>LPNX010027859.1:21257-109843 GCA_001517045.1 Pseudotsuga menziesii
GAATACCGACGGCTTCGAAGGAATAATGGTTACCCTCGGCTTGCCTTCCGATGCAATGCGACGATTTGAAAATGAAATCAGCAGATCTGTTGGCCTCCAATCAAAGCTCTGAACACGAAAAAGACGAGAGATTGTTCCATGAAAATAGCGAAGTAGATGAAAATAAGGAATATTGCCACTCCCTTTGTGTTACTACGTACGTAGGTTCGTTGTCATGGAATCTTGCCATTCTCTATTTGGGCGAGCAATACTTGTTATGCTATGGAGCATTTAATGCGAGGGCGGTCGCACTGTCTGCCGTCGGATCGCTCTTTAGAACGGATCCGACGGCGGACAGTGCGTGCGACCGCGGTCGCATTAAATGCTCCATAGCATAACAAGTATTGTTCACTATTTGGCGTTAGAATCTTTCATGTGTTATATTGTCCTTCGTTAGTCATTATTGTTCTGTGGTTGAATGATATGCCAAACTTGTTTTTTCCATTCATTTTTGAATGGTGTTTTTAATGAAAATGATGTTGATAGAGAAAACTCATACTAGAAGTTACAAACATCCATTGTACATTTGTATATTTGTATATGGTTTATTTATGTTGAAGTTTTTCGAGATAGAGTTGGTATAAATATTATTAACTTTTATAATGTTAAATTTTTATTTAAAATAAAAAAAATCTGAAATCAAATACTGTCGTATATAAACTCTATTGATATGTTACATACTGAATTTTTCGAAAAACGATTTATGTGCTTTATAATTTATTTAGTTAACGTCAGTCGCCATTTTTTTAAAAATGTTTTTTTCTAATTTAAAAAATGAGAATAATCTTGAAAGTATCGTCAGTCGAATATTATTATTATTATTTAAATAATAGAAAAAAGTGAAAGTAATTTTATATTTTATTTGTTTTTTAAGAAAAATGAATAATACTAAATAAATTAATGTTGAAAGTCTGTTAACTAATCAAAAATATATTATTACAAGTTAAAATGGTTAAAATGTAACCTATGAAAATTTAAATTTAAATATACAAAAATGTAATTTTATTTTTGATAAAAAAAGAAAAGTTATGCACTAGTCAATTCTACTTTACTTTTGGTTTAGATTAGTTTTATAAAGTGTGAAAAAATTAATTATTTTTTTCTTGTTTTCTTATGTGTTAAATTTATACAAGAATTTTTGTGAATGCTTTTATAATATTAATCCATTTTAAATTTGAGATGATTTAAATATTTAGATGTATTTTAATAAATTTGACGTTTTATATGATTTAAATATTTAGATGTATTTTAATAAATTTGATTTTTTATACGATTTAAATATTTAGATGTATTTTAATAAATTTGATTTTTTATATGATTTAAATATTTAGATGTATTTTAATAAATTTGATCTTTTATACTATTTAAATATTTAGATGTATTTTAATAAATTTGATCCTTTATATGTTTAAGAGATCTACTCTATTGAGATGCATTTATGTTGGAGTGTATTAACTATTTTGCATAAAATTCAAAATTGAGCATAGTTCTTAGATCTTGGTGTAATAACTAATAATATATTTTTCTCAATATTTTAGACATATATTTTAAAATAATGTACTTGAAAATTTGTCTCAAGTTTTAGATTTTTATCCCCATGATGGGTTTCTAATTGTGGATATAACACACATGAAGAGATTGATAGCCCACCGCAACCAACTAAATGAGTGACATGGGGGGAACTACTGTGATATGATGGCCATGCAAGGTGATGACAAGGGTTGGTTCAGGAAATGAGGAATGATGAGATGAGATGACAATTTGTTCAATGTCAATAAGTGAGGGTAGTGCAAAATAAGGTTTGGCTTAGGGTACATTATGACAAGTTCATTCGTGCATGCAGTCATAATAGTATTAGGAAGTGAGAATACCCTGGACCATAATGATTGCAAGCGATTCAAAAGGCAATTCTAGATTCCTCCACTAGTATTTGCAACCGGTTCAATAGTTAACTCCATTTGAGAACTACTTTGATTACATATTTACAGGTTAGGTATAATCTCCCAAGGAACCTACAAAGGATGGAAGACAAGCCATATAAGGATGAAAGCTATCGACTCAATGGATCTTAGTTCAAATGTGTGACTGGTCCTCATATGCTCGTAAACGTTTGAGCTCGTTGAGTGGAATTGGAAGACTCTTGGTGTCTAGTGCACAAGGGTTGAGGAATTCTTCAGTGTCTAGTCATTTATAAGCCTTACAAGGCCTACAATGTAACACACCTCAGAATTCGTAAAAGAAAAATACATGCATTGATTAATAGTAATTTAACGAGCAACTTACTCATGTTCTAAGTTATTTATGCAAATGCCAGTTAAAAATCTCTTTGTTCGGCTTACTATGTCAGGTTATGTTGCCTGGTGCGATGGCCATCTCCTTTCATAACATTTAGCTACACATGCAGGTGATGTCTAATTTTTTCTTGTTTTTATTTTGATACTTCTTACTAGGAAATTATCATCCCTAAGGATTTGAGAGAATATTCATAGTATTGATCCCATTCATTAATGTAATAGGATTTCTACTTAGAGTTTTTAAAGGCCACGGGCCTTACCATATCCTAATATCATGGTACTATACCAAGGAATTCATCCCAAAGAATGATGGTGTAAGGTTCCAAAGGTGTACAAGGGTATGTAACCCTTTGTTGAGTATAATGTAAAGGATATAAGTTATAAAGAAAATTTTTCTTGGCATAATAAGATGGGTAAGATATGGAATGGTCTATGCCATGATTTGCATGATATATTATATGGTTTGTTCATTGGAAATTTTAACACATGGTTCGAATTGATGTCGATACATGCATGCAATGATTATGGGCCATGATTTCTCTTGCCACAATTTATTATGTGGTACCTTGGTTGACATAAATGTTTGTCCTGGCTGCGAGTTGACAGTGCATCCAGGTCCATTGAGTTGGCTCGAGAATTAATCTTGGCCTTACGACTATATGGTGAGATTGTAAAGGTTTCATAGGATTTTTAATATGCTATTTCTGGTTGTCAAAAACCTTCGTTAGTTGCATTTGGTTGTTTTGGTCTATAACCAGCAAGAGCCAAATATCTGCTCTGTAAAATGGTTATGGAGTTAGGGCTTTTGGTGTAGATTTGTTACCATTGTGTTAATGGAAAAGTGCCTTTTCATTTTCCAAGGGGTTCCTGGACTCCGTAGATTTTACAACGATATGCAACATGATGTTCATGCCTCAACGAATCCGCCAACAATTCGACCATGTACACTACCATGCTTAATTCGCAAAAGATCTAGAACTCAATAAACTTCCTTTGGAGAATTTATTTGTTTAAGCCACGAAATGCTAATACAACATCGTTTCGTAGGTAGAGGAGGGATAAGGGTAACTCTGGAGAAGCCAACCCTTGGCCTTCTCTACAACTCGCCAATGTAATAATTATAAGGTTTAAAAACTTGTTTCGATTTTTCATTTTTGTTATTTACAAGTTTCTAAGTGTAACTTGAAATCTTAGTAGGCGGAGGGCGCATAAGAGGGAGGTGACAGGGTCACCTCCTCCTAGGCATACATTATTAAACGCTTTAGGTAACAAACACATCCCTATCTCTGTGCTTCTCCTTTCGAATTGTGGTTTAGAGAAAAGTGTGGCTTACAGTACTTATCTTGTATGTGTTGCTACAGGTACTTTAACCTGAGCACAGAGGGGCCGACAGAAGAGGAATCGAGCTCCGCATAATATAAGTTTAACATTCATTCAAACCCAAGGGGTTTACCCTCTATTTAAAGAGGCTTTATGGCCTTGCTTCTTTGTGAGGGTTTAGGTGTATTAGTTTTACAATCCCTTGTCGATTTCGATGACACTGTGGGTGCCATCGTGGATGGTCTTACCTCCATGTCGATGAATATGTTTAAAGGAAGTTATATGTGGCTTTAAAAAAGGTGAAATCCATCCAAGATAGACTTACAGCACCCCTATACAGTGCATCTTGTTTTATCTTTTGTTTATAAAGGTGACCATTTTAATGGGCTTACAACCATGTATAAGGATGGATGAAGTCATTTTAAGACTAAGATCGTACTTTCTGTTTATAATACTGTTGCAGCTGCAACAATTTCCCAAAATTTTAAAAATTTCAGGACCCTCCTTTTATCTTGTTTTGCTCAGTTTGTTTGAGTGTGCTTGATTTTGCTGTTGTTTGTTCAAGGAATATCTTTATGCAAATGTTGTTAATGATGTCTACACCTTACTTTGAGTTCTTCCCCCGCCGTCGGAAGTGGTCGAGACTGTGGATCGAAAATGTAGTTAACTGCGCGCCTACCGTTGCGGAGATGTAGTTGAGAGATGGTTCGATCCAAGATTGACTTCCTCCGATGCATTTTATTTGGTTTTTCTCATCATCAGCAGTTTTATTGGAATGTCGTTAGAACGTGTGGTCTCTACATTTTTTGCCATTGCAGATAATGTATTGAGAGCCCTCCGATGGTTGTATTAACCTCTTCTGATCTTGGCCATTTTGACACGCCAATCCTTAGTCTTTTAACTTCCATCATTGCGGCTCTAGAAGGGACTCTTCTTCCAATTGAGTTTGATTTATGTTTGTCACTTGGCTGATATTTTTCACTTAAGTCATGTTTATTTCCTATTTTCACTAGTCTGTGGAACTCGGTGTCTTTATGGTTTCCACTGTTGCATCTCTCCAACCAACTATTGGTTCGAGGCCTTAGTCTCGCGAACCCCAATGTGAAGTTTATTTCTCTTGCCGATGCCACTACGGATCTCATAGTCATTTCATCATCTATCGTTGTGGAGATGCTGCTGACATGGTCGTCGATCCCGTAGTCATTTTGCCACCCGACGGACTTATTTTTCCCACCGATTATTTGTTTTCTGGGACGTATATATTTAGGGGTTGGGGTTTTACTTTTATATTATTATTCCTGTGAACTTGTGGCCCATGCTCTCGTTATCATTTCAAGCAGAACATTGTACTTGTTGTCGGTACCTCGTTCCTAGGTGGCTCTGCTGGGGAGGTTTGCAGATTTTTCTTGCCAATCGCAAAGTACATGGCCAGGGAGGCCTTTATTCCCGTTCTCTCTTTTTCGTTCAAATGGTTGAACTGATTTTGTCACCCTTGGTTAATTCCCACCTCTGCGGTTAATGGATACCTAGTTTTACGTTTTTAGTGCTTATATATAGTCTGTGTAGATGGTATGCCTATCTAGTGGGGGGTTTTTATTTGCTTAATGATTAAATTCGCAACCGTTATGAGTTTGCGACCCACACCCGACTGCCTGGGAAACCGGTGTAGACGGGCGTTACACTGTCTGCACCAGTTTCCCCTAGTCTGTGTATGGCCATCTGGGGAGAGTAGTTCCCTGTTAGTTGCAGGAGGGGGGCGTTTTCTTATTTATTTCAAAGATTTTAGGGTTTTGGTTTCCCAGTCTTTGGGTCGCTCACATTTCTTGTGGACTAGGGTCACGGTTTTGAGGTTACACCCCGCTCAAGATGAGATTGGGAATGTGGATGATTTATCTCATAGCCGAGGTTATAGTTGAGTCCGTTTCCCTCAACGGGGGGATATTTTATTCATTTTAGCAGGGTTGTGATGTTTTGAGTCGATTATGCACTATTTTGTAGTCCTGGGCAGGTTTTAGTTTTTTTTTTTGCAGATTTGTTGTTGTGCATAAAAAGATGGTATTTTAATATTTTTTGTTTATTTTTCATATTTGCAATCATGATTAGCCTAAACGAGGTAAATTCTCATGCAGTTTGTGTCCATTCTTTGAATATTATTTAGGAATGGCTCAACAAAACCTAAAGGATTTTGTGTATGATAGGGAAATCCTTCTGAATTTGAGATGTCTAAAGCACAGAAGAAAAAGGCTCTTGTAGTGGAGGAGGAAACCGATGTTGAAATTGTCACCAAGGTTGAATACACTTACAAAGACACCAGATGCATAGTTGCTGTGGAATCTGAATATAAATGGGGGGAAATCTATAGACTCATAACACATCGGGAGGTACCTGATACAGGTTTCGAGGAAGAAACTATATATGCAAATATAGAGAGATATGCTTTGATGAGGGTTGCTACTAGACCTGATATTTTCTCGTGCTCAAAGGTGATTGGATGGATTCTGCCTAGGGTAGATGTAACTACCATGAATTTGGAAAACATTGACAAACAGGGCTATGATACTTATAGCCCTGGCTACTTATTACTGGCCTACCACTTACTAGAAGCACAAGTGTACTTGACTGAAGACTGGCTAAAGAAAATTAATCTGGACCTAGTTGAGACACTGAAAAGAATGTTGATACCTGGCAAGAGTTTCAGAACTAGGACATCAGGGGAATATGATACTACCACCTTAAGGACCCCCTATAGATTCATTGCCTTAATGTTAGACAGGATTTTCGAAAGAGCCCATGGTAAAAGCTTTAAGTTGGGTTGGGTGCCTATCATCTTCTATGTTGCAACCCAAGGTACCATTTTCAACTGGGCAAACATTGTATCAAATAGCCTCTCGGCCTGCTTTGCTTCAACATTAGGAGGGGTGTCCTAGAAGAGATCAGAGTTCTATATGAGGTATATACTGATTGATTGCATGCTGTGCAACAAACCCTTCCCAAATCTGAGGTGTATTTGGGACTAAGAGAGAACTCCACTCTACTCAGCCTACAAACCACTGTGCACACATAAGTACCACAGTCACTATAGAGAAGTGTGTGAACACTTCATTATGCCATTATATACATTGATTTTCTTAAAAGAATGCAATTGGATGTCGGAGGAAGCATTGCAGGTTATTGAAGAATATGCAGATTACTACTTAACGGAGGATGGACTATATATCAGAATGTATAGATGCTCCAGAGCAGCTTTAATACTACCAAAATATGCCACTGATTATGTGGTACACAAGGAGATAGTTAGGCAGGTCTTCTTAGATGGCATAGGGATTTTTTTATTTGAACATAAGAAGGAAACTTATCCTCCCTTACCATTTAGGTTGGGAAGATATAAGTTCACAAGAGTCAATAAAACCGATGAATTTGTAGAAGAATTGGGGAAATTCCATTTTGGGGAAATAAATTTCCACAGGAATGATTCCCGAAATAAAGTGGCAGAACACTGCAGGGACGCAAATGTACATTTTGAGTATACAAGCCACTGCAATAAAGATGAATCAATCTTCCAAAATGCAGAAAACATAACTGCATTAAGAAGACGATTTAAAAATAAAATCACCACTAAAGGTGGGAAAGGACAGGATGAGCAAAAAAAGGCAGAGGAAGAGGAGGCTAGAAAAAGAGATGAAGATGCTAGGAGACTAGACCAAGAGGCCAAAAGCTGGCTTAAAGGTGAGGAGGAAGAAAAGAATAAAGTTGAACAAGAGGCAGCTAGAAAGGTAGAAGAAGTTGTCAGGATTGAAGAAGAATAAAGGAAAAGGAAAATGGATGAGGAACTAAGGAAGAAAGAAGCAAAAAGATTAAAACTAACATAGCAATAGGCTTCCGATCCTGTAGACATTCAGGTTCAGGATGTCGGTAATCCTAATGTTCAAGATCCTGAGGCAGCTGCTAGTATCACAATAGGATAGGATCTTGTCCCTACCCTAATACTAATCCCTTTTGCGCAGAAGAAAGGGGAAGAGGTGCCAAATTTGAACACTATTTTTTACGACAGGGAAAGAAAAATAATCGTGAAGAGGACAGAGAGGAAGGTCGAGACTGGGGAGCAGTCGGATAAAATGATAAATGATACAACCATGGTGTATGGGACAGAAAAATACCCAAGATTCACTATCAAAGCTAGAGCAACATTGATCCATGCTTCTAAGGACAATGTGGATCGGATAATGACTGATCTTGAACAGTCAAAGAAATCTGTTGCCCAACTAAAAGATACCTTAAGAAGGGAGAGAGAGGAAAGTAGTAGATTGAAAAGAAAATTTGAAGACATGCGACATGAAATAAAGTCTTCAAAATCCAAGCTCTAGTTCCTCCAAGTAGAGAAGAGATCTCTAGAGGTAACCCAGGGAAATCTAGAAAAACTGTAGCAGGAATGTCAGGGGCTGAGAACTGAAAAGGAGGAGTTGAAAATGATATGTGAAAGCCTTCATACAGAAAAGGATCAGCTACTCAGTAGGATAGGGGAGTTGGAGCTATAGAAAGTTGCCTTAGAGGAGTCAAAGAGGAAATCACAGGTGCAGACCACAGAGCTTAAATAACAAGTTACTTCATTAGCAGCAGCTCTAGAAGAGGCCAAATAACAACAAGCTGATCTTCATCCTTTCAATGAGCATGTTTTAGCGCAAAGGAGTAAGATGAACTAGCTACAAGTATCCATAGAAGAGGAGAGGTGCAAGATCTGGCAGGTAGACAATAGATTGGAAGAAATTTTGGAAACTTCTTCATTATTTGTGGACAGATCGCAGGACATTTTAGAAGTCCTAACGGGAAGAATGGTGAGGTTAGAGGCCAATGAGGAAACCCCTGCGGACCTGCCGGAAAAAGATAAACAAGGCCTGAGACAAGACTATGATTTATTGGAGTTTTCCATAAACATAGCCGAAGAATTCAAGAAGGCTGTAAATAAGACAAAGGGAGCTTGTACTGAATTCTGTAGGAGGCTTGTGATTACTTACAATCATTTCCAGGTTGTTGTTGAACAGAGGATGGACACCTTTCCAGACCAAAACTTGTTTTTGGAGATGTTGCAAAGTAGATATCAGGAAGATGAACAAAGGATTCAACACATCAAAGCCCTAGACGAGCAGACCCTGAGAAATGAGGTAGCCCATTCTGCAGTTAGTGTACAGTTGCTAGAGGATCAACTTCTCCTTAGCTCAGCCAGGATTGAAGTAATAAGAAATCATGCTGCTAAATTTGAAATCAATATTCATTTTTCAGAACCTTCTGAGTTTGAAAACATTGCCTTAGAGGCTTCAGCATGGAAAAAGTTCTTGAACAGTCAAGCGGGGCCCTCCTCATAAGTGCTTTAGTTATTTGTTTTTATTGTAATATATTGTAAATTATATAAGCACTTAGTGTAAGAAAGTGTGGGAGGTGAATCATTGGGGAAGCCCAACAGCCATTTGTGGGCAGCCCAACAGTTTTACTTTTGTATAAATATAGAGGAATTAGATAGGAAGGGGGGATTAATCTCGGAGAAACTTGTGAACTACTTGTTGTAAGAGGAACTACTTCATTTTGCAATAATAAAATTATAATTTTGCTTGTTGGAGAAAGTGTTGTGTGGAATGTTCAAATGTGATGAAATGAACAATGTTGAAGGGGAACTATTTCATTTTCAGCTATGTTTCATTAACTGTGAGAGTGTTCTAACTTTATGAACCTATGTTCTTATTTGAATGTTCTCTGGTTTATTCTATGATAATTTCCACTATGAGTAATGAATGTTTCAATAGATGACGAGCTATCTTGTTGTGCATATCTTTATTCATGTTTATGTGTTTTGATTTTAAGAACAACTATCTATGATTTATCTTAACATATGAACATTATTACATTACTCGTGAATTAATAATCTTGCTCCCTAGGGACAGCTTAGTTAGCATTGTTTTTCTAGTTGTGTGTGATTTAGATGTGAGAGAGTCTAAGACGAGCGGTAAGAACCTACGCATCACATTGTAACCACTCCTCACATTCTTCATCAATCTGCATTTTAGATAGGCACTTGCATATCATACTTGAAGTCAAAATACAAAAATATACATGGTAGACCGGGCCGCAATCGGTAAACCCCTTTGTTTTTTTACTTGACCTATGGTAGCCAGACCGCAAAATGGATGGATTCCCTACACCAAATAGTCAAGGGCTAGTTGGGAATGTTGACTGTGGAGAATCCCTTATTGTTGTTTCCTATGAATTTCCAGGCCTCAACAGTTTCTAGCGCTAGAAAAAGAGCAATGTTGACTGGGGAGAATCCCTTGCTGTTGTTTCCTGTGAATTTCTAGGCCTCAACAGTTTCTAGCGCTAGAAGGAGGGCCACCAGTGCATGGCTGGCCGGGGAAATCCATTTCCTCGAAATTACTCCACCAGTGATAGTTTTGAAAGCAGTTTATTTCCTGATCCAAATACTGAAGAGAATAGAGAACATTTGTTTTTTGTGGACAACCAAGTAGTAAATTATCTGAGAATACACACATGGGCCTATGTAAAGAGTATTGGAGGATTACCCATTATCCCTGATTTACCTCGAAGAGAGTACAAGAAGAAATATCATCCCATCTTATAAGATTCAGTGTTGGTTGGAGATTTGGAAGAGTTAGTAGAAGTAGCTTTACATGAAGTTGTTCAGCCTTTGAATCAAGTAGGCCCAAACACACCTTACTGTTCTCCCGTGCGGACTCCTGTTCCTTCAAATCCTCACTCTCCACCCAGACTCATGGAAAGTGTAAATGCAAACCAACCACCTAACCCACCAAATCCACCATCAGCTTGGAAATCCAGATCACCCTTGAAATTAACACCTCCGTTGCATGACTTACCTCAAAATTTTGAGAAGATGCTGCCTAAGTTTGATCCAAATGAGAAGGTTGTAGTAGATGACCATTTGCAAAGTTTCTATTTGGCAATAGAAGGATTAAGGGATGGGGAACATGAGGATGTAGTTTGTAGACTTTTTCCACACACCCTTAAAGGAGCAGCAGCATCATGGTACTTTGGTTTGCCTGCAAACTCTATCCCAGACTGGGATACCTTTGAAAGGATTTTCAGAAGTAAGTATGCAACCCAAAAGACGCATGTAGCACTAATGAAAGGTTTATGTGCTTTAAAAAAAGAAAGCAAAGAGAATGTACACAATCTTACTCAAGGATTTTCTGCTTACCTTAAGAACTTCTCTGCAACTGATAAGCCCTCGGACAAAGTTCTGATTAAGTATTATACCTCAGCTTTAGGTCCTGACTTGGCTATGTTTTCAAAAGATCAAGTTAATCCTACGTTATCAGAGACTTACAAAGAAGTAGAAAGAGTAGAGGCTGAAAAGGAAAGTATAAAAGATTATCCTGAGCAGTTTGGAGAAAAAACTTTCGGTAAGAGAGCCTTATTGTTGTCTAAACCTAAAGAGAAGCAATCACATCACTTTGAAGGGATGTTAAAAATGATGCAAAAGCTATCCAACAGAATAATAGATTTGGAGAAAGAAAAGGAGGCTCAGAAAGCATATAAGCCTTATTACAAAAAAAGAGAGGATAACAACCAACCTGAACCTCCTCCATACGGTTCAACATTGATGAATTTAACAGAGGTGGGGATGGATAATTTTTGCACTTTTCACCAACAAACCCATTCTGAAAACAATTGTCCTCAATGGATAAATTCAATGACATTGGTGATGAATCAGCTGTTGGATTCCAAATTAACTGAGGACAGTGATAAAGAGGAAAAGGGTAGTAAGACCAGAGAAAAATAGGAGAATGATACCATGTTTTTATGGGATTGTGTCTCGATTTTTGATACAGAAAGAAGTACTTTGAAACCTGACAGTATACCAAAAATTCAAATGACAACAGAAGGCCTGGATTTGGTAAATACAGACAATTCAATGATCACAAAGATTAAGAATTTGCAAGAGAATGTCAAGAAATAACCAAAGAACGATGTTGATGGCAAAGTACCGGAAATGACCGTTATCATCCAAGATCTGAAGCAAATCAACAAGCCTGTTAAACCTATGGAAGACCAAGTAGGTGTTAACAAAGAAAATATTGAAAGGCCTAAAGAACTAGAGGAAGAGATACCCACTGAAAACTAACTTGTGGAAGAAGATGTCAAATCAATTGGGGAAGGGAAAGCTAGGTTTAAAATCCCACCTTTCCTTTTGACTTTGGAAATTATGAACCATAAGGTGCATAATTGTTTGGTAGATTCTAGATCATCAATGAATGTTATGCCACTCGCAATCTGCAAAAAAATTAATGGGTAGCCAAAACCTACTACTTGGGAAGTTACTCAATTAGACAGAACTAGTGTCAAAGTAGTTGGGGAAATGGAGAATGTTCTCATTCGTTTATCTGCAAATGAAAAGATATGTAAATTTATTGATATTGTAGTGGCAGACATACCAGATGGGTATGGACTTATATTGAATTGAGACTGGTTTGCAAGGCTAAAGGGGTATTTTGCTTCAGATTGGTCACATTTATGGCTGCCTCATAAAGGGGCCCCAAACCGGATCAAAATCTTAAGGGAACCTTACATGAAGCACACTATCACTAAAATGGAAGAAGGAAATGAATCTGCAAATTTTGTTTTGGGGAATTACCTAATAGAGCTTGAACTAAGACATCATGCATTAGAAGAAGCCAGCAATATAATAAACACTCAGCCCAATCTCCTTCAATGTTTACAGGATGATGGGATTTATTGTAAATTGGTAGACGTAGTTTCAGTTTCAAAAGTAGCAGAATTAGATAATGGTTAGGTATTTCACATCTGCAATCGAGCCTAGCCCCTTGAATCGTAAGTTGGTAGATCTATAGGGGTGGGTAGAGAACTAGTCAGGTAGTGGCTGGTTCTTAAAATTTTACTTTGATTTTTGTTTTTGATAACCTTGTACATAAATAATTGGAGGCAATTTTCACCTTGATTTGCCGCTGTTGTTTCTAGTTAATTTTGGTTTGTTTTGAATAAAAGAGGAAAACTTTTGGATGTATGGAAGGAATCAGGGTTCTTGATTAACTGAAATCTTTGGGATAATACTGTGCATTCTTGATTGAACTAATAGAATTTCTTCTAGTAAGTAGTTTTCCTAGATGGCTATACGCTCATTGAAGTCCTGCTTAACCCCTGAAAATAACTCAAAATCAAAAGGTCTGGAATACTATTTCGAGGCGCCATCCACTTCACATCTAAGATGTCCTAAGGGGTGATAGCAAAGGACCCATGGAAAGGAAGCAATGTAAACAATATATTATATATAAATGATCCCATGCCATGTTTTTAAAATCCTAGAGGTTGTTAAGAGTCAAAACTCCTAAAAGAAGCAATACATATCAAAGCAAAGTATTAAAATGTGAATACCAATTTGCCAAAAGTTCTTCTCCGTCAGTGAGCTGAAAAGTAAATACATCTCTCACACAAAAGAACACTATGGATAGAAGAACCTGAATAAAATTCAGAAAGAAAGGCACAGGGAGGACTCGAAAATAACAAAAATTTCAAAGGGAACAATAGTGCAATTGGCATGGGAATGAGGAACAAATGAATATTTTTGTTTACCATATGTTACGATCCTATGGTGTCCAAGATAGAAACTACCCAAAGACAAAGGTAAAATAAAACTCACCTACTAATCCTCAAAAGAGTTATCCAGACTTTGAATATTTTGGTGTTCCCATTTCCAAAGAATGGACTGTCATCAATGATTTAAATGCATGTGTTTTCCGTTTTAGGAATACAAGCATCTAGAAGAATTCAACTTATGGGTTTAATGATTAAACAGTCTTTTACTGGGAGAAAAGTTGATTCAGAAATCTAGGGTTCACCAAGTAATCGCCAATTGTTGCAACTGCAACAATTTCCCAAAATTCTAAAAATTTCAGGACCCTCCTTTTATCTTGTTTTGCTCAGTTTGTTTGAGTGTGCTCGATTTTGCTGTTGTTTGTTCAAGGAATATCTTTATGCAAATGCTGTTAATGTTGTCTATGCCTTACTTTGAGTTCTTCCCCCGCCATCAGAAGTGGTCGAGACTGTGGATTGGAAATGTAGTTAACTGCGCGCCCGCCGTTGCGAAGATGTAGTTGAGAGATGGTTCGATCCAAGATATACTTCCTCCGATGCATTTTATTTGGTTTTTCTTATCATCGGAGGTTTTATTGGAATACCATCGGAACGTGTTGTCTCTACATTTTCCGCCGTCACGGATAATGTATTGAGAGCCCTTCGATGGTTGTATTAACCTCTTCTGATCCCCACCATTTTGACTCACCAATCCTTAAACTTTTAACTTCCACCATTGCGGCTCTAGAAGGGACTCTTCTTCTGATTGAGTTTGATTTATCTTTGCTGCTTGGCCGATATTTTTCACTTAAGTCATGTTTATTTCTGATTTTGACCGGTCTATGGAACTTGGTGTCTTTATGGTTTCCGTTGTTGCGACTCTCCAACCAACTATTGGTCCGAGGTCTTAGTCTCACAAACTCCGATGTGAAGTTTATTTCTCTTGCCGATGCCATTGCGAATCTCATAGTCATTTCATCATTTGCCATTGTGGAGATGCTGGTGACATGGTCACCGATCCCGTAGTCATTTTGACACCCGACGATCTTATTTTTCCCGCCGATTATTTGTTTGTCGGGATGTATATATTTGGGGGTTGGGGTTTTATTTTTATATTATTATTCCTATGAACTTGTGGCCCATGCTTTCATTATCGTTTCAAGCAGCAAATCATACTCACTATCGATACCTCATTCCTAGGTGGTTCCGCTGTGGAGGTTTGCAGATTTTTCTCGCCAGTCACATAGCGCATTGCCAAGTAGGCCTTTATTCCCGTTCTCCCTTTTCTGTTTGAATGGTTGAACCGAGTTTGTCACCCTTGGTTAATTCCTACCTTTGCAGTTAATGGATACCTAGTTTTACGTTTTCAGCACTTATATATAGTCTGTGTAGACGGTATGGCTATCTGGTAGGGTGTTTTTATTTTCTTAATGATTAAATTTGCAGCCATTATGAGTTTGCGACCCACACCCGACTTCCTGGGAAACCAGTGCAGACGGGCGTTACGCTGTCTGCACCAGCTTCCCCCAGTCTGTGTATCGCCATCCGGGGAGAGTAGTTCCCTGTTAGCTGCAAGAGGGGGGCATTTTCTTGTTTATTTAAAATATTCCGGGGTTTTGGCTTCCCAGTATTTGGGTCGCTCGCATTTCTTGTGGACTAGGGTTGCGGTTTTGAGGTTACACCCCGCTCAAGATGAGATTGGGAATGTGGATGATTTATCTCATAGCCAAGGTTGTAGTTAAGACTGTTTTCCTCAATGGGGGGATATTTTCTTCATTTTAGCACGGCCGTGATATTTTGAGTCGATTATGCAATATTTTGTAGTCCTGGGCGGGTTTTAGTATTTTTTTTTTGCAAATTCATTGTTGTGTAGAAAAAATTTGTATTTTAATATTGTTTGTTTATTTTTCATATCTGCAATCATGATTAGCCTAAACAAGGTAAATGCTCATGCAGTTTGTGTCCATTCTTTGAATATTATTTAGGAATGGCTCAACAGAACCTAAAGGATTTTGTGTATGACAGGGAAATCCTTCCAAATTTGAGATGTCTAAAAGGTAGAAGAAAAAGGCTCCTATAGTGGAGGAGGAACCCAATGTTGAAATTGTCACCAAGGTTGAATACACTTACAAAGACACCAAATGCAAAGTTGCTGTGGAGCTTGAATATAAATGGGGGGAAATATACAGACTGATAACACATCGGGAGGTACCTGATACAGGTTTCGAGGAAGAAACTATATATGCAAATATAGAGATATCTGGTTTGATGAGGGTTGCTACCATACTTGAGCTTTTCCCGTGCTCAAAGGTGATTGGATGGATTCTGCTTGGGGCAGATATAACTACTATGATTTCGGAAAACGTTGACAAATAGGGCTATGCTGCTTATGGCCCTAGCTGTGTATCACTGGCCTACCACTTACCTGAAGCACAAGTGTACTTGACTGAAGACTGGCTAAAGAAAATTAATCTAGACCTAGTTGAGACACTAAAAATAATGTTGATACCTGGAAAGAGTTTCAGAACTAGGCCATCAGGGGAATATGATACTGCCACCTTAAAGACGCCCTATAGATTCATTGCCTTAATGTTGAACAAGATTTTTGGGAGAGCCCATGGTAAAAGATTTAAGTTGGGTTGGGTGCATATCATATTCTATGTTGCAACCCAAGGTACCATTTTCAACTGGGCGAACATTGTATCAAACAACCTCTCGGCCTTCTTTGCTTCAGCATTAGGAGGGGTGTCCCAGAAGAGATTAGAGTTCTATATGAGCTCTATATTGATTGATTGCATACTGTGCAACCAACCCTTCCCAAATATAAGGTGTATTTGGGACTGAGAGAGAACTCCAATCTACACAGCCTACAAACCACTGTGGGCAGATAAGTACCACAGTCACTATAGAGAAGTGTGTGAACACTTCATTATGCCATCATATACATTGATTTTCTTCAAAGAATGGAACTGCATGTCGAAGGAATCATTGCAGTTTATTGAAGAATATGCGGATTACTACTTAACGGAGGATGGACTGTATATCTGAATGTATGGATGCTCCAGAGCACCTTCACTACTGCCAAAATATGCCACTGATTATGTGGTACACAAGGAGGCAGTTAGGCAGGTCTTCTTAGATGGCATTGGGAGTTTTTTATTTGAACATAAGAAAGCAACTTATCCTCCCTTACCATTCATGTTGGGAAGCTATAAGTTCACAAGAGTCAAGAAAGACGATGAATTTGTAGAAGAACTGGGGAAATTCCATTTGGGGGAAATAAATTTCCACAGGAATTATTCCCGGAATAAAGTGGCAGAAAAATGCAGGGATGCAAATGTACATTTTGAATATACAAGCCACTAGGATAAAAACGAATCAATCTTTCGAAAAGCAAAAAACATAAATGCATTACGAAGATGATTTAAAAAGAAAATAACCACTAAAGGTAGGAAAAGACAGGATGAGTAGAAAAAGGTAGAGAGGAAGAGGAGGATAGAAAAAGAGATGAAGATGCTAGGAGACTATCCCAAGAGGCCGAAAGCTGGCTTAAAGGTTAGTAGGAAGAAAAGAGAAAAGTTGAACAAGAGGCAGCTAGAAAGGAAGAAGAAGCTGCCAGGATTGAAGAAGAAGAAAGGAAAAGGAAAATGGATGAGGAACTAAGGAAGGAAGAAGCAGAAATATTAAAACTGACAGAGAAATAAGCTTCTGATCCTATAGACATTCAGGTTCAGGATGTGGGTAATCCTAATGTTCAAGATCATGAGGCAACTACTGGTAGCACAATAGGACAGACTATTGTCCCTACACTAAGACTAATCCCTTTCGAGCATAAGAAAGGGGAAGAGGTGCTAGCTTTCAACACTATTTTTTACAACAGGGAAAGAAAAAGAATCGTGAAGAGGATCGAGAGGAAGGTCAAGACTGGGGGGCAGTTGGGTACAATGATAAATGATACAACCATGGTGTATGGGATAGACAAAGACCCAAGATTCACTATCAGAGCTAGAGAAGCATTGATCCATGCTTCTGAGGAAAATGTGGATCGGATAATGACTGTTCTTGAATAGTCAAAGAATTCTATTGCCCAACTAAAAGATACCTTAAGAAGGGAGAGAGAGGAAAGTAGTAGGTTGAAAAGAAAATTTGAAGACATGCAACATGAAATAAAGTCTTCAAAAGCTGAGCTCTATTTCCTCCAAGTAGAGAAGAGATCTCTGGAGGTAGCCCAGGAAAATCTAGAAAAACTGCAGCAGGAATGTGAGGGGATGAGAACTGAAAAGGAGGAGTTGAAAATGACATGTGAAAGTCTTCATATAGAAAAGGATCAGCTGCTCAGTAAGATAGGGGAGTTGGAGCTATAGAAAGATGCCTTAGAGGAGTCAAATAGGCAATCCCAGGTGCAGACCACAGAGCTTAAATAACAAGTTACTTCATTAGCAGCATCTCTAGAAGAGGCCAAATAACAACAAGCTAACCTTTAGCATTTCAAGGAGCATGTTTTAGAAAAAAGGAGCAAGATGCACCAGCTGCAAGTATCCATAGAAGAGGAGAGGTGCAAGATCTTGTAGGTAGACAATAGAGTGGAAGAAATTTTGGAAACTTCCTCATATTTTGTGGACAGATCGCAGGAAATTTTAGAAGTCCTGACGGGAAGAATGGTGAGGTTAGAGGCCAATGAGTAAACCCCTGTGGACCTACCGGAAAAAGATCAACAAGGCCTAAGACAAGACTATGATTTATTGGAGTTTGCCATAAACATAGCCAAAGAATTCAAGAAGGCTGTAAAGAAGACAAGGGGAGCTTGTAAATAATTCTATAGGAGGCTTTTGATTACTTACAATCGTTGCCAGGCTATTGGTAAATAGAGGATGGACACCTTTCCAGACTACAACCCATTTTTGGATATGTTGCAAAATAGATATCAAGAAGATGAACAAAGGATTTAGCACATCAAAGCCCTAGATGAGCAGACCCTGAGAAATGAGGTATCCCATTCTGTGGTTAGTGTATAGTTGCTAGAGGATCAACTTCGCCCGAGCTCAGCTAGGATCGAAGTAATAAGAAATCAGCCTACTAAATTTGAAATCAATATTCGTTTTTTAGAACCTTCTGAGTTCGAAAACATTGCCTCAGAATATTCAGCATGGAAGAAGTTATTGAACAGTCAAGCGGGGCCCTCCTCATAAGTTCTTTAGTTATTTGTTTTTATTGTAATATATTGTAAATTCTATAAGCACTTAGTGTAAGAAAGTGCGGGAGGTGAAGCGTTGGGGAAGCCCAAGATCCATTTGTGGGAAGCCCAACAGTTTTACTTCTGTATAAATATAGAGGAATTAGATAGGAAGGGGGGATTTTTCCCGAAGAAACTTGTGAACTACTTGTTGTAAGAGGAACTACTTCGTTTTGCAATAATAAAATTACAATTTTGCCTGCTGGAGAAACTGCTGTGTGGAATGTTCAAATGTGATGAAATGAACAATGCTTAAGGGGAACTATTTTGTTTTCAGCTGTGCCATTCATTAACTATGAAAGCGTTCTAACTTTTTGAACCTATGTTCTTATTTGAATGTTCTCTGGTTTATTCTGTGATAATTTCCACTATGAGTAATGAATCTTTTAATAGATGACGAGCTATCTTGTTGTGCATATATTTATTCATGTTTGTGTGTTTTGATTTTAAAAACAACTATCTGTGATTTATCTTAACATATGAACATTATTACATTACTCATGAATTAATAATATTGCTCCCTAGGGATAACTTAGTTAGCATTGTTTTTCTAGTTGTGTGTGATTTAGATGTGAGAGAGTCTAAGATGAGAGGTAAGAACCTATGCATCACATTGTGGCCACTCCTTGCATTCTTCATCAATTTTCATCTTAGATAGGCACTTGCATATCATACTTGAAGTCAAAATACAAAAATATACACAGTGGACCGGGCCGCAACTAGTAAACCCCTTTGTTTTTGTTACTTGACCTACGATAGCCGAACCGCAAACTGGACGGATTCCCTACACAAAATAGTCACGGGCTAGTTGGGAACGTTGAATGAGGAGAATACATTATTGTTGTTGCTTGCAAATTTCCAGGCCTCAGCAAATACCAATATGTAGAGGTAAATGTTTTCTTGTGATAACACCATCTTCTATGATGGATTTTCTGTTGGATTATACCGCTCTAGTTTTGACTCTTGTATGTGTAATTTTTTTTTAAAGTGATTACTATATATTAAAACAATGACCATTAGGGTATTTATTGTGAAAAATATCCCATAAGTAATCTTTGGTTGCAGGGATCCATCTTTGATGGTCTTACGACCATGCCTCTGTTTAATTAATTATGTTTTTATGAGTTAGATCTAGCTCCTTGAATAATGACGATATTATTCTTAATATTATTGTAGACCCATAAGAGGGTTTCTAACATGGTTTAAGTGACTCTGTTTATTTGTTGTGCATTGGGGTTGATCTTATTTATAATGGAAGCCATTACATATGGACTTACAACCATAATCTTTAACTTGATATGACCCATTGTGTCTTTACGATTTTTATGCAATAGTTCATTTATGAAAATTGTAATCTAGTATTAAGTAAGTAAGCTTGAAAAATAAATGGAATGATATTGTTTGATATGTTGTAGATTTGGTTTCCTCGATTTAGTCAGGTACTACTAGTTATTAATTACTGATTATACAAAGTATTTGTATATCTTATTCTTAGAGAAAAAAATGGATCTAATGGATCCCTACTTGATTTATTATGACATGTCATAGAATGTATGTAATTTGGTTTGGAATTGATTAACTCACATCTAAGCTTTGTTTATTTGTAAATCAGTAAAGGATTTGTTTATAAATTAATTAAGTTTATTATGTAGGTGATCATACTTGTAATATCTATACTGTGATTTTGTTTGTAAAAGATCTGTACTACACATATTCATAGGACTCTTTGACTGCAGATGATTGTAGTACATAAATAGGGATTATTCCTCAATATTACCTAAATCATGAATTATCTAGATTTATACCAAGAAAATTAAGACGATTCGAATATCCTACATATTTAACAGTTCTAACTTACAACCTAGAAAAATTATAAGAAAACAAATACAAATATACATTAAAAATAAATCCATCACATAGGAAAGAAACAGGTTTAAGTTGGTAACTATCTATTAAGTACATAATTGGATTTCTAGTATATAAACCATTAAGATAACTAACTAACTCATGTATGGATGCTTGATCTAAGAAACTTCCTTAAATTCCATTTAACGTTTAGAAATAATCAAAACATAATAGAATTAGAATTGATAAACATGCTAGAACTAATCGATGCAAACCAAGTGCTACATTTAGCAATTCCAGATCTAGAATGATACAACCTACTATAATTTTAAAATATACAATAAGAACCTGGCACCACTACTGGGAATATAGAAGTGGAAAAGTCCTTCCTTCCAACCAAGTCATAGAGAAGCTAAGTTACTTGATCTAGAACCCCCGAGCCTATTTGTTGAACCATAAAAGAAAATTAATCTTAATGCACCATCTCTTGCATTATCATATCAATCCCCGTCCAATGCTATCCTCGTGCTTTCTTATGTACATACTATTATATAGTATCTTTCCTAGGATTTGGTAATTTATGACCCTCCTTCTCTTTAGCATTCAACTAGGAGTTGTGACCTGAATTTTGGGGATGATTCGTCCTTCATCTTGAGTTCTCACTCAGTAGCTTTAGCCACTTGTATTTTCCTCTTGTGGGTCAACAAACACTCTTCAACAACTATTCACACTTCACCCCCCTTCATTATTTTTTATTAATCACAAAAAATTCATTACAAATGTATTATTTTTTACTTTTTGTCAAAAATAATAAAAAATAATAATTAAAGTATTTTCAATAGAAATTAATAATAAATTATCAATTTTAGGTGCATTACATACACCTCCCCTTAGAGGATAACACTATCCTTGGTGTTACTAACTTTCTTCTTTATTCTTCCATTTCCTCATCTTGGAATAGGACTAGATATGCCTCTAGCATATCACTTTCCAGTTCCCAAGTAGATTCTTCAGGACTAAGGTGCTTCCATTGCACTTTGACTTTTCTGATAGTATGGTTTCAGATTAAAATTTCTCTCCTTTCAAGAGAATGCTCCATACCCACCTGGAACTCTCCTTTGGGTTCCATTTGGATCACATCCCAATCGATCACATGAGTAGCATCATGAATATATATTTTTAAAATAGAAACATGAAAACAATTATGCACAATAATAATTTGACATAACATGTACAAATGTTTCATATGGAAAACATAACATTGTTTCTCTTAACCAAATAAAAGAAGTCTCTAAAGCATCCACTATTGTCATGTCCCCTCATAAATGAATTAGTGTTTAAGTTCCTAACCTAGTCAATCCCTTAGGTGAGGAGGATAAATTAAATGTCTTAGGGTTGATTTCTGAAATTCCAAAGTATTAATTAATTAGGCGATATCAAAATTATGAATAAATTCAAAGAATGCATGTATTATGAGTTCAATTTATAAATTACTATTTTATTTATGAAATAAAAAGAGAGATAATACTCAATGGAGCTATTATAGCTGATTTTACCACTCTTGGTAGATCACACCTTTATGGCCTTCCATGTTCCTCTGTAGACTCCTTGGACCCCCCTTTCTCAATTTATACTTTGATGAAACAATAAATTCCCTAAGAAACACCTGTTTATGTGTATACATGACTTTTAATCCAATATTCATGTGTACACACAACTTTTAAGCCAATACCCGTGTACATCAGGAAATGTGCATAAAAAAAATTTGGAGTTTTCCTCATAGAGTCTTGAATAACTTGACTCTTGGCCTTCCATATTCCTGGAAAATGCTCAGATGCGACCCTACATTGCCTATTGGAGGGCTATATATTGAGCCTCTTTGATGCATTGAAGGAGGAGAATTTTGGAGAGCAAGGAAAATATAGTTCATTGTTTCCTCACTTGTTTATCCTTGAGTCTACATCCCTTTGTCCCTTTGGAGCACACATTGTTTCTCTTCCCAATCTTGTAATTTCCTTGTAAGCTTTCCATTGACATGGAGGACTGAAGTGGTGGAGGCCCAGGTGGAGGACTCGGTTTCTCTCTTTCGACGAAGTACCGATAGAGTTTGTCACTGCTCTACCTCAGTTTATAATTAATAGAAATATCCATTTCTCATCCATTTCATGTGTTTAACTATGAATATTTTTTCCATGGATATAGTTATATTTACTTATGCATGATGGTATATATATACGATAGTATTCCTAACACTTAGATATATAGCATGCTTGTCTTGTTTGTTGTTGTTGAGAGAAAATTGTAAATGCAAGCATGTTGGAAAATCTCAATGAGGATCTACATCAACCATTTGGAATAAGTTATGCTTCATATCCCTTAGTGTTAGATGTATTAATTTCTCTTGCATATTGGAATGGATTGATTTTTGGTGTCGTTTTGTCTATTTTGGTCTAGCCCAAGCCATAGGAAGTTTCTCTTCGTAACGAATTTAGCGACTCTTCTAGGGAGGTTCCTTGTTTTTATTTGTGAATTGGGGGCACATTGTACTTGACTTGCTCTCTGTTTCTCCCCATTTCTATGTCTCGTTTAGTATTATGTTCATCCATTGACATTCCCCTAGAGTGCTTTGACCCTTGTCCTTCTTTTTACCACTTTGTTCTCTATATACACGGGTTTTTTCCTAAAATTCACGTACATACGCAGGTTTTTGGCTAAAAGTTGCATACATAATGAATTGTTCTTTGAACACTCATGTATATCCTCCATTTCGGTTGAGTTTTTGATGTGAGAAGTTTTTGGGTGGGTTGTGAGTGTGGATGGGTCTTTCTGGGTATTTATGTTGTCTGTTGATTGCTTCTTTTCTGACTAGAGAGCGCTTTTTCTTTGATTTTTCTTTGAAAGTAGCTCTAGTCATTTGTCTCCTTTTTTTGTTTTTCCATTAGTGCATTAGTCTTTTTGTCTTGGTGTCTTTATTGGCTTGTGTTTGATGCTTGATGTAGAGACTGATAATTTTAATGACTTTTATTGCATTTTCATTCTTTTAATTGAAAATACAAAATAATTATATAGTTGCATTCTTACTTGCATCTCACATATGGATTTAAGGAGGTACTTTCTTTGGATTGCTTGGACGAGAGTTGTGTTTAGGATTTCATATAGGAAGGATTGCATTGGCATTCAGAATGGAATGAATATTTTTTCATTTCATGTAGTGGCATAGCCCTTTCTTCATTTTAAAGACAAAATTCCACTTGGCATTACTTGTTAGGTGTGCATATTTACTTTCATTGCTGAGTCATAACATCATTGGTTACACAACCATTTACTTTGAGTAATCACAACCTTAAAGTCAATGCTTAATTTAAAATGAATTACACATTTTTCTTTGAGAGGGTACATCAATAAGCTTAGGTTTTAGAGTCTTGGAATAGGTTATGTGAGTAAATTTGTCCAAGACTACTAAACAAAACACACTAGGTGTTTGTCCAGGAGACAAAGTGAAATCCTTGGTATAATTAGTGTTCTCAAGAGGCTCTCCTTACACAAGAGTTAATCACGAGGCAACATACACATTTTTCGCGGGGATAGGCCTTTTCCACTCCCTATGAGCATCAGATATATTTCTAGAATCTTATTCATATCTCAAGGATTTTGACATACCTTTTGGTGATTTCAACCTTGGGGATTTTCTACCCTTCCCATATGTTAGATCACACTTGCGACTGTCCACCTTAGCATTGGTTGTATTGGGGTGATCTTAGTTGCCTTACCTTGGTATCGTAGGGGGTACTTGCAGAGGTTATTATGTGAGTGTCTTATCCAAGTATGGTTTGGACAACACAATCACTTTAGGCGTTAAATCTAAGGGACACCATAAGTGTGTTGGAGACATTTACCACCTTACACGCTCATTTTGGTCAGTTTGGCCTAGATAAATCACTATCCTAAGTTTTATTGACTTAATTGACATCAGAGGAGCACTAGATGACATCAACTAGATCACACCCATGCTTACCTTCAGTCAAGGAGGCTAACTTAGCCTTCTCCTACATTCGGGGAAGATAACTGGAGCACTCCAGGGGTGATCTCAGTGTCATTAATGCTCCATATTTCTAAATGATGGTTACAATCAGTTAACAAAGTAGTGAAGGAGCCTTCCTTCATTAAATTGATTATTTATTGATTATTTAATGAACTGGAGTCAACAGGGGCGCCTCCAACCACTTTTGATGTTTAGTTACACTTCAGTTAACCTCATCGGGGTTCATTGGAGTCAGTGATGCACTACCACTTGTTGGTTGGCTTGCAGTGACATGTGTCTAACATACTTTCAGTTAGACTTAGTCATTTATTACACTCTGACTTCAGTTAGGGCTTAGTTGAGTCAATTATGGTTTTGATCAGTGTTTAACTTGAGTGTTTATTGTGGCTTACATTCAGTTAAGCTAGTGTCTTGGCATTCATTCTTGTATCATGATTGTGTATTGTATTACTCATTCTTTGTGTGAATATACAGAGCGACTACTCATTTTGTAGCACAATTACACTATTTTCATGCATTATTGTTATTAATATTTGATGAGACTTGTGTGTAGTCTCTAGATTAATGTGACAAATTAATATGGTATCAGAGCTCATGGGAGGACAAAGCTCAGATCTCTCAAAAACAAGGTTTTTGACAAATCTTGCATGAAAATTGAGCAATAGCTCAAAAATCCAGCACTGCACCAGAAGCCAAGGATTACCACTTAATACCCCAAGTAAAGAAATTTTTTATCAAGCTTTCTTGATTGACTATGTTGGGTGTGATGAAAGCCTAAAATGTGCAGGCTATCCAACCTTGCATTGCCCTTTTTGTTGTGATTTTCAATTTTTTCACAGGTGAAAGCATTCACTCCAGCAGATTCAGATGGCTTCTTCTGTAGATCTTTTGACTCTATTCAATTTCCACTCATGGAAAGGACACTACAACAAAAACTGGATTTAGCGTCTCTTATTGCATCTTTTTTTGCATCTAGACCATCTTTTAGTGTACTTTTCTTTATTTTTTGGACAAAATGGCACAATTTCATGGGTTGGTGCTATTTTAGGAATTTTTTGCATCCTTTTTCTAAATATGGCGCAAATTGTGGTGTAATTTACATCGGGTTTTGCACCTGGTTATGCACCAGGTTTTGCAATAGGTTTTGAACCTAGTTTTGCACCTAATTTTGTGCCTAGTTTGTAAATTTGACTCTTGTTGCGCCCCCTTTTATGGTCATGTTTGCGTCAACTTTTATGCCCTTGTTTTCATCCACTTTTGCATCCTTTTTTACATCCACTTTTGCATCCACTTTTGCTTCATTTTTTGCATCCCTTCATTCACCAAGTTTTGTATCAAAGTTTACATCCTATTTTGAGTCTAGTTTTGCATCTCGTTTTGTTTCAACCATTTTTGCATCCACTTTTGCATCCACTTTTTCATCCACTTTTGCACCCACATTCTCATCCCTTTTTGCATCCATTTTTACGTCTTTTTTTGCATCTACTATTGCATCCACTCTTGCATCCACTTTTTTTGCATCCCAATTCACACCCATTTTCGTGCCTACTTTTACACCCACTTTTTCTTCAACTTTTGCATCCACATTTGCATCTTTTTTTGTATCCAATTTTACATCAGTTATTGCATCCCTTTATGCATCCACTTTTGCATCGAGTTTTGCGTTGGGTGTTACAACTACTTTTGCATCTACTTTTGTTGCATCCACTTTCTCATCCAATTTTGTATCCAATTTTACGTCCATGATTGTATCCACTTTTGTGCCACTTTTTTCATCATGTTTTGCTTCCACATTTGCATCATTTTTTGCATCCACTTTTGCATCACCTTTTGCATCCATTTTTGGTGCATCCCATTATGCGCCCACTTTTGTGCCTACTTTTGTTGCATCCATGTTTTCATCCTTTCTTGCAGCCATGTTTTTATCCACTTTTGCGTCCATTTTCACACCTAGATGTTGAAAATAACAACGAGGATAATGATTATGATATTGAGGATGGCTACGATGATGATGATAATGTTGTTGATAATGAGGAGAATGATGACAATGATGATGATGAGGATAATGACAATGATGGCATTGACAATGATTATGATGGCAATGAAATAAATGAAGATGATGGTGATGATGACAATGAAAATGATGATGAATACAATGAGAATTATGATGTTGATCATCTTAAAAAATAAGTTGTTATTTTTCATGCATAAATTGTATGTATCCTCCATGACCCTTTTCCACTAATCACATATTTTGGGTAGATGTTATTTCTTATGCCAAAGGTAATGATGAATAACTGATGAAAATGTCAATAACCATGATGATGTCAAGGAAAATGGTGATGATGATGACATGAATGATGATTATGCTGATGATGATGACTATTGTGATAATCACGGTGACACTAAAAAAGATGACGACGATGATGATGATCATCATCATTTCCATTATCGTCATCATAAAAACCATCACCACTGCCATTGTCATCTAGTTCATCATCGTCATCATTTAAAGCATATGGGATATGTTTACCATTTAAAGCATGCATAACAACTGGTATACAGTTACAATCTTAAGCATGCATAACTTATAACTATCATTGAGCACATTTTAATCTTGGAGCTTGTAGTGAAATTGGGTTTATTTACCTCTACCAACACTTTCTTATAAGGATCATCATCATCATCATCATCATCATCAACAACATTGTCATCATCATGATCATCATATAATCACATAATTGTGAATGTCATTATCATCAAATCAATTACATTTATTGTGTCCAATTTAGCACCCCAAATCAATTACATTTATATTCTCCTTATGCTAGGTTGTATAGGTGCAAAACTAGGTGGTTTATATCATGATGATGCTAAAATGGACACAAATTGCATCCACTTTAACATCCCAAATAAATTACATTTAATTTCTAATTGTGCTAGATTCAAGTCTAGGTGCAAAAATAGGCACATTATATGAAGGTGTTGCTAAAGTGGAATAAATATGATTTGATGAATAAATATGACAACAAAATCAAAATATGAGGTTTCCTTGATTTGGCATCTTAGTTTTCATTTCCTATTGTATAGTTAATCAAAAGTATATTGATTTGGAGGGTAGTTGTGAATCACATAATCTAATTGAAATCCCATTTGAAGATATATATGAATACTACATGGATTATTTATATGTTTAAGTGAATCATATTTGTTTTAAAGGTGAGCTTATACACAAACAAATCAAAGGTTTTTTCTATACTATAGTTTATGTACAGTTGTGTTAACCAATTCCTTCAACTACACAAGTTATATTTGTGTGTACATGCATATAACAACTTCTACAATATACATATATAATTTTTTTAATTCTCAACGAATAACTTCATATCACTTCTAACCATTATCAACCAATAGATGAAACTAACCAAAATAACTATTATCCAACCAATTCTTGTTATTTTTTCCCACCAAGTCATATTAACTTATAGACATTTTAAGGACATTGCACTAGGTAACGAGTATAGAGACAAGAATCAACACATTAATTTAGATTATGAGTTCTAAACATAGTAATTGAATGATTATTGCACTTAAATAATAATGAAGAATTTAAAAATGGGACATAAAAACCTTGATTATTTAAATATGAATTGCATATCCGACTGTAAATTTAGAATTCTTCATTCACATTTTAATCCGCATCTATATCTTCCAATGTTTCCTTGTCAATGTTCATATGCTCTTGCAAGTACCTAATATTATTCTTGCTACACCATCCTGCTAAAGTGGTATTGTAATCATCCTCATCTTCACTTTCATCATATTCTGTATCAATAAAATTCGTTTACAGATTGGTTAGAGGAATGTCACGAGATCTATTTTCATCATTTCTTTTGATATCATCCATATTATCTTCCTCCATAATATCATCTTCCTCCATGATATCATCTTCTGAAGATGCAAATATGAACCTGCTTCTCCATATTGCTGAAGGAATATTGTCATCATTATCATCTTCACATTCTTCTACTAGATCTTCTTCAACTTGAACATCATCATGGATGCCAATTTGTTCTCCCTGAACTATATTTGGTTGGTCATCTTTGGTTTTCTTTGTATTGATTGAAGCATATTTGAAAACATGTCTTAATCTTGGATCATAATGATTGACAATATCCATTTTGGATGATGATGATGAATACAATGAGGATGATGATGTTGATCGTCTTAAAAAATAAAGTTGTTATTTCTCGTGCATAGATCGTATGTGTCCTCCATGACCCTTTTCCACTAATCACATCTTTTGAGTACATGACATTTCTTATTCCAAAGGTAATGATGAATAATTGATGACAATGTCAATAATCATGATGAAGATGAT
Organism: Pseudotsuga menziesii; assembly: GCA_001517045.1. Lineage (NCBI taxonomy): Eukaryota > Viridiplantae > Streptophyta > Pinopsida > Pinales > Pinaceae > Pseudotsuga > Pseudotsuga menziesii. The sequence continues at coordinate 50,024 of LPNX010027859.1, forward strand.
GATGTTTATAATGATGATAACAATGGCAATGACCACAATGATGAAAATGAAAATGATGATCGAGGTGGTGATGATGATGATGATGACAACGATAAAAATGGCAATGACAATGATGATGGTGGTGGTGGTGGTGGTGATGATGATGATGATGATGTTGATGATGATGATGATATTATTATGTGATGATGACAATGAAGATGGAAATGACAATGATAATGTTGATGACGACGATGATGACAATGTAATTATATGACAACAATAATGATAATTATATGACAACAATGATGATAATGATGATGATGTTGATAATTCCAATGATGCAATTCTTAATAATTGCTTTGAGGGATCATTGTTATGCCCAAAGTTTGATACTACTACACAAGACATGGTGATAATGACGATGGCATCCACAATGATGATGACGATGATGGTGGTGGTGATGATGACAAAGATGATGGGAATGAATATGATGTGATTATATGATGATGACGATGATAATGATGATTTCGATGAGGATGGTAATGTTAATAATGGAAATGATGATGAAGATGACGATGGCTATGACAATGATGATAAAATGAGAATGAGAATCAGAATGACATGGATGATGACTGTGACGGTGATGAAAATGATGACGACAATGATGATTATATGATGATGATGATAATGATTGTTACATAACAATGATGATGGGTGCAATGATGATGATAATAATGATGGTGAAATCCTTAAAAATTCCTTATAGGACTCTGGGATATGTAGGCCAGGGTTCGATACTACTACATAAACCATGTACATTAAAATTTTATCCTTTCCCTTAGATGTGGGCATTAGTTTGAGGTTTGGAATAACATGAATGTGTATTGGGTATTTGGCCATTTTTTGGGGACATAAATTTTCATTCACTTATACCCAAACACTTTTTTATAAGGCTCATGGGCCATGATTGTATTGATGATGACCATGACAATGATGAATATATTAATAATCATTATCATGATGGAAATGATGACGATGATGAATATAATAATCATCATGATAATGGTGCCAATGATGATGAATATAGTGTCGTGATGATGATGATGATCATCATCATCAACAATGTCATCACCATAATTATCATTTAGTTCATCATCGTCATCTAGGCAATCGTCATTGTCATCATTTAAAGCATATGGGATATGGTTACCATTTAAATCATGCATAACAAGTGGTATAGTGTGACAATTTAAAGCATGCATAACTTAATGGGGCCAACTTCACCTAGGGAAACTCCAAAAATACATTTCATTATATCAAACTGGGGACTACTTCCTTGAATTACAACAAAGTTTGAACCTCAAGGACCATACATATTAATGGAATACTGAAAGGAGGGAAACACATCTTCGATGGGGTTACAACAACATGCAATGACAATGTACATCATAATATCTTTCGAAGTTACAAATACAACAACTAAAATGTTTTTTATATTCATATATCATCTATTTCCTCCCTCCCCATTGATTCGTGGAACATAATTATGTATGGTATTTCCATATCCATAAATATTTTAAGGGATATTTTCTTTTCCCCTCCCACTAGGCCATGCATATTAACTAACATAATATTCATGGTGGAACCACCTTTATAGAGGTTGTTCCTACTCTACGAACCCCATAAATAAGTCTTTGTCTACCTTGGTGGAATTCCCTGGCCATTATCTCTTGTGCTTGTTTGAAATTCTGACCTACTCTAGGAGAGATGGGATCCTTCATTTAATCAAAATCCAAGCCCTTAGAGACCCTCTCTTCCTGGTATAAAATGTCTTCTTTGTTGCTGTTCCTCTTCATGGATCAATGTTCTATAAAATTGATTGTATTCTCTACATTATTTTATTTGCTTCATGTTTAAATCCATATATATCTTGTCCTCTATAACCCCATAACTGACATGTAGAAGTTACCCTCTAAATTAAAAAATTTCACAACTCTATCCTTATTTAACCTTTAATATTTTTAGATGCGCCTTTAGGAATTAAAGGCGGTGGACTAAAATTTCTAACCTGTATCTAGATCTATAACACTCGATACGATGTCACCACCTTTCACTAGGGATACAATCCTTTCCACTTTCCATTATTCAACACACTTGAGTATCTAAATCTATGACAAGAGTTTCTCCAAACAACAACATTGATTTTAGTTTCCCCTACCATGTTGGATATGAAAGAGCCTTCCCAGCACTACCTTTACTTATATTAAATAGTTTACATTTGAAATGATTATTAGTGGATGAAACCTCGCTATCTTTCTCTGGTGGATTTGTTACATCTTTCTTCCACCATGTTTTCTTAAATATATTTATCATATAATATGAAACCAACTAGCCATATGCAGTGCATGTTAGACATAAAAATGGATCCCCATGTATTCAAGAACTTGGCAATGTTTATATCCACATGTTTACCCAAAAATACTAAAGTGATATGTTTATCCATGTTTGATTTATTATAATGTTATCTATCCACCATTTATTTCTTATATCTCTATCTTAAAACTTTTATAATATATTTCTTATATGTCTCTCTGATTTTTTATTGAATCTCCTCTATAAAGGGCATATTATATTTATCTGGCCTTTTAATTCTAGTCCTTTGGAATAAAATTCCACAATTTCAATTACACCATTGATGCAACATGTTAACCATGAAAAATTTGATATGTTGCATTACATGTGGCCTAACATTAACCCTTGGATAGGATTCTAGGTTGCACCTTTTGTTTGTTTCCTAAGTTTATCACTTAATGTATTTTAGATGAATAACGTCGACACATGTTACTTTTGAGTTGTTTGTGTCATTGTTAATATTGTTTTTTGTTCCACCCTAGAGCAACATTTTAATTGTAAATTAAACTTCTTAATAAAATCATATCTTTTAATTGAAAACAAAAAATTCACAATTTCAATTACACCATTGACACGACATGTTAACCTTCCAAAAGTTTGTATGTTGCATTACATATCGCCTGGCATTAACTTTGAGAAATGATTATAGGTTCCACATTTAGTTGGTTTCTTGAATTTGTTATTTAATGTATTAATACATAGTATAACTAAAATTATTATTATATTTTAATGGAAAATTAAAATTCTTTATAAAAAAACATATTTTTAAAGTAAAAGTTAAATCCTTTAATTAAAACATTGTTATTGTGTATTTCTTTTAATATAATTCAATAAAACGTTGTTGTTGCCCTCTCGTTCCTTAATAAACACAAGATTATTTGTCTTGTTATTTGTATATGTGAATTCTTATCCTATCAATATGCCTTTAAACACATGATTTTTAACCTACCCTTCAAACAAAAGATTAATTACCTGTGCTAATCATACAGTTTGTGAATCTATGAATATTTACAGTTATATATTTTTGACCCCACCAATAGTAATATATTAATGAAGATATTAATAATGATTTACCTGTCAAAGAAATAGGAGGATTACCTGATCATTAACTGCTCCTTACCCTTATTATGTGCAACATCGGGATGCGCAACTGCCTAGTTTTTCACATTTTAACAACAATAGCCTAGTTATTAGTAATATTTAGTTATAGGAAAGATAAGAGTTCAAACAGTCCAAAAAAATTAGTTGGAAGGGAAGATATGAAATGAAATTCAAACCCTCGTCAGCGGAGTGCTCTTTTTATTCCACATTCCTCTAAAACGAATTCTTAGAATAACACAAAACGCAGAAGGAAGGCCATTTTGGTGGTTCCATGGTGAAGCTCTATAATATAGCTGCAGTCTCTTCCTTCTACGAACACCACAGATCCATATGCTAAATTTAAAGGCGCTTCAGGACACATAGGAATCACCTTCTGTTCAAAGGTAAGCTTCACTTCCATGGCTTTGTTACTTATTGTTATTATTTGTAGGACAAACAAAACTGTCAAAATTATTAGGGTCCTGATATCTATAATGATAAGCATTTCTATATCTTATTACTGTGCACATTTGCATCTAATTGGCGTCAATATGGGAACCTAGGGAGCTATTACTAAATTTGTAGCTCAGTAGGGAAAACATATTTTTCTTTGGGGAAAATGAATGGGGTTTTGAATATTTAGTGAATATTAGTTTTGGGGTTCTGTGATTTGTTTTCAGAGGACTTTTCTTGCAAATGATTTCAGATTCCTCTAGATTGAACCCCTGGTCACTCGAAAGCTATCCACCTCATTTTTTCAACTCAACGTTTCACATTTTACTGTGTACTTCATTTTATTGGGTTGTTAGCTCTGTTGTTGTCTAAGGGGCTGCTTCTACCTTTAGTGAGAAAACCGTGACCTCCTATTGACTATCCAAGTGGTTAAGGTGTGTGGCTGCTAAGTACATAGGGCTTCCTCACGAGAGTTCGAATCTCTTAGGTGACGAATTTTGAATAATTTTTTTTGTGAACTCACTTTGATTTAAATTTTCTAATCAAATTTCTCCAAGCATCTGGTTGAATCAAAAGTTTATACTCGCTCATAAATATCAATCCTACAAGCTCTTTCACTGCCTTGGAGATCCCATAAATGTCAATTTTGTAAGCTGTTTTTCTCCCTTGGAGATCTCAGTTGGGTATGTTGAATAGATGGGCGATTCAACACCAATATGATGGTATCAATATTGAAGCCAAAACTCAAGAGGCATTCAATTCTGAAATATGTTATGGTTTTCTGCATAGGTGGTTTCTCTCTGAAGAGAGAAAACTGTTTTACTCTAAAGAATTAAAACGGTTTTACTCTAAAGAATGAAAATGATTATACTCTCTAAAGACTGAGATAAGTAGAATGTACAAGTTCAATATGACTTCAAATTGGCAGGATGAGGCTAATTTCCTTTTTTCAAAGGAATACACCTATCATCGAATCAAACCCAAAGCAGGTAATCGGCCAAAATACTATGTGAGAAAAAAAAATTTGTTGTTGTGATGGACTGATCCATGATCTTTTTTTGGCTACTAAACTTAGCCATGACCTCCTTCTAGCTGTTAGATTAGGGTCATGAAGGTTTGTTGTTGGACTGATCCGTGATCTTGTGCTGCTCCTTGAATGAGCCGCGATCTATGTGCTAAGTTGGGCCGTGACTTGTAAATTGCTCCTAGAACGAACTGTGACCTACTAGGGCTACTTGGAGCTGAGCCATGACCCTCCTTATAACTATACAACAATTAGAAAACTATACAACAAATTGCATAGAAAACTATAGAAAACTATACAACAAATTGTATAGAAGCAAATACTTGCCAATTTCAAATTAACAAAGCTATTGTAAAATTGTCAAATGTATCTGCAGTGCCAAATGCACCAATTGCAGAGCTTTATAGATTTGTTGAAAACATAGTGGAAAATGTTGACCAGAATCAACATATCGTAACTACTAGTGACCTTAACTTTGACATGTTGCAACATTCCAATTTGCAACAAGAATTATGTATTTTCATGAAACACCACAACATGAACTTGCATACAATAGTTACAACAACCCCTATTGGCTCTTTGCTTGATCACTTTTGGGAAAATTTTGAAACTGGCGGTTTCAATTTTCATATTTCTAAGGTTTACTTGATAAATCACCATAGCATTTGGCTATGATGATCTTTGCAACATTTGTATATCTTACAACATTCATATATCTTGGAACTTTCCCATTAAATTTACATTTGTTATTGACATATATGCAATGCCATTTATTTTCTTTTACATTAACATCATATAAAGATGTTTACACAGTTTAAAAACCTTATGTATTTTATTCAAAATATCTTATTTTGCAATTGTTATTCATCAGCATTCATGTCATTTTTCCTATCATTTGTTTATTTTGTGCAAATAAAGTTGTCCATTTGAAATTTGCACTTATAGGGAACCATTTGAAAACAAAGAATGTCTTCTCACTTCCATTCCACAGAATTTGCAATGCTTGCAGTTACCCAATGCTTGATAGCTTTCCATATTGCTTAGTTTGTCACAAACAAAACACACTCTACAGATACAAGCATTGCTTGGAGTGTGTTCTTGAGACAGAGGATGGCACAATGGACTGTACAATGAAATTGCCAAACCTGCAATAAATTTCAAAGGAATTAGACAAGAAAGATCTTGTCAATAGTTTTCCACTTGTGAAAACTTTTCCTGTGAGATATTTTTACACTAACTGCATAAACATTGTCACAGAAATCTATATTGTCTAGTGATTAGCTTCAAATCGCTTTCTTTTTTGCAAATTTTGCTCTAGAAAACAAATTTTTGGCACTCCTTGCACATTGCTCATCTTGCATAGTGACACTATGTAAATTTTGTTCATTCTAATATTCATGGTTACAACTACATTAGAATCTCTTTTTTGAACTGACAGACCCATTTGGATATGCCAAATTTTTAGTTTATGTTTTAGCATTATATATACAACTATGTTTATATCGCTTTCATGCTTTATATACTCTATTACTCATCATATGCTCTACATTGTGCATTCAATTGTACTATATTGGTGTGCCTTTCCAATACAACTTTGTCAAATCTATGCAGTTGTTTATGTTATAAAAAAATGTTATTGGACTAAGAGTGATGCCACTTACACATGGAATTGATGCTCTTTGCAAAGTCATTCCTTGCAATCTATCTCTATTTGAAAAGATGTTCACCTTTTTGTGCAACCTGTGTCCAATTTCATTCTTTCCTTTTTTTAAAGATGCATATTCAATTTCAGAACATGTCTTTCATTGCAATTATGTTCATGTCTTTTACACATGAAATTATTTCTCCTTGCAAAAACTTTGCTTGCAACATGTGTCTCTGTTTCCAAAGATGTTATTATGGATTTTCTTTTTCTTTTTTCTAAATTAGCTTAGGAAATAAAATTGGTTCTCTTTGCAAAGTCTTACTTGTCTCTATTTCAAAATATGTGCTACTTGTACCATGGCTCCATCCATTTAGGAAACTCTTGTTTAAAAATCAAATAAAGACATGAAATTAGTTCTCTTTGCAAATTCTTGATTTGCCTTTGTTTCAAAACATGTCCTGCTTGTTTCTCTAATATTTCATCCTTTCCTATGCATGTTCGATTTCAAAACATGTTCTTAGTTCTACTAAGGTTGATGCCATTTACATGTTTTTAATATTGAAATGCAATTCATATTTTTTTTGCGCTACTATTCCCTCTAAATGTCCCAATAAACTGCTATAATAATTGTTTTTAGCACAACTATTTTCTTTTACATTGCTCCTTGGCTCCTGTCACGGACTACCTAGATCCTTGGTTTGGATGCACACTGACTACCCGCAAGTTTGTAATATCTTCCTAGAATTGGCATTTGCAATTTACAACTTCATTTGCAAAGTTGAAATCGATTTTTGGAAACTGCATTTTGATTATCCTTGCATTCTTGGTTTACCCAATTTCAACTAATTGTAGTTGGCCTCTTTAAAAATTTATGGATTTGGAGAAACACTAAATGCAAATATGCACATAGAGCAACATCCATTCAAATGAAGACACAAAGGTTAAGGAAGGAAATTGTCAAAACCCCAAGTTTTTCCAAAAAAATTTAAATTTTTTTTTAAATGCATAAATTTTCATTAAATACAATCATTAACTGATTGATTAGTTCTATGTTACTAGATTCATATCTGAATGATCTTTTGACTATGTTTATCTTTATAGAATAGTTTCTTTTCAATTACTGATTTGTTTTTTTGTTGCGACCACAAGGTGGGATTGTCATGAAAAACTGGGCTTACTTAGCTTCCGAGCTAATGCAGAAGTTTTCCTTTTCTTACAGATATATAAGTAAGATGTTTGGATGCTGCTAACAAATCTCTAAAGTATTCAATAACGATTCACTGTACAAAATTAATTCAGTAAAAGTATATACATGCTAGTCAGATTTATCAAGCTTATAAAGGTAAAGCTTTAACTATGATTCCTTTTAAGATGTTACTAATAAAGAATTGAATTCTACTAGTAAAGGTGGCAGCTATTTTTCCTACTAATTGCAAGTGTAAAATGCGATAAATGTTTCTTTACTAGCACAGTAAGTATGGCAGGATTACAACATCAAAGATCTAATTTTAATTATTCATAATTACTGCATCATGCCATGATTGAATTTGCAACGGCAATTGTAAAATGATAAGGAGGTTTAAGTACCAAACTTATAATTTTCTTAATTCAAGAATTGAAAGGTTTACTACTTGATACAAGTCACTTTTATAGTCTACCTTTAGTATTTAAAAATCTGTATTGTTTTGGAATACTATTTCTATTCCATGGTTAATAATTTGATGGTAACTTATAGATTATTCTCAGATTTATTATACTCAAATACCACTTATGATTTTCATAACTATACTATCAAGCAAAGAAGGCTAACTTACCCAAGCTATCTATCATATAATGACTTTATAATATCTTTTATAATCTTTGAGCTTGAAAATGAAAAAAGACTAATTGTCACAAAATGATCCTAAGACAATTAATAGGATTGTTATTTTACTAGCAAGGGATGATCATAAGGTCAAGAATAAAACCATAATCATGATCAATTGATCACTTAATTTGATTATTACCATGCTATAGACTGTATATTATTATTCCCTTTACCTTCATTCGTGAACTAGGGAAATAGATAATATAGAAAATAGGTTTATAAACAAGCTACGCCATGGTAAACTATTATTTCCCCTTTGCTCTTATATCTCATTAACAAACAATACAATCCTCCATACATAAATGTGTTAGAACAAACGATGAAAAAATTCTACATTATAATGTTTTCTAAACATCATTCTAATGTTTATATGGTTGATTTTATAATGCAGGTGGTTGACTATGGTATAACAAACCTTGTAAAATCCCCACGATATGATTTGGGTTGTGAAATCATTGGAGATCTTGTTCGTGGAACTATAATGTTCCTACCCACTGCATGCCAATTATTAAAAGGGTTACGTGGGCTCTTTCCAGCCATGCATTGGCGTTTATAAAGGTTTGACTCAAACCCTAATCGTCATTCTTCCACTGCCTTCGGGCCTCCGGCCGCTCTGCGATAACCTCCTTGTTTGCTCTATTGTTTGCACTGTCTGTTAGCAGTCCATATGCTGCTTCAGCTCCTCGTGGGCTCATCTACTGCGTTGCAAGGAAAATTACTTTGTCAAATAGCTTGCTGTTGAATGTTGAGCAGTGTTGATTTTCTTAGGTTTTCTCCATTGGCATCCATTGCCTAAACTCTTTACTGTGTAGGTCGTCACCTTAACTTGGTGCTGTGAATCATCCTCCATCGTGACAAGTTACCTATCGCTCCAGCGAGCTCTGTCTCTTCTGCGGTAAATGAAGGGTTTACCTTTCCTCCTGCTGGTGGTTGTCTTGCAGTTCTTCAGTGGCCATAATTCTGTTAGACTTGAAGGTAATATACAGGGTTTTCCCTTCATTTTATTTTCAAAGAAATAGCTTAAACAAACAACAATTTTTGGCAAGATTTTTAATATTATGTTTATCCTTCGTTACAGGGTTGGTATTCTCCTCTTGGCATGGAAGGTGCGAGACTTCAACGGCTGGATACTTCCGGTAAGCCTGGTTTTTATCCATGGTGTTCTCCTCCTTGCTGGTCCTTTAGGGTAGTCATGGGTTTGGATTCATGGTGGGTAACCCTAGCGGTTACTTTGGTTCAGTTAGTGAACCTAAACACTGTTAAAAGAGTTTGAACTTTTCATTTAGCATGGGATCTTGACTGAAGCTGAGAGTGTGGGTTTTGAGTCTTTATTTGATTACTGTGTAAAGCATGCATATATATATAATGCTGTTTGTATAGGCTGAAGCTTTATTTTGTAAAACATGTTGGTATCCGTGAGGTACAAAGGAGATAAAACTCCATCCTTTTGATGAACCTCAGTACGTACTTTTAATTTTGACAGGGTTTACCCTGAACTTGGAGCTATAAGTTGTCCATACAATTTTTTCTTGAATTAATATTTTGTTACTATACAGTTTTGAAACAATATAATGTGTAGACTCGGCTTATTGAGCCTATCTGAGTTCAATACCTCTGATTCCTGTAAAATTGATAAATACCTAATTTAGTCTCTGCAAATTATTTATGGTATTAGTTGGTAGGGTTTTTCTTGTATATTAATAATATATTGGGTTAATTAATTACTCAAAGAATTTTATAAATTGTTATAATGGTTATACTTTGTAAATTCTAAAGTTTGAATGTTTTTAATGACATTCTTTAAGTCACTGACAGTGTAACCTTGGTTACAGGTTTTATATTAAATTTCTATTTACTAATAATAGGTTAAAATATTACTGTGATTTCCAAATAAAATTATTTCTATACAGTAGATAATAAAGCATTAATTATTACTTATTACAATAATAAAGTTACCCTACATGGAATGCTTATTACCTTCACTGCTAGCTCTGTTTAGGTTCTTTTATAGGTATAAATGGAAATAATAATTTGTTTTCTGTTTATAAAATAACCTATTGTTAGTGTATCCTCAAAACTTATTATTAATTACACTGCACTTCTAAATTATAAGGGTTTCCAGTTATGCTTTATACAATCTAGTTAAGCTCGAACTCGAGCATTCTGTCACTCTGTTATTTGCTTACTGTTGATTATGCACTTACTCTTAATATTTCTTTTATAAATTTACTGTCAAGGATTCTGTACTCGATTTTAAACCTTGCCTTACTAGTTATTAAGAAATTTGTATGTGTTAACATATCGTTTATACCCTTCAACTTATATAGAGCCTTTATATTCTTATTTTATTGTATTAATGTTCTTAAGTACTGTTTATTTACCTCGCAGTACAGAAAGTATAAATAGTTCCAATTTGTAATTAATGTAATAAATACATTACCCGAAGTTCAATAATGATAATACTCCTATTGTGTATGTAATAGAAGTTTGTTGTTATTAATACAATAAAGATATTATCTCCCCTTAGAGTACCTATGTTTCCATGATTATTATTTAATTTATTTTATAACATTCTGTTATTTATTTCTTGTGCCAATTTTGCTAAATACTAGGTAAGATTTTGTATTTATTTAGTTTATCTGTTTGGTTATGATATCTTTATATACATATATATATAAATCAAATAATACTACTTAGGATCTATCTCGTATACTTATATATAGTAGCATTCATTTACTATCTAAGAAAAATAGGATAACAGCTCTGGAAACTGTTCGAGCTCAGTTAAAAATAAATAAAAGGAAGAATAAGTAATGAAATGACTACATCACTAAACATACATACAGTCTAACACATCTTGGCTTAACTATAGAGTCTAAACAATATTTAATTACTCCTACTTTCAGTGTTCTCATTTCAGCATAAAGAAGTTAAATTCTTAATACTGGAAGAAAACAATTGTAAGGTTTAAACCACAGGTATACCTAGTCTAACTTTTCTTAGTGCAACTATTATATTCTTCTATCTATTCTTTACAAATAATAGAATTACTGAGAGTAAAATACTGTACAAGATAATAGTTTTATCTATAAGCACATACTACTGTCAGTAAAACAAAGATTTCTTCTGATGATAAGTAAAGAAACAATCTACTATTCTACAATCTCATCATATCAACTTTTTATAATTCTACCCCTGTGCTGGAGTACGGTCTGGTAAACCCAGATGTGGAAAAACACAGTGGGTCTTTATTGTTCATCAAAAAATTCTATTACTAATAAACTAAAAACATTTACATCACTAAACCCGTTAAATATTTATATCATAACTACAAACATAACATTCAACCATTCTCAGTTATTAAAACAAAGACAGTTAAGTGACAAAACCTGCTTAAGCTTTGGACAACAACAACAATGGGAGGTCGTTCCTCCCTACCAACTCCTGGAGAGCACTCAAACAACGACTCCTCAGGACCCCCGAGCTTGCTCTGGTCTCCCTGGTTGGAACTAGGTGCAGCAATAGTCAGATACCAATCTTCAAAATCAGTATTAATCCAGAACTTATTAGTAAGTTCTCCCAACTAACAAGCTGTAATAAACCAAGTTACTACAGCATTCCTCTCAGAACAACTTCCTTACTGTTTTTCCCTTTTTCCCCAATGAATTTCCTGAATATCATTCACCTGAATGATTTATCTCTGGAAAATATCTGAGCAACCTCAGCTCTATTCATTGGGTACTTTTAAAATATTTCCTAGGCCTTTTTGGGTTAGTTGTCATTTAATGAGCCGCCTGCTCTGATCCCACTTTCTTGGGGGATCATGACCCCAAATATAGGGAATTTTCCACCTGCAACTTAAGAAGTGTTTGAGGATGCTGCCACTTGTATTCTTCCCTCCACCTGGTTCCATCCATCAGTTTGACCAATAACCTCTCATTAACAGCTCTCCCAATGCTGTTGTCTCCACTTTTTATTTATTAATAATAAAATATTCATAATTACATTCCACTTCTTTTGACTCTGCTGAGTCATCAATTCCTACGTTACATTAAATTTAACATAATGTCTTGGGAATATAATTAAAACAATTTACATTATTTTACAAATTTGGGGTATGTGACAGAAATAGACACATTGCAAATGCCAATGACAATTCCTGCAATACTTCAGTTTCCATTTTCTACATTTGCAAATTCTATATTGCTGCATGTGACTCTTGTTTTTATTATAATTAAATAGTATCATATGAAAACTTTTCTTGCAACATGTGTCTCTGTTTCCAAACATGTCAAGCTCATAGTGAATTTCGAACACAAATTGAATCTCCAGCTTCATTAGTCTTACTTAGGCAATGCCATCCAAATCATTAGCACCATAGTCATGACAGGGGAACTCAATGGCGAGGATATCTCTTGTTGCTCAGTGTACTTGTTTCATTGCATCCTCTCAAAGATTCAAATGAGACATAATTAGATAAATCGAGTTGCTTCTTCTTTAGGTATCTGTGGTGCTAGGATTTCAAATTAAATAGCCAGCATCAATCTTTGGATGGGTGTGGCAGGGGCTCAAACACTCAAGCTGAGCTTCTCGCATTATGGGAAGTTTTTTGGTTTTCAAGGTATATTGGCATTGAACATTTACAAGTGGCAAGATTGTGGACTGGGTTACAAAAAAGTCAAGGTTACAAGTTATGAAGTTGGATAAGTGGTACAACAAAATTATGGTTTTAAAAAAAAATTTAATTTCATCTCTTTTACTCATGTCTTCAAAGAACTCAATATGATAGCTGACAGATTTTCAAAAAAGGGGAGTATCTTAGTTAAGAGCAGTCTCTGTGTTTCCCTTCCCATATAATAGAGTATGAGTCATAAAAGTAAGTAGAGCTTAGTTGATATGACAGAAACTAGTACCATGGAGTTAGAAGGGATTTATAAGTAGTCTCACTTTTATTACATTACCTTTACTATTACATTACCTTTACTATTACATTACCTTTAAGGATGGAATACATAGTAATCCTGTAGGCATAGGCTAGTGCTCCTCACCTAAGGGGATTCAAACTGGGCACCTGCTAGCATGGGACTAACCAAATGCCCAATAACATACATTGGTGACCACTTAGAACTAAATGGGCTAACGTCTTGGGCTATGTACACTTTGTAACTAACAGGTATTTATCTTATTATTTTATAGAAAATAGAAAGAGCTCCATGGTATTCTTCTATCGTTGATTCTCGAGATGTAAAATATTCTTTCCATCCTGAATCAAGGAAGGCATAGTTTCACTGCAAATTATGTTCCAAAATATTAAATCTCTTATTTATGATACATTTGATAAACTAACATGGAGCTCATATTAGCTTTTTCTATTTTCATTGAGTGATTTATTTATTGCCATTACTTTGGTGAATACCCTTTCTCAAAGATTGGGTCCAATTTCATAATTATTGATGCATTAAATCTACAATTTGACCACCTTATAATAAATTGGATCACCATTGACATATTAGTGTCTGTTGGATGGGTACATGATTGGAAGGTGTGTAAATATGTTTATGTTGACTTCAATCTTAATACTAGAAATGATAAAAAATATATATCTTACATAATAGCCACTATGATGTTTTGGCCATTGTGTTACAATCATCAAAACCCCATTTTGACAATATAATATCTTCATCCATGCAATCAATGTACATACCCCATAGGTACATATATTTTTGTATAAAGGAGGAAAAACCTACTTCAATAGCAAAAAACCTAACCTTTGTAGTCATTAATGCCTAACCAAAACTAAAATTTAGACCAAATTTAGACTCGTCACTTTGTAATAGATTTCACGTTTCTTATTTCATGTTGTCTTACATAAAATCTATAGCTAGAACAAATGATTAGTTTTGTCATATAACATCACAGGGAAAGTAATAAAATACAAGGGGCATTATGTTGGTTTAGAAAAACTGAAGTTCAATACTTTATTTGTGTCAAATAATGTTTGACTATAGCAATGTGCTCATTGTGAACAATGTTCTTTCACAATTTCAATGAGATATGACATCTTAGACCATATTGTGTTAAAGAACAAACACTATATTCTTATTTCAAATTATGGTGCATTAAAGATGATGTGTGATAAGCTGAAAGGCTTATGTTTATATTTGTCCAACTAAATTTTCCTTTCAGAAGTGACTTCTAGGAAATGTTTTATAATAGAAAGGCATATGGATAGAATGTGGTAGATATGGATGTCATTATTTGTGACCTTACTGGGGTTTTTCCAAGAGAAGCATTCACTGTTCAGATGGAACAATCATTAGTAAGATGAGAAACCCCTCAACTTCATCTACCTCCTTGTGGCCTTATCAACTGTGGAAACCGATATGATGCTTTTCCTAGTGGACATCTTACTAATTTTTAGATTATAAATAATGCACATAATATAAATTGTCTTTGTTGGTGTTCATTGTTAAAGTATCCATGATATCATATATGATGCACATAGTAGGCATATTATTTTAGTAACCATTCATGAGTTCTTCTCTTACCATCCCATTGCTGAAAAAATCACATCATCAATGAATAACAACATTTATGTAGCAACACGCACATCCTCAATTGGATTCTACAACTATTTCTTATACAAATCCCTTATTCTTTTTCCATATCAAGTTTAGGTTATTAGGTATGCATGAATACTTTATGTTGTTTTCTAAGACTCTTTTGCGGACCACTTTAATAGATTGTGTATTGTTTAGGATATTTTGTTGCCTAAGCACAGTAGAATTTTGTGCTTATTAGTGTGTTTGGAAAAATAAATTGGATTTTAAGCAAGATTGTCTTTGGATCTTATTGTTTTTTATTAGAATTACAAATGATGAAATCTATGTGTTATATTGCTTCTCTTCCCGATTATTAAAGGGTGTTAGCTCATTGGAAGAGCACCTTCTTTACAAGCAGGAGGTTGGTGGTTCGATTCCTCCATGCCGTAATGATATTGCAATGTATTTCTAAAGGTAAAAAATGCAGTAGTGGAAGATGGATGCAATATTAGACGCAATACTAAATGCAAAATAGGATGTAAATTTAGACGTCACACCAAACACAAAAGTGGATACAAAATTCAACCTTATGTCAGATGCAAATGTCGACACAAAAATGGATGTCACACTAAACGCAAAATTGGAAGCAAAATGAAAATCAACATTAGACACAATTAATGACTCAAAACTAGATGCAATACTAGGTCCACAACTAGACGCAATAGTAGATGAAAAAGTGGACTCCTATCTAGATGTAAAATTGGACATTAAATTGAGTACAAAATATGGTGTATCGATGGACATAAAACTAGGTGTAACACTAGGTGCAAAATTGGAAGCAACGCTTGGCGCAAACAAAAACTTAAAATGAGACACAATATTGGATGCAAGATGGGACAAAACATTGGATGTAAAACTAGACATAATATTGAATGCAAGATGGGATGTAACATTGGACACAAAACTAGATGCAATATTAGATACAAACATGGGCGCAAAACTATGCGCAACACTGGGTGCAACATTGGGCTCAAACATAGATGCAAAAAACGACAACAACCAAGATGCAATACTAGGTGCAAACCTAGATGCAAAATATGACATAAAATGAGATGAAACATTAGGCACAAACATGGATACGAAAAAAGACGTAAAACAAGATACAAAATTAGATGCAAATGGGGATGCAACATTATAAGTAAAATTGGATGCAAAACTGGATGCAATATTGGGCCGAAAATTGGATGCAACATTAGATGCAAAATTGGACACATAATTTTATGCAAAACAAGGTGCAAAATTGGGTGCAAGACTTGATGAAAAACTAGGAGCAAAATAAGATGCAAAATTAGATGCAAAACTGAGTGTGAAATTGGGTGCAAACAAGGATGTAACAAAGGATGCAAAAAATGATGCTATAGAAGTTGCAAAATTGGGTGCAAATAAAGGCGTACCAAAAGATGTAAAAAATTGGGCGCAAAAATGGATGTTAAGAAGGATGTAAAAAAAGATGCAATAGATGGCATTTTATGAAAATGTACAATGGAACTGGGTTTAGCACCGGATTGTTCACCACAATTGGGAAAAAATTACACTAAAATTTGGCACTAAATTCAACTCTAAATCTATTTTTTGTTGTCGTGGGAGATATGGAGATCCAGCTATGTGCTAGAGGACTCTATAGGGTCACTATGGACACTGAAGAAGAGCCTGCTTTTGTGACAGACAAAGCTAGATTCTTGAACAAGAAGGATGAAGCATTCGGATTCTTGTGCCTCTCTATTTCCTGGGATCTTATTTTCGATCTTTCGGGATTGAAGAATCCAAAGGAAATTTGGGACATATTGGAAACCCTATATGGAAAGCAGGATTATTTGAGAGTTTACCAACTTGAAAATGAATTGATGTCTCTCCAGCCTTCCAATTTCGAGACTTTGAATGACTTTTTCACAAAGTTTAAGCACATTGTCTTACTGTTGAAGCAATGCAAAGTGGAGAAGGAGGATGATCATCTCATCCTCACCATACTCTCCAAACTTGGAGCTGATTATTCAATTTTTGTCTCTAAATTCCATGCGAGGAAGATCACAACCCCTGGATGGAATATGCCTACACTCAATGCCTTCATTGAGTCCCTAAGAAGTGAACATGATAAGCTTGTCCAGATGGGGATCATCAAATCCTCCTATGCTCAATCCCTCCATGTATTACGGCCCAAATATCTAAATGGTAAAGGAAATCAGTAGAAAAACCCAAAAACTAAATTCGAAGCTCCTAATCCTAAAGTTGAAAACCAGCAGCATGATGAGTCTTTCGACTCAAAGAAGAACAAAGGAAAGGGGCATCATGGAAAGGAAAAAGTCAAGTGTTCATAATGCGGGAAGGGATTCCACCTTGAACATGCTTGCATGAAGAATAATATTGATGAAGCTACCTCTCTCCTTGAGAGAAATCACATCAATCTTCCAGAAATCTTTCAGAGGAGAGATCAGCAAGATTGGGAACCATAACATAAAAGAGGTCATGCCCTCATGGCAAGCACTTCGAATTCCAAAGCACTCTTGATTGATTATGGAGCTTTGAAAAACATAATGGCTGAAAGAGACTCCTTCTCATCCTTGGAGACTGGAAAATCCATCCCCATCCACATGGGAGATGACTCGACCATCATTTCAGAAGGACAAGGTATGGTTAATCTTGAGAATGGCTATTTTTCAAATGTTTTGTATGTACCATCTTTGGCATCAAATCTCCTTAGTGTCTATCAGATGACACATACACAAGTGCCTAAGAGAGTATCCTTCAGCTCAAATGATGTTGAGATAATGAAATTTGCATCTGGGAAACTTGTTGCTAAAGGCCTTGCAAACCATCATGCAAAAGCCTATGAGTTTTCCCACTTTGTGCCGGATGCAAAGCCCACCACTCTGCTAACTCATGGAAATGAAGTTAGTAGGCTGTGGAATGAGAGGTTTGGCCATCTAAATTTTAAATATTTTCATCAATTACAAAAAAAATCCATGGTTGAAGGCCTCCCAGTCATCAAGGCAACCACTGGAAATTGTAAGGGTTGTGTGGTTGGAAAACACCTTGAGAAAAAGTTCGATCGGGGGAAGGCAAACCGAGCTACCTACATCTTGGGGCTAATACATTCTGATATTATTGGTCCAATTCCTATAACATACATGAATGGATCAAGGTATATTCTTACTTTTATTGATTATTTTTCAAGGTACACATGGGTTTTCTTTCTCAAAAAGAAGTCTGAAGTATGTGAAAAATTCACTGAACTGAAGGCCTTGATCGAGAATGACTCTGGGCTTAAGATCAAGATATTGAGATATGATAATGGTGGGGAGTATGTCAGTAATGATTTTCTGCACATATGTTCCCAAAGTGGTATTCAGGTCCAACATTCAATTCCCTACACTCCTCAACAGAACGGTGTGGCGAAAAGGAAGAACCGGTCTCTCAAGGAAATGACCACATGTATGTTGGAATCAAAGAGGTTGGCTGCAAATATGTGGGATGAAGCCATGCATGCTGAAAAATGCATTTAGAATAGAGTTCCACACTCATACCTGAAATGGAATACCCCTTTTGAAGCATACTTTGGACAGAAGCCAGATGTGTCGAACTTGCGGGACTGCAGGGGCCCGAATTCCACTTGATAAAAGAAGGGCTTTGCAACCGAAAATCATAGAATGTCTATTTATTGGGTATCCTGATAGATCAAAAGGTTTTAAGATTTTCAATATCAAAACAAAATAGATCATCATCGAAAGGAGTGTCAAGTTCGATGAGCCTCTTCAGGAAGTGGAACTAGTGAAGGAGAAAACTGTTGAATTTCCTTCCTATTCTACTGAATATTTGGATGATGAAATTGGGGGTGATGAACCTGATTTGGATCCTATAATTTATGATATCAGTGTAAAAAAAACATCATATTCTGAATCATAACCTGAAGTACAAAATCATCTTCCCACATGGGCCCAACAGATACTCTCCTCCACAGGAGATAACATTGGAAATTCGGATGATCCAAGGAGAACCTAGTCTGATTTCCAAAGAGCAGGTATTGCACTCTCTTGTCCTAATAATTGCTGTATAAAAATTGTTATTTTATGATTAGTTCAGATTAAAAATCCTACTACCATGCTTGGAAGGATCCGAGATGGCAGGTTTCCATGGATGAAGAGATGAATTCTCTTCAGAAACACACTACTTGGCAGCTAGTTTCTCTTCCTCTGGGAAGGAAATTGGTTCAATGTAGCAGGTTTTTCAGACCAAGGTTGATGATGATGGAAGAACCTAAAAACATAAGGCAATTCTAGTGGCAAAATGTTTCTCTTAGGTCCAAGGTGTGGACTACCATGAGACTTTTGCAATGGTTTCAAAAATGGACTCCATTCGCCTAGTTTTGGCAATTTCAGCATCTAAGCACTGGGAAGTGCATCATATGGATGTTAAGTTAGCCTTTTTGAATGGAGATATTCATAAGGAGATACACATGAAGCAGCTTGAGGGATACATCTCTAATCCATATTTGGTTTTCAAGATAAAGAAGTCGCTATACAGGTTAAAACAGGCCCCAAGAGAGTGGTATTCCAAGACGGATGCCTTCCTTCTCTCGCAAAAATTCCAAAGGTGTAGATAAGATCCAAATGTGTATATATAATAGTCCAATGGTAATTTGATTATTATTTTTTTATATTTTGATTACTTACTGATCATAGGTAGCACAATTGCTTCTATTTCAGCCATCAAAACTGCTCTCCACAATGCATTTGAAATGAGTGATTTGGGGCTCTTAAAACAATTTTTGGGGCTCGAAATTGAGAAAAATTATAATGGAATAATGGTCACTCAGTACAAATACATATCAGACCTATTATTCAATTTTAACATGGCTGGATGTAGGCCTGCACCATTCCCTTTCCTTTCAGGGATCAACCTTGAAGAAGGAAAAAACACACCTCCCATGGACTGCATTATCTATCGACAGCTGATTGGTAGCTTGTTGTACTTGACACATACTCAGCCTGATATCTATTATGCCATGAATGTTGTATCAAGATACATGCAAAAGTTTCATGATATTCATTAGAAGGCATCCAAGAGGATCCTCCAATATATTCAGGGAACCAGGACCTACGACATTCACTATGCTGCAGACTCTGAGCTAGAGCTGGTTGGATACACAGATTCCAATTGGACGGGTGTTTATATTGATCAAAAGTCTACTTCCAGATATGTATTCATGTTTGGTGGTGGCCCCATTTTCTGGTCTAGTGAAAAGCAGTATTCCATATCATTATCTTCAACAGAGGTCGAGTGTCGAGGAGTGATGAATGCTTGCATCGAAGCAGTTTGGTTGCAAGGCATTCTTTCAGAGTTTGATCTTGGTAGTACTTTCTCCACTATTCTCTTTCGTGACAATCAAAGTGATATTAAGATATCCATAGATCCAGTTACCAGGTAGATTACCAAGCATGTAGATATCCACATGCACTATATCAGGGAGCTAGTGCATGACATGACCATCATTTTGCAATACTTCCTGACTGATGCGCAGATTGCAGACATATTCACCAAGAGATTTTCAGAAAAGAAGTTCACTTACCTCTGTTAACTGTTGGGGGTGAGTCCATCAGGGTGATCAGACTACTTTTAGTGTTCAACTTGAGGGGGGGGGTTTTCCCACTGCGTTTTCCCTCTTTTCCTCACTTAGTTTTTTTTGAGCATTGTTTCAATTTCAATATTGTACAGGGTGACCTATGGCTTTAGTTTCCATGGCCCTAGCATTTTTATGCATTTTATGTTTTCTACTCCTCTTGAGTATAGATTAAGGGGGGATGTTGGAGACATGTACCACCTTACACACTCATTTTGATCAATTTTTCCTAGTTAAACCACTGTCCTAAGTTTCATTGACTTAATTGACACAAAGGAGCACTAGATGACATCAACTAGATCACACCCATGCCTACCTTCAGTCAAGGAGGATAACTTGGTCTTATCCTACATTCAGGGAGGCTAACTAGAGCACTCCAGGGGTGATCTCAGTGTCATTAATGCCCCATATTGATAACTGAAGGTTACAAACAGTGAAATAGAGTAGTGAAGGCACCTTCCTTCATTAAATTGATTTTTTATTGATTATTTTAATAAACTCGATTCAATAGTGGTGCCTCCAACCACTTCTGATGTTCAGTTACACTTCAGTTAACCTCATCGGGGTTCATTGAAGTCATTGATGCACTACCACTTGTTGGTGGTCTTGTTGTGAAATTTGTTTGACCTACTTTCAGTTAGACTCAGTCATTTATTGCACTCCAACTTCAGTTAGGGCTCAGTTGAGTCAATTAGGGTTTTGATCAGTGGTTAACTTGAGTGTTTACTATGGCTTACATTCAGTTAAGCTAGACTCACTCATTCAATTCAAATGACCTCCTTGGAAATTCGAATTGTCTTGGAATTCATGCTTGCATCATGATCTTGTATTGTATTACTCATTCTTTGTGTGAATATACAAAGCGACTACTCATTTTGTAGCATAATTACACCATTTTCATGCCTTATTGTTATTAATCTTTGATGATACCTATGTTTAGTCCCTAGATTACTATGACATATTAATAAATTGGTTACACACCTCCACTTGTAGTGTATGGGAGTGTAAGGCCTCGCCCAGGAGATACATACCTACTGCATTTAGGAGCTCATTTATCCTACCTCTGGCTTGTCTGCATCTAGCTGTAGATTTTCTTAGGAGTGTGCTCTTTGTGTGCTAGTTGGATTTAGGGATCGCGGTTACTTGAGTATATTTATGTTATCTTGAGTTTAGGTCCTTTTATGTTTAGCATGCCTAATATCACTACTAGTATCTCATCACCCTCTCTAGGTCCTTGTGTGAACCCTGGTGTTGGACTGGGGGTAGCCACAGCCCCTTACCTTACTCATAGATTCGGGAGTGGTCAGATTCCATCCTCTACTCCATTTGTGGAGTATTTTCACTCTATTCATCCGGTCTTAACACTAGTTTTCACCCTCACGAAGGTGGTAATGGATACGTGAATGCCGACTCTACACCTTACATTCCATTTTATGTCCCATCATCCACCACATTGTTTCCTTTGAATACAATTGTCATGATCAATACTCCCTATATCCTATAGTTTGGACTCTTTACTGATTGCTTCTAGCTATTTTGGAATAATATTATTTTCATGTAGGATCCATTTTTTGTACACTCTCTCTGAGGCTTTGAATCGTTTGTACCCATGGAAGGTATAATTTTGAACTGGCATACAGGTCAGGATCACATTTTCGTTTGCATTATGCATCTCCTTATGAAAATGTCACCATGGCTTTAGGTACAAACTTACTTCGTTATGTTATGGAACCTCACACTTCTACTAGAAGTGGCATTATGTAAGTGGTAGAGATTTTTTATTCATGGGTGCCCTAGTTAGATCCTGCTATGCAGTTTAGTACCCATGTCTAGATTTCTCCACTAGGTTTGGGAGTCCCTTATTAGTCCCACCATGTCCTTGAGTAAGAGCTTCATATCCCTCTTGAACTTTATGTTGGTTGTCTCCCATAAGGACTCCCTTGTATACTAAGTTGTAATTGCATATTCATGCATTTTTCTTTCCTTATTGAGATTTATACTGGATTCCTGCTTCAGATTTATAAGCCATATAGCATGAGCTTTCCTCAATCCTAGCCAAGCGGAGCCTTTTATATATCCTTTGCAGCTTAATCATCCCTTACCAGGAGGAGACCTTCTCCCGAGTGTCCTCATCCTGCACATGCTTCCTTCCATTGAGCATAGATATGTTCCACTATTTGGAACTAGTTTGCTTTCCTGTGACACTTGTATCCTCCTAGTTGTATACTATAAGCAGTTTTATTATTTTCCAATATTTCTAATATGGAAAAGTCCAAAAAAAATATTAAAAAAATAAAAATTCGTATGGGAAATGATATTAATTTTGGCAGCTATCGAGTTGTGTCGCCATCAAATAGAGCACTGTATACCACATCCATTCATTGGGTTATTAGTATGAATTTAGGAGTTGTACTCATTTTTCAAATTTTTCTCCATCAACTGGTTATGCTTCTAGTCCCTATGGAGCCTCTGTCGATGCCTCCTGTGTCGTAGAGATGTCCAAGTTTACATGTCGAGTCTATGTTTCCTAGTTCATTCATCATTTTCTATATTCTCTTGTTCGAAGAAAGTTCATCCTTAGTCGACCATTCCTCAGTTATGTTGTCTTTGCATGTCAATCATTCCTGATAGAGTTACTGGTTTGTGCACATATTGTTTGTTCGAGTTCTTCCAAATTATCCAGTGATGTTGAGTACCTCATGTTGGCTGATGGGGGATGCCTAAATGCCCTCCTTCCAGTGGATTCCATTCCATCGAATTCAGGTCATTTATTCTAGAATAGGAGTCTATTGTACATTTGAGTTCCTTGAGACTTTTAGTCATCAATGGTAGGTTATCTCCCCATTGACAGTTTTGGGAATACATCAATGTCCCCTGATCGATGGATTCTTTCAAGTGTTTGACCTCAACAAATATATTCACACTTGTTGGATTGCACTCTGTACCTTGATTCCCATTATCATTATTGGTGCGATATCTCACATTTGTTAAGGGTATAAATCAATGTCCGGTAATCATACGATGGACCATCATGTTCAACCTCAACACCTCTATTGATATGATGGGAAATGTTCTTGTAGTAGTTTACGTAGAAGACCTTTGAGATTTGTTGAATTCCATATATGCTACCTCCTTTATCGTGCCATCATTCATGAGATGTAAGCTCTCATGACCAGATTCCAGTGTATTATCAGATATCTTCATCCACTATGGATATTTTTTTCATTGTATATTGTATGTGGTGATGACCACACATGACATTTTTATATCATACATATTCATGGCTATTGTACTCTTATGAATCTAGGACTGCTACATGTATATTTGCAGTCACAAGATGAGATTTATCATTGTATTGCAATGATAAGTGGCTGGTTCTTCCCATTGGGTCTTCATTACTCCACTTTTGGGATGGATATAATGTATTGTGACCATCATGTTACCCCTCTAACCTCACACATTAGGGGGAATCTGTTATAGCTGATTTTACCACTCTTGGTAGATCACACCTTTATGGCCTTCCATGTCCCTCTGCAGACTCGTTGGACCCCCCTTGCTCAAATTATACATTGATGAACCAAGGAAGACCCTAAGAAACACTTGTTTATGTGTATACATGAATTTTAATCCAATATATATATGTGTACATGCATCTTTTGATCCAATACCTGCGTACATCAAGAAATGTGCATAAAAGAAAAAACTTTTATATTTTTCCTCATAGAGTCCTAAATAACTTGACTCTTGGACTTCCATATTCCTAGAAAATGCTCTGACTCGACCCTCCACTTACTATTATATGGCTATATATTGTGCCTCTTAGATGCATTGAAGGAGGATAATTTTGGAGAGCAAGGAAACTATAGTTCATTGTTGCGTCACTTTTTTATGATTGAGTCTATATCCCTTTGTCCCTTTGGATCACACATTGTTTCTCTTCCCAATATTTCCATTTCCTTGTAATATTTCCATTGATATGGAGGACTGAAGTGGTTGAGGATTGAGTGGAAGACTCAGTTTCTCTCTTTTGATGAGGTGCCTACATATTTTGTCATTGTTCTATCTATGTTTATTATTAATAGAAATATCCATTTCTCGTCCATTTCATGTGTTTAACTATGAATAATTTTTTCCATGTATATAGTTATATTTACTTATACATGATGGTTTATACATGTTAGAGTAGGCCTAACACTTTGATATATAGCATGCTTGTCTTGTTTGTTGTTGTTGAGAGAGAATTGTAAATGCAAGCATGTTGGAAAATCTCAACGGGGATCTACATAAACCATCCGGAATAAGGTATGCTTAGTATCCATTAGTGTTATATTTATTTATTTCTCTTGCATAATGGAATGGATTGATTTTTGGTTTCATTCTTTCTGTTGTGGTCTACCCCTATCCATAGGAAGTTTCTCTTCAGGAAATGATATTACTTTTGGCAGTTGTCGAGTCGTGTCTCCTTCAAACATAGAATTGTATACCACATCCATTGGTTGGGTTATTAGTATGACATTAGGAGCTATACTCATTATTCTGAGTTTTATCCATCAAATGGTTATGCTTCCAATCCTTATGGAGCCTCTATCAATGCCTCTTGTGTCGCAGAGATGTCCTAGTCTTCATGTCGATTTTATGCTTCGCAATTCAGTCACCATTTTCCTTATTCTCTTTTTTGAAGGAATTTTATCTTGATTCGACCATTCCTTAGTTATCTTGTCTTTGCATGTTGTCCATTCACGATACAATTACTGGTTCATGCACATCCTGCTCATTTGAGTTCTTCCAAATTATTTAGAGTTGCTGAGTACCTCATGTTGGTTGATGGGGGATGCCTCAATTCCCTCCTTCCACTAGATTCCATTCCATCGAATTTAGATCATTTATTTTGGAATAGGAGTCTAGAGTCCATTTGAGTTCCTTGAGACTTGCAGTCATCAAGGGCAGTTTCTCTCGCCATTGATATTTTTGGTAATACATCAACGTCCCCTGATCAATGAATTATTTCAAGTGTTCTACCTCAACAAAAATATTCACACTAGTTAGAATGCACTTTGTACATTGATTCCCATTATCATTATCAGTGGGATATCTCGTGTTTGTTAACGCTATACATCAATGACCGGTAATTAGATGATGGACCATCATGTTCAACCTCAACACCTTTATTTGCATGATGCGACATGTACTTGTAGCGGTTTGCGTAGAATACCTCCGAGCTTGGTGGCACCATATATGCTAGCTCCTTGATCGTGCCAATATTCATGAGATCTCATCTCTCATGACCAGATTCCAATGTATTATAAGATATCTTCATCCACTATGGAGATTTTGTTCTTTGTATATTGTATGTGGTGATGACTACACATGACATTTGTATATCATGCGTATTCATGGACATTGTACTCTTATGTATCTGGTACTATTACATGTATATTTGCAGTCACATGCTAAAACTTATCACTGTATTGTACTTATGACTGGTTGGTTCTTTCACTTGGGTCTTCATTACTCCACTTTTGGGATGGGTATAATGTATTTCAGCCATCATGTTACCCCTCTGACCTCACACATTAGGGGACATATGTTATAGCTGATTTTACCACTCTTGGTAGATCACACCTTTATGGCCTTCTGTTATAGCGGTTTTCACCACATTAGGTGAATCACACATTGTATGGCCTTCCCATGTCCTGTTGCAGACTCATTAACCCCTATGGACCACTTTTTGTCTTTTGATGTATCATTGACCATCCCTAAAAAAATTAGAAAAATGATATACGCGGCATTTTCCCCGATAACCGCGTACATACACAGATATTCCCTCTATATTCGCGTGCATCAGGATGTGTACATAATCCAAAATCCTTTGGAGCGTTCCTTGACTTGGATCTGACTCATATGACTCTTGGCCTTCCATATGCCTTGAGATCGCACGGATTTGACCTTTCACTATCACTTTGAAAAGCTATATAAGGAACACTTGAGACATTGAAAGCATAAGAGAGAATTGAGAGTACCGAAACTATAGTCCATTGTTGCCAGAACTTATGCTTGAGTCTGTATCCCTTTGTCCCTTGGAGCACTATTGTGTTCTTCCCAAGCTTGCCTTTTGCTGGTAAGCTTGCTATCGGAGTGATGGAGGATTGAGGTGGTGGAGGCCCAAGTGGGGGATTCAGTTTCTCCGGTTCACAGACGTGCCGTCAGAGGTTGTCACTTGTAATCTCTGATTCATATTAATAGCAATATCTTTTCCTGTCCAGTAATGTGTATTTGAATGAATATTGTATCCATTGGAATATGTCAAATGCTTTTACATTATTGATTATATATGCTAGAATAGATCTAACACCATGAAATATAGTATGCTTGTATTGTTTACTTGTTGTTGAGGACGTGCAATAACAATTCAAGCTTAATATTGGAAAGCTCAAAGGGGATTTACTTCAACCGTCCAGAATAAGGTATGAGGTTCGATCCTTTAGTGTTAGATGTTTTTATTTCTATTGCATATTGGGAAAGATTGATTTCTAGAGTCTAGATGTCTGTTGTGGTACCCCAAGCCATAGGAATTTCTCTCTGTAACAGAATTGGCGACTCCGCTGGGGAGTTCCTAGTAATTGTCCTTTGGGGGTTGATTTCTTGGCATTCAATGTATTTGAATTGCTCTCCCTCTCTTGTTTATGTGTCGGGTATGGGGGCATGTATGCTTGGTAGAGCCTGATTGGTGTGAATTTAGTCTCATCCTGTCTATTTGCCTTGAATTTGTGCATCTTTTTCTTCCTATACGCGGGTTTTCCAATTACAGTCACGTATACACGTTGTTTCCCCTAGGATTGTCGCGTATACACGCAGGTTCACTACACACAGTTGCGTATACCCTGGTTTTTACCTTTTTGTGGAAGATACTGGATTGCTAGGTGAATTATGTTAGTTGTTGAGTCTCCTTTGGCACTGCCTGAGTCTGTTAATACCTCTGTTTCTGACCAGAAACGTTTTTTTTTAGCCTAAATGTTTTCTTTTAGGAAAGTTCTTGTCATGGCATCTTTGATTTTTTGTTTGAGATTAGTGCATTAGAGTCCTTTTGCCTTAGTGCTTTGCTAGAATGATGTTTATGTGTGATTGCAGAGTCTGGGGTGGTTAAAATCATTCTTTTGCTTTTTGTATCTCTTTATTTTCAAAAAATCCAAAAACATTTGCTTATCATCATGCATTGCATTTTGCACTTTGCATTGTACTTGCATTAGATCTAGATTTGCTTTGGAGTAATAGTTAGGACTTCATATAGGGAAATTTGCATTCAGCATTTGAAGAAGAAATTGTGCATTCACGTAGTACGCATACCCTATTTTCATAGACACAATGCATTCGCATTGATTGTTAGGTGTGCATTTTACTTCTTGTTGCATCATAACACCATTAGTTGCACGACCATATCCTATTTTTGAGTAATAAAGCCAAACTAAAATCAATGCTAATTAAAATGAATTACACTCTTTTCTTTTCTAGGGTGCACCAACAAGCTTAGGGTTTAGGATCTTGGAATAGTTCATTGAAAGTTAATTCTCCAAGATCACTAAACAACAACAACTAGGTGTCTGTCCAGGGAGTGTGTGAAATCCTTTATATAACCAGCGTTCTCAGGAAGCTCCTCTCAAAAGGGAGTCAAGCACTAGGCAGTGTGAGCGGTTGTTGATCGGGATAACCCCTGGTTGGTAACTGTGTAGCACCACCGATATAGCCAGGATTGTATTCGTATCTGGGGGTTCTTTCGGGATTTTCAGGCTTTGCTACCCTACCCATATGGTCAATCCCGCCTGCGACTGTCCGCCTGAGCATTGATTATATTGATGTGACCTTAGTGACCTTACCTAGGATATCGAAGGGGTACGTGTAGAGGTTATTCTACATGTGTCCCGGCCAGGTTGGGGTCGGACAACACAGTCGCTTTACGCGTTGAAGCTGAGGGCCACAATAATTGGTTTCGAACCTCCGCTTGTGGTGGCAAGGGCCTCTCAAGCCTCTCCTAGGAGAGACATACGGGCCACATTCGGGAGCTCATTTATCCAGCCCTTGTTTGCTTTCTTTTTGCTTTAGATTTTATAGCGATTGCTCTGTGTAGGCTAGTTGGCCTAGGGTTGACGTAAATAGAGATTCTTTTCTTTTTTGTTGAGTCATTGTGGAGTCAGGTGCAGTTTTGTGCCGTTCTCGTCGGTTAGCAGGACTTCCGCCTTCCACTTCTCCTCCACCTTTGGGAGAGGGGCCTAGATTGTCCAGGAGGACTATGTCACACACTGATTCACACACCATGGAGGATCATTCAGAGACTATTCCTGAGCCAACTCCTCCTATTCGTATTGATGATGGGGAACTTACTCCTACATACGATCCTTCACCTGACCTAGCTGAGATCGGTCCTGTGATTTCCCAGATAGGATCTTTTCATGATAGACCTACTCATACTAGGGCAGATTCCCCATTGACCCATTACCAGTATGGAATGCCGGATGATGTCGAGACTCACTTTGACCCTCCTAGCACTAGCTACAGTAGTTCTGTTACGATCGGTTTTCCTATACACGATTTGACATTTAATGTTGAATTCGACTATGAGCCTAGCACTATGCCTAGGGGAAACCCCATACCTTACCTTGCGGAGAGGTTTGGGAGTACTAGTCACATTGCACCTTCCATCCCAACGGTGGAAGATCCATCTTATATACCTCCTAGGTCTAGAGTTAGTGATCCGATAGGGATACCAGGTTCCAGACGAGTGATGATATGCACTAGTACATTTATTCTTACAGAGATTCCTTCGTCCTCGCTTCCGAGTTCTTCAAATGTAAACCCTCCACCTTACTCACGTGGTCCTTCGAGTTGGCACGTAGCTACGAGTCAGATCCGTACTGTGGTTACTAGACCAGTTGTGTCTCAAGCCTACATACCACCCGTGGTTTTGGGAGGTTATGTTCATGTTTCTAGAGGTCATATTGCTACTTCCACGACATATATCCCTACTTCCGGTATGTATATTCCTACTTCCGGAACGTATCTTCCTACCTATGGAGTGTCCCATGGGGCATCGCAAGCGCTGACCTATGGACCCTACTATGGGACGTAGTATGGACAGGTCTCTCCACCTTATGGAGGCGGGTATTCACAACCTGCTTATTCTCATAACTATGGCTTTGTAGCTCCTACTAGTCAAGGTCCACCTCATTATGCTACTTCCACGCCACCCTATATGGGTCATATAGGAGGAGGTCACTATGGCCAAGGTCATGGTGGTAATCAATCCTATATGAACCAGGGAGCGGTCCATAGACCTCATCATCCTAGGCTCCCTTTCCTTGCGACACTCAATTTACCTAACTTATCGAGACTTACGAACGACCCTGTGGCTCATGACCTGGCTTGGCCAGCTGTCCCTACCAAGCTTCCTTCGGACATCCCTAATTTCGAAGGCAAACTAGGAGAGGATCCGAGTGAACACGTTACGACATTCCACCTATGGTGCTCTTCCAATTCATTACATCAAGACTCTGTCCGTTTGAGACTATTTCAACGCACCCTCACAGGGCCTGCGGAAAAATGGTATATAGAGTTACCTAGGGGTGCCTTTACTTTGTTCGACAACCTTGCGATGAATTTCCTTAATCACTTCCAGCTACCAGTGTGCTATGATGTTGGTACTAAACTCTTGTCGACATTTCGGCAAGATAAAGCCACCCATATTTATGATCATATTCAGGAGTGGTGTAGATGGAAGAGATTAATTAAAGCCTTTATACCGTTGGAGTTCGTCCTTGAGTGGTTCCTCAAATCTTTATTGCCATATATAATGAAGGATGTTTCCACATCTAGAGTGCAGAATGAGGAACAAGCAATCTTTAGGGCACAGTAACTAGACTTGATCTATGCTCAGTCTGGTTTGTTATATGAGATTATACCCAACGCTCCTCGTTCTAGTCACGATCCCAAGGTCAAACCTGGACCACATGCTGATGACATTGTGGGTAGTGCAAGTAAGAAACCTGAAGGTTCGGTTGTAAAACAAGTTGCTCAGTTTTCAATCAACCAATCTTCCTCGGGACAAGCTACGGATTCGTCTTAGCCTACCCAAACGGCGAATGTACTTGCTGTGCAATCGTCCGACCAGAAGGGTAACCAGCAACCCAGACGGAATAGAAAAAAGGGTAAAATTATTAATAAAAATGGTGGGAATAAGAATGAGAATGCCAACAATAATGAGAAGAACAATAAACATGCTGGGGGGGACAAGTAGAATAAACATAAGGTTAAGTTTCCTTGCAAGCTATGTAAGGATGATCACTTCACTTACTTGTGCCCTAGGATGGATGAAGCTTTGAAGTTCATAGCACAGGGCTCAGCTGTGTTAATGAACCCTTTACCGCATAACCAAAATATGAACTCGAAGTCCCATGATCAATCTAGTGATGAAGATCCACCTGAAACTAGTGGTCGCGGGTGCATTAATATGGTCCGTTCCGCTAAAGTTGTGACGCGTGCAAAAGATTATACTTTGTCACAACCCAACCCAGGTAAAGAACCTGATCCACTAGGAAATCCTTTGCGCATTGAGAAAACTGCGGATAAACCTGAGGCCGCACCTCGCATTCCTAAGGGTGTACTTAAGCGTTTGGGGCATAATACAAATGCCCGAGCCACCCAGAATTATTCAGTTGTCGAGGATTTGGGTCATACTCCTTGTGCGATGTCTGCATTGGAAGTGTTTCAGAGTTTCCCGTCGCAAAGGAAGGCTTTGCTTTCTGCTCTTGGTGTGAATGGTGATGATTCTTCCTCAGTGATGAAATTTGAAACCGCAGGACATCAGCCTCGCTTGCCCTACTATGTGTCCCTTTTGGTGCATGTAGAATGTCTTAATATGATCGTCAAGCGCACTGTGATTGACGAGGGCTCTGCTGCTTCTGTGATGTCTTTGTCTTGTTGGAAGGGTCTTGGTTCCCCTGAGTTGTCGAAATCTACGACCATGTTAACTTCTTTTGATGGGAGATCGTTTAGGCCGCATGACATTCTTCCTTCTCTTAAAGTCCGTTTGGGAGGGAAGACCGTTGCAATAGAGGTTGAGGTGGTTGATGTGCCCCTTGACTACGATCTCTTACGGGGAAGGAACTGGATGTATAGTATGGAAGCCGTCGCGTCTTCCGTATTTCGCGTTATATGCTTTCCTTATAATGGGAAGATTGTAACGATTGATCAAATGGAATTCAAGAATCCGCCTGTTAGTGCATCTTCGGAAGCTTCGGTTCTGAAAGTTGAACATTCCCAGCCAGCAACTGGGAGTGTGGGTGTAGGCATGTATCTGTCCCT
This sequence comes from Pseudotsuga menziesii, assembly GCA_001517045.1. Lineage (NCBI taxonomy): Eukaryota > Viridiplantae > Streptophyta > Pinopsida > Pinales > Pinaceae > Pseudotsuga > Pseudotsuga menziesii. Next base: position 82,052 of record LPNX010027859.1, read on the forward strand.
CATGGGAACCTTTAGTTGTCCTGCGCCCGTCATCATGATAGGATCTAGTTTCAATGATGCTTCGACGTCTACGAGATCGGTGCCTTTTCGCTCAAGTCATATGGGAGATCCTTGGATTCTTCCTTCACCGAGTCCTTCGAGTGAGCCCATTGAGATGAGCGTGTCGTTTCCTGTAGTCATGATAGCTTACCAAGCTAATCTCCAGTCTGTTGTAGAGCCTTGTTCTTCCTCTTCGCGGATGGAGGAGGAAGACCCCTATGTGCTACCGGCATGGGTAGTACAGTCTTCTCATGCCCATGATTTCCTTGATATGGTTTTCCCTTCAGATGAAGTGATTATTGAGGCTATGTCGGGAGTTGAGCCACCATGGGAGGAACTTCATCATAGCTCATATTTCCTTCCAGACCTTGATCTTTTGGAGCATGAGGATTATAGGGAGATTCTTAGTCAGAAAGTTGGTAGACCCATGGTTCCATTAAGCTCTCCTGGTCAGATGGCTGATGGAAACATGGCAAACATATCGTCAACTATGCCTATCAACATTTCTCACAATCCTGGTACAATTGAGAATGTCTACATTGGGGAGGATTGTTCCCAAGATGAGATTCGTGAGTATACCGAGCTATTCAAGGAATTCCGTGATATTTTTGCTTGGTTTTACGATGAGATGCCAGGGATTGACCCTCGGATTGTCGAACACGAGATTAATACTTATCCCAAGGCTAAGCCTGTTCGACAGCGTTTACGCGCGGTAAATCCTAGGAAAGCACCAGCCATAAAGGCAGAGATAGAGAAGCTATTGAAAGCTGGTTTCATCTATCCCATTTCCTTGATGGAGTGGGTTTCAAACCCCATTTCGGTGGATAAGAAGCAGGGAGTGATCCGTATATGCACTGATTTCCGTGATTTAAATTGTGCCTGTCCTAAGGATAACTTCCCCACACCGTTTATAGATCATATTTTGGATGAGTGTGTAGGTAGCGAGGTGTTCTCCTTTATGGACAGCTTTTCCGGGTATAATCAGATTCAAATTAAACCCGAGGACCAACACAAGACTTCATTTATTTGTCCTTGGGGAACATTTGCGTATCGAAAAATGCCTTTCGGCCTTAAAAATGTTGGAGCTACGTTTTAGCGGGCAATGACCTTGATTTTCCACGATCTCAAGTCCATTATTGAAGTATTTTTGGATGACCTCGCTGCTCATTCTCGCATGAGGATGCGTCATTCTTATCACTTGAGATTGGTGTTTGAAAGATGCCGGTACGATGCTATTAGATTAAACCCTCATAAGTGCATCTTTTGCGTGAAACCAGGTCGTTTGTTAGGATTTATCATTTCGAAAGAGGGTATAAGAGTCGACCCTTTGAAGGTGGAGGCAATACTTCAGTTGTCTCCCCCACGAAATATTCGTCATCTTCAGTGTTTGCAAGGCATGGAAAACTTCCTACGAAGATTTGTTGTCAATTTTTCCAATTTGACTAGAGGTTTCATGCGTCTCCTGAAGAAGGATACTCCCTTTGAATGGGATGAGCGAGCCCAGGAGTCCTTCGATGCACTTAAGCAAGCCCTAGCATCGGCCCCAGTGATTATTCCTCTGGATTATAGCCGTGATTTCCTATTATATATGGCCGCATCTTTAGAGACGATTGGGATGGTTTTGGTTCAGGAGGATAAGGAGCTCTAGGAGCATGTCATATATTATCTGAGCCAAAACCTTATTGACACAGAGATTCGGTATTCTCATGTTGAGAATCTTTCCTTAGCTACCATACATGCGGTGCAGCGTTTGAGACATTATATTCTCCTTTGCCAAACCTTGGTCGTTGCCCATGTCAATCCATTTCAATTCATCCTCACACGTAGGATGATTGGTGGAAAGTATAATAAATGGATTGTCATCCTGCAAGAGTTTAATCTCGAATTTGTTTCGGCAAAATCGAAGAAATATTTAATCTTTACAGAGCTCATATCGGATTTTTCAAGCGAGCCTGAGGAGTCGGTATGTGAAGATACGTTCATAGATGAACACATTTTCTTAATCTCAACGGCTGACCCATGGTACGGTGATATCATAGTATATTTGCAAATGCAGAGGACCCCTACTCACTTCTCGCGAGATGAGCGACGTTGATTACGTCACGTTTCCAAGAACTACCTCATAGTGGACAATACTTTGTACCGCCGTGGAGTAGATTCCCTTTTACGACGTTGTTTAACTCATGAGGAAGATGAGGTAGTGCTTAATGATTGCCACGGAGGGGCATGTGGTGGTCATTTATCTGGGCTTTCTACAGCTCAAAATATTTTGAGAGCAGGTTATTTCTGGCCGTCGATATTCAAGGATTGTATTGAAGTGGCCAAGAGGTGCCACCCTTGCCAGGTGTTCGCCCGTAATATGCACTTGAAGCCTGCCCCGTTACACCCTATTATCACCGCCGGTCCCTTCACCAAGTGGGGGCTCGATTTTATGGATTGCAACCCAGCTTCGGCTGGGGGGCACCATCATATTATAGTGGCTGTTTATTACTTCATGAAATGGGCGGAGGCAATGCCTACAGTAAAATCCGATGGTGAGACAGCCGCTCACTTCGTATTCAACCAAATCATCTCTAGGTTCAGGATTCTGAGAGAGCTTGTCACTGACCATGGCTCGCACTTTCAGAACCATATGATGGAAGAGTTGGCATCCAATTTAGGGTATAAGCAAGAGCACTCCTCTTCTTACTATCCTTAAGTGAATGGACAGGTTGAAGCAGTGAATAAATCACTTAAGTCCATTCTCCAATGAACCATCGCACAAAGCAAGACGAATTGGCATATTATGTTGTACCCTGCTTTGTGGGCATATCGAACCGCGGTAAATACTGCCACTGGTTTTTCTCCATATCAGCTTGTTCATGGAGTGGAGTCGATATTGCCAGTTGAATGCGAGATTCCTTCATTGAAGTTAGTCGTGGAACTCTTACCAGACACTTCACCTTTGGAGGAGCATTTGGTTCACCTTGAGCAACTCGATGAGTAGCGTAGAGATGCCTTGGTGACTCTAGAGGTTAATAAGCGTCGCGTGAAGGCCCAATAAGATAAGTCTATCCGTCCGAGAGTGTTTAGTGATGGAGAGTTGGTCCTTTTGTGGGATCAATCAAAAGAACCCTTGGGGGTAGGGAAGTTCAATCCTATGTGGTGTGGTCCTTACATGGTCAAGTGTGTGTTAGAGAAGGGTGCTTACGAGTTAGTGGATTACGAAGGGACAGTCTTGGCGAAGCCTAGAAATGGGCTCTATCTCAAAAAATACTATGCATGATATTTAGCCAAGGCTGTTTGTTGTATATTATTGTACAACTTTTTTGCATAGTTAGGTCTTGTTTATTGTGATTGGGTTTGTGATTAGTTTCCATTTATTATGGCAGATGTCTATGGAATCTTCCACCTACATAGGATTCACGGATGGTGCAAGCCATCACACTCAACACTCAGCCTCAGTTGCTTGGGTGATTTATACTCCTATGGGTCATGTACTGTCTTCAGGAGGTGTATGTCTACGGCCATCTTACAATAATGTTGCTGAATATAGTGCCATTATCGAGCTTCTACGAGATGCCATTTCGCATGGTTTTCTCTCTCTTCAGGTACGTCTTGATTCAGAGTTAGTAGTGTCACAGCGCAATGTTTTGTACCATGTTAGAGATCCGACGTTATTGAGGATATTCTTACGTGTGAGATTGTTAGAACGGCAGTTAGAGAACATAACATATATACACATTCCAAGAAATTATAATCAAATTGATGACTCATATGCTAACTATGTGTTAGATTGGAATTTGTTTCATTCATCATAAATTAATCATAAACACAATTTTTACACATGTAAATAAATAAACCGATCACCATAAAACTTTTTTATATACATAAAAAATGTGGTAATACATAGTGTCATAATACAAAATTGGGGCTTTACAAGCCACCATCATATACACGGTAGTACAAAATAGATACAATCCCAGGTGTCTAGTCCTATGGAGGTGGATGAGGGTTGTGATCATGATATGTCACCACGGATCTAGCTAGCCATCGGAATAAGCGCACCCATGCGCGTGGTACACCCACCACCTGTCTCTGCATAGCCTCAGGAAAGTCCTCGACTTGCGCCATGGGAATCCTGTGAGTTAGTCACACGAAGTTGGTATGGATGCTTTGGAGCATTCACTCCACATCCACACCGGTGATATCATCTCCTCTTCCCCTCCGTCTATGACGTGGGAAGCCCTCTGGTCGCCGTGGTCCCACATCTGCACATGAATGGTAGATGTCACTATATATTGTCACCCAAAAACATGTCTTTTTGATTCCATATAATCAAGAAAACACAAAAAAATTAAATACTTCAAAAATTTTAAAAAAAGAGTAAGGGTCGAGATTCGTTACCTATGTCTCCATATGCTGATCCTGGTGGTAATGGCATGTCCGGATCTCCCTAGAAGTCTATCCCTACATAAGGGTAGTCCTCTATGGCAACAATCTGTCGTCGCCACCATGGAAAAAAGTTTGCTGGATAAGGGTTGGCCACCCTACTGCCCCCCAGTCTACACATCACGTCCGCCCAATGTCATTGGGCCGGATCTTGAACCCCGTGGAGAGGAACATCCACTCTAGGGCTCAATCCTGGAACATGCTCAAAGAAAAACATGCTCAAGATACTGCTGAACCCGAAGTTCCGTATCCTACCTGCCTTGCACTCGCTGAGATGATGTTTCATGTTGCTCAGTAGTGAAGTGCTCCAGTCATAGATGGTCGGTGTCATGCACTCCACCGCATAGAACATCAGTGGTCGAGAGGCTTGATGGAGTGATGCTAAGCCTGCTATCCTGCCCAGCGTCAGTAGTATGGCCTTTAGGCCCAGTACCTATATAGCATTGGTGGGAACTAGGCTCCCCACCTTCTCCGTCTCTGGGTAGCAGTACACAGCTATGTACTCGTCAATAGTCAGCCCATGACCTAGCCCTCCTCGGGCACGAAGGTTCACCATCTCACCTCGCTATGATAGACCTGTGATAAAGGAGATATCCTCCACCTCAATGGTGAGGAACATGCCGTCTAGCTGGAAGGACTCTGAGTCTAGATCCCAATAGTCTACAAGCATCTGTAGTAGTCCTGGTTTGGCCCTCAAGCCACCTAGGCACCAAAACTTGTAGAGTCCGCATCTTCTTAGAGCTTCTTGAGCCATTCTGTCAGCCCTTACTGCTTCCTCTACATTACCGTGCTTGCGTTCTCGCCACTCTAACACCATCCTGCATGAGAAAGTGACCAAAATGTCCATTAGATTCATGAAAATCTTAGTGCGCGGCGTCATACTTGGCTGTTTTGCAAACAGCTGCGTATGTACACGGTTTCTGGTCCCTTTTCCACGTATAGCCAGCCCTATACATGGAAAAAGCCTCGATATCCACGTGGGCCGTAGCGCTCATGTAAGTTTGGCCTTTAAAAATTCATTTGACCATGAAAAATTATAAAAATTGTATTGAAATGCAAGCAGAGAACATGAGTAAATACCTGGAAGAATCAGTTGTGAATTCCGCCGGCTGGATCTCCTGGAATTTGCAGTTGAAAATCAGAGCTCCAATGGGTAAAAGATTCAAATGATTTCTATTTTTTACTATTTATAGAAATTTTTTTAAATATTTGAAAATTTTTACCCCCTTTCCTATAGTTTTGACCGTTTCTAACCATTTTGGACCGTTTTTGACCTAATCTGTGATGTAGAAGACCATTTTCAGCGCCGTTTCAGCCTTTGGATTTACCCCTTCATACTGATCTCAGGTATAACATCTACACTAGCATATAGGTTAGGTTCACCACCGTTTTCATTTTGCATGACCTTATGACCATGCCATTATTTCCTTAGGTACGAACCCACTCTATTATGTCACAGAACCCTCTTGCTGCTATAGAAGTGGCATGCTATGAGTGGTAGAGCCTCACATGTGTACCCTAGTTAGCACCTTATTTTCATTTGGTGCCCATGCCGATGTTTCCCCTTTAGGGTGAGGGAGTCTGTTGTATAGTATTGCCATGACATTTAGCAAGAGCCTCATACTCCTCTTGATCTTATGCTAGCCATGACCCCCCGGAATCCCCTTATATCAAGTTGTGGATGCATTATCATGAGCTTTGCCTGTCTTATTGAGCTTTATGCCGGCTCCCCTAACATTGCGTTTCAGCCATATAGCCCGAGCTTGTCTCATGTCTAGCCATACAGAGCCTTTATTTATATCTTTCGCAGCTTGATTCCCTTTTACCGGGAGGGGATTTTCCCCCGAGTGTCAATATCCTACACATGTATCCTTGCATTGAGCATAGGTATGTTCCACTATTTGGAACTAGTTTGTTTGCCCTAAATGACACTCATCTCCTCCTAGTTTGTAACTATAAAGCTAGTTTATTCTTTTTTCAAGCTTTTCAAATAACTGAAAAAGACCAAAAAAACAAAAAAAACAAAAAGCCGAACAAGAAAATATATTATCTTTGGCAACTACCGAGTCATGTCTCCTTCGAACAGAGCACCGCATATCACATCCATTGGTTGGGTTATAGTTTGACTTAGGAGATGTACTCGTTATCTGAGTTTTATCTCCACTGACTGGTTAAGATTCCAGTCCCTATGGAGCCTCTATTGATGCCTCCTGCATCATAGAGATGTCCCATTTTGTATATCGAGTCTATGCTACCTTCATTTAGTCACCATATGCCATTATGCTCTTGTTCGAAGGAATTTGAAACCTGAGTCAGCCATTCCTCAGTTATCTTGACTTTGCATGTCGGCCATTCCCAGTATAGTTACTCATTCGTGCACCTTATGATCGAGTCCTTCCACATTATACAGCTGTGCTAAGTACCTCATGTTGGATGATGGCGGATGCCCTAATGCCCTCCTTCCAGCGGATTTCATCCCATCGACTTCAGATCATTTATTCTGGGATTGGAATCTAGAGTCATTTTGAGTGCCTTGAGACTTGCAGTCATCAGTGGCAGGTTCTCTCGCCATCGACAGTTTTTTGGAATACATCAATGTCCCCTGATCGATGGATTCTCTCAAGTGTTCGACCTCAACACATTTATTCACACTTGTTAGTTTGCACTCTAGTACCTTGATTCCAATTTTCATTATTGGTGGGTGATCTCGCGTCTGTTAACGGTATACATCAATGACCGGTAATCAGACGATGGACTACTATGTTCGACCTCGACACCTCTATTCGCATAGTAGGACATGTACTCGTAGCAGTGTGTGTAGAAGACTTTCCAGATTGGTGGCATCCACTATATGCTACTTCCTTGATCGTGCTAGTGTTCATGAGATTTCAGCTCTCGTGACTTGTTCCAGTATATGTCAGATATTTCCAGCCACGATGGAGATCTTGACCTGTTATATATCTTCAGCCTGTGTGGAGATCATGGTCCTTTGTATATCTTCATCATGGAGATTCTGATCTATGTATATTGTACGTGGCGATGACCACATCTATGTGTTATCATGTTTCATGCCTATTCATGGCCATTGTACTCTTAGGTATCCGGTAATGCTATATGTATTCGCAGTTATATGCAGAGTTGTATTATGGTATTATGTTGATTGGGTGGCTGGTCTTCCATTTGGGTACCTTCATCACTTCACTTCTGGGATGGACTTATAATGTATTTCGGCCATTGTATAACCCCTCTGATCTCATACATTAGGGGGCATCTGTTATAGCGGATTTCACCACATTAGGTGAATCACACATTGTATGGCCTTCCCCTGTCTTGCTACAGACTCATTAACCCCTATGGACCACTTTTTGTCTTTTGATGTATCATTGACCATCCCTAAAAACATTAGAAAAATGATATACATGGCATTTTCCCCAATAACCGCGTACATACGCGGATATTCCCTCTATAGTCGTGTACATTGGGATGTGTACATAATCCAAAATCCTTTGGAGCGTTCCTTGACTTGGATCTGACTCATATGACTCCTGGCCTTCCATATGCCTTGAGATCGCACAGATTCAACCTTTCAGTATCACTTTGAAAAGCTATATAAGGAACCCTTGAGACATTGAAAGCATAAGAGAGAATTGAGAGTACTGAAACTATAGTCCATTGTTGCCAGAACTTATGCTTGAGTCTGCATCCCTTTGTCCCTTGGAGCACTATTGTGTTCTTCCCAAGCTTTCCTTTTGCTAGTAATCTTGCTATCGGAGTGATGGAGGATTGAGGTGGTGGAGGCCCAAGTGGGGGATTCAGTTTCTTCGGTTCGCAGAGGTGCCGTCAGAGGTTGTCACTTGTAATCTCTAATTCATATTAATAGAAATATCTTTTCCTGTCCAGTAATGTGTATTTGAATGAATATTGTATCCATTGGAAAATGTCAAATGCTTTTACATTATTGATTATATATTCTAGAATAGATCTAACACCATGAAATATAGTATGCTTGTATTGTTTACTTGTTGTTGAGGACGTGCTATAACAATTCAAGCTGAAGATTGGAAAGCTCAACGGGGATCTAATTCAACCGTCCGGAATAAGGTACGAGGTTCGATCCTTTAGTGTTATATGTTTTTATTTCTATTGCATATTGGGAAAGATTGATTTCTGGAGTCTACCTGTCTTTTGTGGTACCCCAAGCCATAGGAATTTCTCTTCGTAACACCTTCCATGCCCCTCTGCAAACTACTTGGACCCCCCTTACTCAAATTATACTTTGATGAACCAAGAAAGTCCCTAAACAACACTTGTTTATGTGTATACATGAATTTTAATCCAATATCTATGTGTACACGCAGTGTTTGAGCCAATACCCGCATACATCGGGAAATGTGCATAAAAATTAAAAAAAAATTGGATATTTCTTCATAGAGTCCTAAATAACTTGACTCTTGGCCTTCTATATGCCTTGAAAACGCTTGGATCAACCCTCCATTGCATATTGGAGGGATATATATTGAGCCTCTTATATGCATTGAAGGAGGATAATTTTGGAGAGAAAGGAAACTATAGTTCATTGTTGCCTCACTTGTTTATGCATGAGTCTACATCCCTTTGTCCCTTTGGAGAACAAATTGTTTCTCTTCCCAAGATTTCCATTGTGTTGTAAGCTTTCCATTGAGATGGAGGACTGAAGTGGTGGAGGCCTAGGTGGAATACCCAGTTTCTCTCTTTCGATGAGGTACCGACAAAGTTTGTGATTGTTTTATATTTGTTTATTATTAATAGAAATATCGATTTCTCATGCATTTCATGTGTTTAAATATGAATATTTTGTCCATGGATATAGTTATATTTACTTATAGATGATGGATTATATATGCTAGAGTAGGCCTCAGACTTTGATATATATCATGCTTGTCTTGTTTTCTATTGTTGAGAGTGAATTGTGAATGCAGGCGTGTTGGAAAAGCTCAATGGGGATCTACATCAACTGTCCAGAATAAGGTACACTTCATATCCCTTAGAGTTAGATGTATTTATTTATCTTTCATATTGGAATGGATTTATTTTCGGTGTCATTCCATCTATTTTGATCTACCCCAATCCATAAGGATTTTCTCTCTGTAACAGGAGCATTGGAGGAAATCTTGGAAAAAAAGGTAGCTTGCATAAGAAGGAAAGATAAAAAATAGCTAAAGATAGGAATGCTGAGAAAAGAAGGAATAAAATAGTTAAGGAAGGCAAAACTAGAAAAGAAGAGGTAAAAGAAAAAATAAGGCCATGGTAGTAGAGCATAATAAAACATGATAAAGAAGAAATAAGAATAAAGAACAATAAGGCAGAAAGTAGAATAAAGTAGGAAAGCATGAAAATCTGAGGAAGAAAAACTAAAGCAAGAAGGAAAAAGAAAAGCATGAAAGAAAGGAAACTTTATCCATCCATGAGGGTGCATTTACCTCTCTAAATTGCTAAACAAGTCATACTTAGTCTATAAAGGAAGGAGTGTGCACACCTAGACCATCTTTTGACAGTTTGTATATCAAACTTAGAGGATTATGCTACTCAAGACTTGGGAGATATGCCCCTCGTGAAGATGGGAGATGTGCCCCATGCTTCTACTATGAGGTTGATGACATACAGTCTTCATTAGTGAGTTTATTTCAGGTCATATGATCATATCTAGTGAAGTTCGATCCAATTGCAGTGATTGAAGAAGCCTCCTAGTTTGAATCTTCATATTTTTCATAGTTTCTTCTCATGGATACTTCCATCTTCTTCTTTCCTATTATTGAGATCACTTCTTGATGTAATTAAACCTCTAAAGGTTTCCATTGATGTAATATCATAACTATAATACTTATTTAGCTTCTTCAATTAATAAAAAGTGTTATTTATGTCCACTTGTGCACACCTTGTCTAGATTGCTATGAAATTCAAGCTGGTTTCAGTGTTTGAATTAGTAACACATCAAGATAAATCCAAATATGATTATTTCACTTGCTTATTTTCATTAAAAACTTAGTTAGCACATATGAATCTTTATATTGATAATTCTTATCTTCCTTGGCCTATTTTAGTCGTCCTGAAGTCAAGTTAGTTGAGTAGTCAAAAAAACCAAATTTACTAGTTTTCCTTCAAAACCTCATCAAAATTTCATGTTTCTAATCCTATACAAGACAAAATCCATCTCCATTGGGTGACAACATGTGTGAATAAAAAGGTTTAGTTTTCATATGATGGGGTTCCCAGGAGCCTTGGGAGTAAGCTTCAGCCTCACTGATTTTGAAACCATAAAAGTCCCTAATACATTTTTCATAGGATCCTAAGCTTAACACTATTCCCTCTCTTGATTCGAACTCACAAAAAACATGATACTTGGTCAGATTCTAGTTTTTGAGTCAACTATATTGTTAGTCAAGTTGTCTAAGTTAGTGTACCTGGTTAGTAAATTATAAGTGGTATACAAGAATGGTCCTATAAACCGGCTTGGGTGTTCATTTGTGATCCATAGAATATATCGAGATGTTGAGAAGAAATATCCTTTAGGGGATGATTAATATGGAATGAATTCTATTGAAGGAAAATTCTAAGGAGAAAGTGAAAGACATAGCATGGGTGGAAATGGTGAGATACAAAATCTGATTACAAGTATGATGCAAGGATTTAGATACATGACATGTAACATCATCCTTTCTAGAAAAGAAACCAAACTATTTCTTGTTCAACATTTTGAGAATAAGAATGGTGATGGAGGGAACCATGGGTTGCCACATGAAGAAAGGAAGAGTCCTAAGGGGTTTGTATTTTCAAGTATTGTGCCTCACACTAGTACATGTGGACATTTTTCCCATAGAAAATCATTTCAATTGCAACACTTGTGCATTGCTATAGTGACGAACATGACCCCTTATTTTCGTGGGAAATCTTTCATCTCTATAGCAACGCTTTTCACACTTTGTCGCTCTTGCAATGAATAGCGCATGTTGCTATTGTGATGAATGTCCATCATTCTTGTGATGAAATAATGGTTTCTATTGTGACGAAATGTCGTCTCTATTGCAACGAAAATTTAGCGATGAACCGCCTTAGTGCATCACTATAGCAACGAAAACTCTAAAAAATGGCAATGAAAACACCAAAAAGTGGTCATGAAAGGCCATTGAAATAGCAAAAAAAACACCAAAAATTACCAAACTGGTTGTGGCAAAACCTCATCACTAGAGCAATGCACATCCAATATGTTTTCGACAGGAAAACCAACATGTTTGCTTTGAATATTCCAAGGTGTTGTGACGATAAGTTGTCTCTATAGTGATGAAATAACGACATGTTTACAATGAATATACCAAATATTTGTGATGAAAACCTGTCGATATAACGACACAGATACATAGCAAGTTTTGTTGCTAGTATAGCAAGTTCGTCAGAACTTGCTATGTATTTGTGTTGCTATAGCAATGGATCTGTCTGTTTAAAAAAATAACAATAATGTTGGATAGGGGTTGGGATTGGCTAGAAGTTTTTTCTATACCCTATAGGAACATCTTCAATATTGTCTCAGCACTAAAATTAAGACACATTGTTATTTACACCAGCCACTACATGACTATCTCATGGAATTTTATCAAACTATAACTATAAATCATGACAACTACAATCAAAATACATAGTAGAATATCAGTTGATAAACAATGATTACACAAATCAAAGGAAGGTTTAAGTTGATTATAGCATTCAAAGGATTGACCATGGCTACACCACTTCGCATATGAGCTTTCCCAACATAATAGCGGTGAATATTAACCCCCAATGAATTCTCAAGAGGGACGCCCCTTCCCTTAATGATTTTTGGGATAACATTGTATCATTAATAAACTACAATAGAATAGGAAAAAATCCTCTACAAGATAATTAAATAATAGAGATAAAAAAATAAGTCTCACCTTGTATTTGTATGCAACATACATAGCAGAAGGATCACCCTCTTATTCAATGAATCAAAAACTCAGAATTTTGTAGCTACTATGAGCACTATGATCCCTTGGACATGGAATAAAAGGAAAAACATTTGAAATGAATAGAGGGATTTTGATCTCAACAATATTGTGAGGATTTATATTTCCTCATCTATCTTCCCAAGTTCTTACACACAATCTTTTGTAGACCTATCTCATATGTCATAGTCCCATATATTCATCCGAACCTACTTCTATTACTCGGCTGAGAGACTGACCTACAAGATGAGTCAACGAATGTTTTGGAAACATCTAGTTCTTTAAAAGTTTTTTATACGGGGTTATGTTACGGAATAGGGAATTCAACACTACTTTATTGGTTGGAGGAAGAACAACATTTAACAACCATGATATAGCATTGCTCAGCTATATTTGTTGTCCACGGTATGAATATTGGTGGCTATAATTAGAGTGTGACCCTCAAAGAGACATCTATGCTATCTTAGGAAGTGAGAGGTGAAAATTCATGATTAGATTACCTTGAGGATGTGTATACTGTACATTTTCATTTAGATTGAGTCAATGATATAGATAGAACTCTATGTTTTCTTAGAGAATGTTGTAGTAACTTTTTTGTGCCACTTGGACTATCACAATTGATGACATCTGAACAAACTACTCTTGTAGAGACTGTAAGATCACTATGTATGTACAGTAATGGAACAACGTCTATATGAAGAATTAGATGGATGTAATTTGGTCTAGAGTCTCCAATGTCAAAGCTAAACATTAGAGATATCATATTTCATCATCAAGTAAATTCTTTACAAAATTTATAGTTCAGGGATTTGGATTCATGCAACTTGGTGAGCTTAAGATTCTAGTTATTAAGCTTAAAACTGGAAGCACCCAAATTTTATTTTAATTTCATATGAATTTCAATATGGAAAGGAGGTTTCTTTTGAAGTTTAATAAAATCCTTTTGAAGATTTTTCTTTGATAAAAAAGATAATCCATCGAGAGCCAGAGGGGCAATGAGAATTCCCACATTCAAATTTTATATGCATTGTTAGTTTTAGGTATTAACTTATTGACCTTGACTAAGCTATTATATCTCTATTATAATGTGTTGAACATGCATATTAATCCCCAGCAATGGGCCATTTATTTATTTGTGATGAGTAGAGGCTCTTGCTTACAAAGTTAAGGCTTGGTTTCATAACTTTGTTCTTCACAAAGACGAGCAACCTAAGCCCAAGGAAATTCAATGCGCAATTCATCGACTTGTTGTAAAAGTATTTTGTTAACTGAGAATTTGAGTTTTTGTTTCCTGGATTAATCATCATCGAAGACTTTTTCAAGCATCTTCAATATCACCTCTAGGATATAGGAATCTAGGATTAAAATACAAAGAGCATTTATAAATTTCTTTCAAACATAAATCACTGATAAGCTATCATTCACATATAATGAAGTCATTGCCATTCCAATCATTATCATGTTGCCACAATAGATATTAAAACCAACAACATATTTTCACACTAACAAATGACCATCATAACTTATAACTATAGTAGTTAGGATTGAAAAATTACAAGCATACATGACAGATTATATGACCCCGAGTCTATCAAAGAAACATATTTTCTTCTTTTAAATACATTCCATAGCAATCAATTCATGGGGTATTGATTTCCACCCAACCATAGGTTGTTCTTTTTTATAATGCCAATCCCATGTTGGCTACGAAGTCATCATTGAGAAGGATAAAATGTCAAGTTTTCAAACCACTAAACCTTCACAAAATAAACCAAGATTCCACCTGTGGAATGTATCACTCCTTTCAGCCAGCCCAGTTCTTGGCCTACTTCAAATTGATCCATACAATACAAGAAGCCATCCTTTCTCTGTTGCATAGTCTATGAGGCATACCCTTCTTTCTTATGGCCAAGATAATTCCAAGCAACTGCCTGCTTCAAGGTTTCTTTTATATAAGTATGTCATTTTCTTGGAAAAACTCTAAGACTGAGTCCAGCAAAACAAGACAACAATTCTCAAAGTATTTATATGGTAGTATGACTTCCTTCTAATGGTGTCTCTTACCTCTCTATAATCACTCTTTCACACATCAATGGTTCAGTGATCAAGTGGGTTGAGTTTTTTTCAAGGTTTCTATCTCCCGTTCAATTTTTTTCTTGAGTGCATTAATGAAATGAGTGATGAGGAAGGATTTTTTCCACCATTTCTTTATTGGTACCACAAAGGTAGGATGTGGTTATTTCTAAAAGGGATGTAGGCACTTTGAATTGTTAATATTTCAATGGTTATACAAGATCTAAAAAATAATGGAGGTCCCAAACATAAAATCCAAATGGTAGAGGTACCAAACATAAAATCAAAGTGGTAGGTAGCCTGTATATTAACTACCACCCCTAAGGGAAATATCTAAATGAAAGCCAACCTGAATATCAACTCTCTAACAAATGGAGTCCACCCCACGTAGAATTGATTTATCTCATTGAGGCTGTAAGAGTTTGGTCTTGTGATGCACACACCTAAATATAAAAAGTGAATTTAGAAAGGGAATTGAAAGGCATTGTCCATCAGCTGCCACATTACTCTGCAAGGCCCAACAGATTCAAATCGCTACATCAATTACTGTAGAAGTGAACTAAATCTCTACAAACCTTTCTGTCATATTCCAAATGACATTGGCTACTGAGATGAAGAAATAATAGAAAAGCATGAACAATTGAAAACTTATAAAATTCTCATGGAATCTTGACCAAGCACCTCAAAAACCTCAAACCTTGACACATATCTATTTGTAGATAAAATACATACCCAAGAACCCATGTAAATTGAGAAATGGAAAATTGTATCGAACTACACACTAGGAACAACATCCAAGTGACCTTGACATACTTGGTCATTGTGACTTTAAAAAACATCCATAATTGAAATGCAACATCTATCCCTTTCAATTTATAGGAAAAATCCATACAATATATAGAATACAATGGTTCACACAACACAGTTCCACAACCCATTTCCATGTTCTCGCAGATGATATTTAATTTAATGTATATCCCATCTCTCACCTGTTTCTTTTGAAGTATTTTAAACAGGCCTATTGGAGTATTTACCAATTACCATGTATAAAACATAAACACTAACACTATTATAACTAATGAAAAGAATGATAGCAATGTACATGAAATAAAGTAGTAATAACAATAATAGTAAATTTAATAACTAGTTAACAAAGAGCAATAATAAATCTAGTCTAGAACTATTTGGATCAACATTATACTCAGATAATTTTAGGTTAAGATATTGTCAATGAAAGGACAAGTCACCAAAGGAGCATATCACATACCTTGATAGAGAGTAGGTTAGAGTGTTGTAGGTTGAGGTTATATACATACCATAGAAAACAAGATATCTGAGTTACCATGTGTGAAGACCCTAGTAGGATAGTAGCAGCGATATTTAGACCAAAAAACAACTAATCAACCTTAAAAGATCACAACTCCCTCTAGCATAATTAACACCAAACAATTCATGTACATAAAGGTAAGGTTAAACTAGCCATGGCCTAGCTAGGAGAGGTTACAACAATCCACTTTAAGGATGAGGGAAGTCATCACAGTCCATGTCCCATCTAGGACAGATCATACATAGTCACAATCCACTAGGATACACCTTACACAGTCACAAATAAGGTTTATAATCCCCAGAGGGATAACACCAAAGCTAACAGTCCAAGAGTACCCCACAAAATTGAACACAACCTATATTTTTAGAAGAAAAATGGTCTTGGATGAACCTAATACAGTCATGGGTCAGCTTCATAAAGTCACGGCCAAGCATGGAAACAGGAGAGACACCACACATTACATGGGTCTAATGCATAAGGTCAAAACTCAACAAGAGAGACACCACATAGTCCACAGGTCATATGCATAAGGTCACAACTCAGCACAACTTGTGTTTCGGAAAATAAGGGAGCACAAAGAAACCCTTAAACTCAAATCTGGTAACCCAGGGGTGAAGTAGTGAAAAGATAGCAACATACTCCTTGAAACCAAACTAAAAGATCTAAGCTGAGATGTATCTTCTTTGATGGATCCATAATGAAGGATAAGACTTGTTTTTATAACTTGAGAGGACTTCTAAGGGATCTTTCTTCAAAACCAACAACAAGAATGTTAGGTCATCATATCAAAGAGGTCATGTTACCACAAACAATAATGGTGCTATTACCAAAAGTACCATAAGTCAACTAAGGGTCATACCAAGGTGGTAAGGAGACCCCCATACCCACAAGACCAAGGTGTACCATAAATTTGGGGATCCAACCCCTTTTACCTACAGGACCAACAGGACTAACCAAGGACTTTATTATTTTCTCTCTTAAGGTATATCGTCACGTGTGTTCCATATATCTTTATTATCACGGTATAAGGAGAAGATACAAAATGAATAATGTGCCACCAGGAAAAAAGGATACTATAAAATACTATATAAATATATAGAGATAAAAGAGAACAAGCAAAGAGGAGATGAATGGTAACATAAAACCATGCAAGTGAAAACAGTCTACTCCCACTTTCTGTAGTAAATACACATGAGCACAACAATATACTTTTCACGGAATTCATAATGAAGTAGGATTCTATAATGATATCTTAACATCTTGACAACACAAAAATATAATGCATAACAATGAAATTCAAATAAACCAATATGAATAATGCCTTTGATTAATTGCAAAAAAAACAATTAAAAGATAAACAGTCTAACAAACTAATATGCCATTTTCAATCCCATGTTAAGATATAATTTCAATCAAATTCAACATTAAACATGTTGATATTAAATGATATATGGTTTATGTTCTCAAATAACATGAAAACATAATTGAACCTTAAACCCCTTCCTTTTCTCCTCGGACAGTTATAGTCATGACTTCTCACATCGCAAATGTTTCAAAATCAAGGGAAAAAAGGTTGTTATCATCCATGGCCAATGCTCTTAAGGACAAGCATTTAATTAATAAATGAGTTTATGGTACAAAAATTTCGTAAGTACATTTATTGGCTTCCTATACAGGGGTGATTTTAGGGGTGAAATTTATCCCATGGGCTATTTTTCCATGTTTTTCTCCAAAAAAAAGATTCACCATTTTGCATTTTTTGAAGCCCCGTTTCACCCAATTTTGATGGGGTAAAAAATTTTCAACCCTAAAAATCACCAAATTATTATATAAACGATATAAAATCCTTGGAAATTAAAATATTTTTTGAAAAATATTGCCAAACATTTTATAATTGGTGTTTTAAGAATTGGTAAGATTCACCAACATTTTTACACTTTCAAATAAGTATGGTTCCTTAAAATCATCATTGTTCTCAAATATCTCATCCATTATCTCAAATATCCATAAGATGAAGCTATGACCAAATACATTTCATCCAATATTTACTCAATGAATGAGAAACTATGGTACAAAATGTCATAAGTACATTGATTGGCTACCTATTGTTGCCATTTTCTCAAATATGCATCACAGAATGCTATGAGTTAAGACAAACTGTTCTGCTTAATCTATTATTTTTCTGCAGAAAATAGTGATCATAGGAGCAACTATACAAAAGGAAACCCTCAGGAAATCTAGTAGACCTATGATTGAAAAAATGTCGTGGAAAGGTGAACTTATACAGTTTGAGTTGCGTGAAAGAATCTCAAATCAAACAAATGCTCATCATTAGAAATGTAAAGTGAAAGTAACCTCTATGAGTTTCAGTTTTGAAGGAACAAAAAACTCAAAGAACGGATCTTATATGTATTCTGCATAGCTAAATAATCTCTATGAGTTTCACCAGATGAAATATTAAAATTCACTTTACAACCTAACATTAAAATGGTATGGAAGGTGTCTATACTATATAGTACAAATAGCCAATAATAGGGCTGCACTTCTACACCTAGAAAAGATTTTCTTCTTCAAGAATGTTCAGCAGTGCTTTGTGCTCATAAATATCAACTTTTGGTGAAATCCTGAGTTTAATAGGATTTTCAGCCCATAACTTTGTTTGGTTCAAACTGATGTTTAACGACAAGTATAAAACCAAACATTGATACTTCTAATGTCGAAACAATATATGTTTTGTAGAGATGCACATCAAAACCATATGAGTATTGTCTTTAATGCACATAAAACCCAAATAATTCATTCTATATGTAATATGCATATGTCAATAACCTCTATGAGCTTCACCAGATAGAGTTTTAAAAATCACTTTACATCCTAACTTGAAAATTATTTGGAAGGTGTCTCTAGAATCTAGTACAATTCATAATGGTGTGACTGCTAATGTGAGTAAAAATCAACTAATTTCAACATCAGTCAAATCTAAATGGAAAACGACAAAATGTCAGCTTGTAGAGTGTACAAATGCAATACCTGTAGTCATTGTAGTGATGAGAATGGTGACTTTGAAGATGAAACTACAAATTCAAAGATCCATTTTTCCTATGATTCCTTTGGGATAGTTTCAAGATCCTCGGGTCATATTTCAGAGAAAGCGGATGACATAGGAATCTTATCTGACAAGACAAAATAAATTGAATATGCTATATTAGGATCAATTTGAATAAGAAAAGAATTTCCCCTTAGATGGCCCCTATCGAAAATTTCCATTACAGTGAACAAAATCTCTAGTCCTAGATCTTTAGCCAGAGAAATGGCTGTAGCTAGATCTTTAGCCAGAGAAATTGTTTTTCCACATAATAAGGAATAGTACATGAAATAGTGAGTTGATAGCCTTTTGACGTTGGGCCAGAGGGATGATGCCAAATCTAACAGTCCAAGAGTATCCCACAATACTGAATCTCACCTAGATACACATACTATGTTGGGGCACCATTCCATAAACCTAGTATTACGAATAAGAAGCAGGCTGACAACTTGTTCAACCTAGATCTGTCTAGACACCTACTAGTAGTTATATGGTAAACCAAAACTTGTAGTTTAATTTCAAGATTCACAATGAGTTTCGGTGAGTAGTTACCTGGTAATTTTATAATTATCCTATCACGATTGATATAATTATCCTAGATAAGATGTAGAATATAATTCCAAACAAACATTTTTTGGAGTTAGATCAACCAGGACCACAATCCTAGTCTAAGGAATGGAGGTGCAATCAAAGAAAGGGGTTCAAGAAATATAAGCCCAATGATGGGTACCATTATGTTCAAGGACAAGGATAGATCCAAATTAAGCAAACTTTGGAGGATTGAATCAAAAGAGAAAAAATGGTTGTATCAACTAAATTCCATCTAGAAAATGTGCCTTAAACCTAAAATAGACTAATTTGGCTAATCTTTGATTCATGAAGGCCTAGCTATTGGAAATCCCCTAAAATACAAAGTGATCCCCCACTACAAATGTAAATTCTATGGCAAGAATGAATACTTGAAGCATTTGTTTTGGTACTATTAATATTCCCATCTTTTCTAAGAAATGGATTATAAGTTGTGCCATAATATCCTCTCATCGAAACTACTTGGAAATAAATCCTTTAAGGACATTCCCTCCCTTGGGCCATGCAACTTGACACAGCATGACAATTTATCAGAATTGATATTTGATATCATCTCTTGAAAACAAGAAATTAGAATTGATATTTTCTATAAACTCTTGAAAACAAGAAATGAATGCATTTTCACAAATGCATTAGCACAATTCAAATTTTACATGGCATAGTGAGTGTCTAATGTGTGTCCATATGTAAATACATATTTAAATGCATATGAGGAACTTGGAAATGGAAGTGGGTCATACGGATAGGATGAAGGATTATCGAACCAACACAGAGTGTCCATGAGTAAAGTGCCTCTTGAAGGGCACTCTCCTTCTCATTCTACACACTCCAGAGCTTAATGTGGCCAATAATCACAAGACAAGGTGAACCAAATGATGAGAGAGCATCAAGGAAAAAAAGGAGTTGCCCCCTAGAGGTCCCATGGTTTGATAATTTTTGGACTGCTTTGTTGGAAAAATATGAATCAGAGTGTCTTGAAGAGGCCACGTAGGAAAATAACAAATGGAGCCTATAGATGAGGGATGGGGGCCTCCACCAGTGAGAAATGACCCTTCACTAGAAATGGGTTTGGTTCTGAATTCAACCTTGTCATTCTGAAGATAATTTTTACAAAAGGAAACAAAAATCCTATTAAGGAAATAACTGAATTTTTTTGTTAAACATGTCTTATGCAGTTCCAACTCAGTGCCTCAAGGAATTGGGAAATAAATCACAATTCATAGGGTCAAGGTGATTTGGCATTGTTATTTTTATCTCCAAGGATTATTATGCATTGTTATGTCTGTGTCAGTTATGCTATAAACCTAATGAACTTGGAATTGTGGAAAATTTAGTATGGACTTGAAGGATGGAAATTCCATCGAATTATATTTGCTATTATTTATTTTCATATTACTACTGTATATATTGCTTGGTAAAAATGTGAAATTTAGAATTTTGGACCGTTCTGGTATTGGATCAATGCAACTGTGGATGAAACTAATCTTCCAAGTGATTGTGAGAGCATGGGTTCTTAATAGGAATATACTTGTATTTGAGCCCTGAGTTTTTCAATATCACATTAAAAATCATTTTAACTGGGGAACATATACATCACCTTTATTTTTCTATTTTGGAGTGATGCATAGTTCTGATTTCCACTTCCAACTTATTTTGCATGCTCAAAGGTTGAGTTTTGACCACAGTTATGTTAACTTCCACATTTCCTATGTGAATTCATAAGTAGGCTATAGAATTGGGGCTGATGAAACTATCTTGTGGTAGAGGATGCTTGGAAGTGGACACTAACAAGTAGAAAACCCAATAGAGTTTCATACTTTTTGAGGTTCCATAGCTTGGGTATACTATTGTTAAATTGATTCGTTTATTCTTGATTGTACTCTTGATAGTATTATTTTCTTTTTATGTTATGAATCCTAAGATAATATCTAGTAGAATGGTCTTCCATTTACACTGAAGATGGAGATGCTTAGTAAAAAAATTTCATATATTTTGTTTTTAATAAAAAAAGTGACACATAATACTAATTTTAAATTTATCAAGAGATGACGGGCCAAGATTTCTTTTTGTTGGAACACCTGACTTGTATCATCGATTTCATGAGAAAGTATCTATATTAGAATTGTACACTCTAGAGTCTAAACTTATTGGCATGAAACGAAAGGAAATAGAGATGCTTTTCCTTTGAATCAAAGTTTAGTATCTTATAAGTGCATTTATAAATATTCTAAAGCATGGTTCGTATATCTGTTTATAACTTTTTTCTACCCATTTTTTATATAAATGATTGCAAGAAAGGCCTGAGTTATATGGGATGAAAGAAACCTAGAAGAAATAGAGGCCAACAAACCTATAAGGCAGAAAATCAATGAGCCTAAAACTCCATTCCGTCAAGCAAATTATAGTGATGGTAAATGTGTAGGTGTATTTTAAAATTTTCATGTATACAAGCCTGAAGGATTCAAATAACTGCTTATTATTGATTGGGGTGAATATTCTTTCTAGGATCTATATCACCATTGTCAGATAAAGAAATGGACCTAGGTGATGTTGTGCATGCAAAAACAATACGATTTTCCTTGAGCCAAGTTGCATCCTCAAGTACAGAAGGGAGAAAGCAAAGAAGTGAGTGGACATCATCTAAAGATGAGGCAAATGTAACGGATTCGGGTGGAGAAGGTTGGGATTTCTACCTCATTGATCAGTTCAGCTATTTTTTCATAGAGATAAGGATTTTTACTTTTTATGCATATCCAGTTAATCCATGTAAGACCTATTGGTGCTTCTGTGGAATTTTTAGCATTTTACTTGGCTCTTTTCAAACTCATAAAAAAACACTCCTTGTTGTGTTGGAGAAGTATAATAAAAGCATAATGTTGTTACCTTTGTTCGATGCCAAATTCTGTTTCACTTATATAATTTCAGATAAAATAATAAACATCTATGATGTCCTCCATTGGGTTATTGACTTCATTATCCTTGTAATATTGCCAATGTCATGCTGATTTTTTATACATAGATTCCTTGTCGCAGGTTGTTATGATTGCCTATTTTGATTTGAGAGTACTCTTAAGCTTCAATAATTTGGGGATTTTGATACCTATCTAGTGTGTAAGGTTAGCTACTTTGTCCACCCAACATTCTTGCAACAGTGTTTATGCAAAAGAATCGTGCATTTGAGATGAGAAAGTACACTCTAGGTTCACTATTGATGCTTTGTGAATTTCTACATACCTACTTAACCAGAGGATCACATTCTTGTTAAAATATCTTTCCATTATTACTAAAAAAGCTACAAAAACAAATTAGAGTAGACCAGCCTGATCCCCTCACGCAAATAATAATAGCAAAGATGGTATCTTGAATATGACTACTGATCCTTCTATAATCTAAATCCTACATCTGCTGGCTCTTTTCAAATATATCCTAATTGGCCTTATCAATAGAAAAATAGAATTACATAATTAACAAATTAAATTAAATTTCAATCTACCGTGTGACCCTAAATGGACCACATTTAGCAAGGTAACCAGGTCAATCCTTGGCCTCTTTGCTACTCATATTCTCTAGTGATAGTCAAAATTATTTAAAGCATGGTCTGACATCCATTATACATAAAACAAAAGGTAGCAGTGACCCTGAACTCACACAGATAGGGTGATTCAGGGGAAGAGAAGTTCAACTTTTAAACTATATTATGAACACAGTATTTTCATCTTTTCCATACCAGTATAAACCCATCCTCTACATGACTGTTGCAAACCCTGACCATTGTAAACCCTCATCTTCCTCTGCAAGTCCTCCTCTGCGTGACCTCTGACATCACCTGTTGATACCTCCTCCGGGTCACCTCTGCATGACCTCCAACAACACCCATCGAGACCTCCTCTACATGACCTCTGGCAGCACGTGTCGACGGGTTTGGATGTCGGTTTTATAGAGATCATTTGTTCTTTGTTGGTTGTATATTGTGTCATATGTATTCTTTGTTGTTTGTTTTATTTTTATTTTTGTTTTCGTTTTTTTTTTTATATTTTTGTTTTGTTTTTTTATATATGTTTGTTTTGTTTTGTTTTTCTATAAGCTGCTTAAATCTATTATAATACAGAGGCAAAAATTATAGAATTCAACATGACCAGAGGAGGTCGAAGGAGGTGAAGCCACCACCTTGATCTTTCAAAAGATGGTCGTTTGAGAGAGCCAGAGGATAAACTGTTCCACTTTGAAAGTAAAGGTTGAGGCCAGTATACTGACATAGTTGCATAGTAAAATGACATAAGGAAATATAAGAGCCCAAAAAAAGACACATGCTTGGAGATAGACACAGGTGTAGATAATAGAGCCCATAAAACCTGGACGGCTTCGTCATCATGTTATTTTTTCATCATTCAATATAGCATGATGATCTTAGGATCTTTTAACTGAGAGAATAACAAGCATAGCAATAAAACATAAGCACATCATAAGAGACAAGAGACACAAAGAGTTTTCCTCGAGGAAACCACAAAGGAGAAAACCCTGCAACTTCCTCAGAGATAGAATTAGCACCAAAATAGTAAGATGCACTCCCAACAATAGTAGTCTTCTTCTTGTCTAGTCCCAGTGTATTTCCTTCCTCACTAATGCGCCACATTTGAGTGAGTGAGTGATATGTTGCAAGTGATAAATAGAGAGGCTCTTACTCTCTATTTATATTCTTCCATTCACTTGAAGTGCACTCCAACATGTCGGCCTCACTTAACAATTACTTACTAGATCCGAAATATCTAGGAGTGTCTAATAACCCTAGTGTCCCACCACTTGTGGGGATTTTTCCTCCTCTAACCAATAGGAGGGTAACACAATGGTGGGGACTATTACCTCGACTTACAATGACTCACCTAGGGTTGAATTCACTAGGATAGTCTAATAACCTAAGGGCCCCACAACTATGGGGACTTTAACCCTTGACCAATAGGAGGGTTACCCACAATGACTTGACATGACTTTCTCATTATAGAAACTTTCTGATCGGAACATCGGGGCATGACATGACTCAAGTACATCCCGGAATAAACATCAGGTTACAATATATAAGAAATAGGGATGAATACATTCCGAAGTTAAAAATACATCAACACTCCCTCTTAACTAGGAAGGTATTCTCTCGACACAATTTATTAGCACAAGTCTTATTATCTGTATCATCTGGGTCATTGTCAGGTCTTCATCATCTTCAAATTCATCGTTATCTTCAAGTCATCTTCATCTGGATCTGGATCATCACTCGATCTAGATCATCATCACTGAATCTAGATCATCACTTGATCTGGATCATCACTCGATCTGGATCATCACTGGATTTGGATCATCACTCGATCTGGATCATCACTGGACATCATCACTGTATCTGCATCATCTCTCGATTTGGATCAACATTGTTGGATTGGATCTGGATCATCACTGCTGGATCATCATCACTGGATCTCGATCATCACTCGATTTGGATCATCACTGGTGCTATCTCATGATTCTTCTCGTCATAGGAAGTTCTACAGAGCCATCCTTTTTTCATGTTGGTTGTAGGCCTACCCATCATGTAGGTCTTCGCCCAGCACTTACATCTGACCTACTCGTCAGAAAGGCACATCCATCCAGACAGGAACACATCCTATCACAGTGATGGAAGACTCCCATCCAGATAGGAACACATCCTATCATAGTGATGGAATATTTCAGCACTTATATCTGACCTACTTTTTAGAAGGGCACATCCATCCAGACAGAAACACATCCTATCACAGTGATGGAAGACTCCCATCCATATAGGAACACATACTATCACAGTGATGGAAGATTTCAGCACTTACATCTGATCTACTCGTCAGAAGGGCACATCCATCTAGATAGGAACACATCCTATCACAGTGATGGAAGACTCCCATCTATATAGGAACACATCCTATCACAGTGATGGAATATTTCAGCACTTACATCTGAGCACGTGGGAACACATCCCTCAGTCGCTCCAAAAAGGCTCTGCACTTACATCCATCTAGACAGGAACACATCCTATCACAATGATGGAAGGGCTTGCACTCACATCTGATCCTATGAGAACACATCCCAGCAGTCATATCAAAATGGCCCCTAGTCCTCGACTGAGCTACCTAGTAACTGACCAGGCGCCTCCATTCTCCTAGAGAATGGTAGTTTCCCTTACATCCGACTTACTCGTCGGAATGGCCAACACTCACATCTGACATGGAAGGAACTTAATCCTTTATCCATGGCAGAATGGTTCAGCCCTTACATCTGATCAAGTGGGAACACATCCCTCTATCACATCAGAATGGCTACTGAGTCCTACACTGAGTGATCCTAGTAATTGACCAGGTGCCTCCATTCCTAGAATGGCAATTTCCCTTACATATGTCCTACTCAATAGAATGGCCAGCACTCATATCTGACATGGAAGGAACCAATCCTCTCACCATGATAGAATGGCTCAGCCCTTACATCTGACCATGGAAGGAACCAATCCTCTCACCATGTCAGAATGGCTATGGGTCTCATCACTTTCTCTTGGAGGGAACCTCGATCTGGAGAACACCAAGCTTCTCCCTGAAGTACTCGAACTTAAATCTCGCTATTTCTAGCATAGAATCTGATTACGTCCAAGGATAACCTGTGAGCTTTTCCAGGACCAATTACATCCGAGGACAACCTACAGGACCATTTACGTCTAAGAAACCTACGAGCTTCACCAGGATTTATGCTCGGACAACCTGTCTCACTAGCTATGCTAGAACTCCCTCTTTCGAGCGATCTTGATCTGCATCACAAAATGGAGCTTCACTGCTCCTCTCTGCATCATACCAAAATGCAAGCTAGATCAATCAAATCAAATAGTAGTTTTTCAAAAGAAACATACTACCTCCCAAATCACATGTGGAAACATCTTTTGCCTCAGTTGTACTCAGCGCCATGCAGGACTCCATCCTATCAAACCAAGAGATCACACCTGATGTCATATTGAAGTAACACCTTGAAGTGCTCTTCCTATCAATGGCACTTCCTGCCCAATACAAATCCACATATCCCTATAGGTTAATCTTCTGATTCATATCATACTTGAGCCCATAATCAACTGTACCCTTCAGGTACCTCAAAACATGCTTTGCAGCAATCAAGTGAACACTTCTCAGATCTGTCAAGTATTGGCTCAAGGTGTTCATAGCAAAGCAAATGTCTAGTCTCATGTTCATTAGGTACATCAATGACCCAATCATCTGATGAAGCATCACTCAATAGCTTCAGGTTCGATGCCATAGGTGTGGCCATAGCCTTGTAGTCTATCATCCCAAACCTCTTCAGGATCTCTACTGCATACTTCCCTTGTCCAAGGAAGATTCCATTTATACTCTGCCACACCTCCATACCTAGAAAGTAATGCATCATCCCTAAGTCCTTCATTTCGAACTTCGCGCCAAACTTTCTCTTCGTATCAACAATCAGCCCATCATACCTGTCACAAATAGATCATCTACATACATTAGAGGCATCACTAGGTTTCCATCCTCAACCTTGTAGTAAAGGTTGGAATCTACTTTACTTTTCGTAAACCCTAGAGTCATCAGTAACCTGTCCATCTTGTCGTACCATGTCGATCCTCAAGATATTCTGTAGTCACTCCCTCTGAAGTGGAGCATCATACTCCCTCTGACTTCTGTACTCTATGCATTGAAACGTTTTGTACCAGAGTGACAAGTAGCTTCCTATGCTACTAATATTCTATGTGATCATCTATTGTATAGACTTGCATCTTCAACCTTGTAGCAAAGGTTAAAATCTTCATTAAGCTCCTCATGTATGTGTTATCCCATGGGTGTTTTCTGAGCACGTACAAGGCCTTCTTTCATTTTCACACATGATTCTTCCTGTCATGTGTCTTCACTTGCAATGGCTGCAAATGTCTCTTCATAGTCTATGCCTTCTTTTCGTGAGAAGCCTCGTGCTACGAATCTTGCCTTGTATCCCATGATGTTTCCATCTACTGCATGATGGAACTACGAACTTCCCTTCATGTATCGATACTGCATCCTAGACATCATTCTTCTTGAACTGGTCTTCTTAGTTACTTCTTCATAGATGGAATATTCTACATCAATGATGTCACTGCATTCATCATATTATTCTTCATCTTGAACTGTCGTCACTTGTTCTTCGGATCAAGTTTCATCCTTCTTTGCTTGCAGGCAATTATGTATGCG
>LPNX010027859.1:115610-157648 GCA_001517045.1 Pseudotsuga menziesii
AATAATCAAATTCCGCATCCAACGAGCTCTCCCGATCGAAATTTGAGTAAAAACACAATGAGATATGTCAAAAATATGAACAAAAAAAGTAGTTTTTTTTAATGACAAATATGTCAATTCAACCATTATGGTTGACTTATTTTATTGAAATTCTATTGGTTCTTGAATTCCAACTCACAAAAACTTATTTTGGGACATTTTCTTATAAGGCCCATTTTAGACCCCAAATTTCCTCTAATGACGATGACGACAATGATGATGATGATGACGACGATGATGATGACGATGATGATTATGATGATGATGATGATGATGATGATGTTGATGGTGATGTCAATGCCGATGATGATGATGATGGTGGTGGTGGTGATGATGATCATGAAGGCAATGATGATAATGATGATGATCATGATAATGATGATGATGATGATGATGGTGATGATGATGATGATAATGAAGACAATGATCATGATGGAGAAGAAGAAGAAGAAGAAGAAGAAGAAGAAGAAGAAGATGATGATGATGATGATATGTTGATGAATATGATGATGATGTTGATGATGATATGTTGATGAAGATGATGTTGATGTTGATGATGAAGATTGTGATGATGACGACAATGATGATGAAGATGATGATGACAATGATCATGATGCTGACAATGATGATGATGATTATGATTTTTTATTATGATGATGAGGAATTGAGCATGATGAAGATGATGATGGAGATGATCATCATCATCATCATTGTCATCAACATCGACATCGACATCGACATCGTCATCATCAATATCATAACTATGCATTGCCTTATTGAGCTTCTCTTTGTTTCGAGAATAATTTAATATTCTTTACTAAAAATGGCCAACCACGTGAAGGTAGAATTTCTTATGGCCCATCCCCCCCCACATCACTCTCAATTTTCCATAACCCGAAAAAATATATCTAAAAAAAAGTGTTATAGCATATGACAACATATACGAAAATGTAAATAACAGTAATTAAATAAAAATATATAAAGTAGATATCAATTATGATCATCATCGTCATCAATGATGAGGATGATGATGATGAAGATGATTATCACCATGCTGTTGTTGCTGCTAATGATGATAATGATAGGGATGATGATGAAGGTGATGACGATGACAAAGATGGTGATGACAATGATGATGATGATGATGATGACGATGACGATGATGATGATGGTGGTTGTGATGATGAAGATGATGACGACGATGATGATGATGAAGAAGTAGATGATGATGATGATGTTGATGAGGAAGAGGGTGATGATGACGATAATGATGATGAGTATTATGATGATAATGATGATGATGATGATGATGAAGATGATGATGGTGAAGATGATGATCATGATGAAGATGATGATGATGATGGATATTGTGATGATGGTGATGACGATGATGATGATGATGATGATGATGATGGAGAGGATTATGATGATGATGACGATGTTAATGAGGAAGAGGGTGATGATGATGATGATGATGAAGATGATGAACATGATGATGATTAGGATGAGGATGATGAAGATGATGGTGTTGGTGGTGGTGGTGGTGGTGAAGATCATGATGATGATGAAGATGATGATGATGATATTGTGATGATGGTGATATGGGCCTATCAAGAATAATGTAACAAAAATGAATTATGATTTATTTCCCAATTCCTTGAGGCACTGAATGTAATAGAATTGATATGGCATACATTAGAAGGAAATTTTTAACAATGCATTGATTCACATTCATATAAAATGTCATTGATTCGGCATGACGATGATGATCTCAATGATGATGATGATGATGATGATGGCGATGATGATGCTGATGCTGATGATGATGATGGTGATGATGGTGTCAATGATGATGATGATGATGATGATGATGATGACGATGATGACGATGATGATGATGATGATGATGATGAGGATGAGGAGGAGGAGGAGGAGGATGATGGTGATGATGATGATGATGGTGATGATGATGATGAGGAGGATGATTGTGATGATGATGATGATGATGATGACGATGGTGATGATGATGTCAATGATGATGATTTATTACATTTTATGAGTAGCTTCAAATTTTTTATTTGTAAAATTTTTATTAAAAAAAATCATAAAATTTTGATCTATTTTCGAATAATAATTAAATATCATAATAAATCATTATTTTGAAAAACAACAGAAATAAATAAATAAACACACACACACACATAATCATACCCAAATAAACTCTTCTTAAACAATGGGCAATTTTTTCAACCGTATATTGATAAAAACATATTAATTTAAATCAACAAACATTATAATTAATATTGATTTTTCATAATGTATGTCAAAACAACCATATAAAATGACCATCAACGATAGTGGGAGGTTATAATGATGACATCAATGATTATGGATTTCATTGATCTATCACACATAAAATTAAGTGTGACACTACAGTGTTGAAGATATGTGCACAATTAGCCTTGAGTGTGAAAATACATGCACTACAAGTGTGCCTTGGTATACAAAATAACCTTTATTGTCTATTAGTCCATGAATAGACTACAAGACCCAAATTTATAACATATACAATAAGTATATTTTGGGTCTCATGTCACGTGTTTTGAGAATCCACTGTCCACATTCCATATATTTTGTTTTTCTATAGAACATAGAGCTAATGAAAATTCCATGTTAACCTTCTTCTTCCAGGTCTTCCTCTCCTCTTTGTCTTGAGGTTTTAAGGTGTTATCCATAGGAATAACTAATTTGCAATTTCTAGCAATGACTGCTAGATTTCCATATTTGTAGCATTCTATACTATAATTCTATAGAGGAGAAAAATAATTATAGCTTCTTTCTTCTCGATTGCTTCTAGTACCACTTTTCTTATAGAAATAAGTTTTTTCTGAAATACCTTTCTTAATATGAACCATTAGTTTTCAATTTCTATCCATATGTCCAAAATTGTTACAGTTGTAACAATTTCCTAAAAAGAGCTGTTGATTTTTACTTATCACTGGTCTTTTAGGCATCATAGCTATTCTTTGTAAGGGAGAAAAACATTTCTTAATTTCTTCCCTTTTAATTTGGCTCATGAGTACAACAACATAGGTTCTTTGATTTCCATCTTTATCTTTTGCAAGAAGAATATCATGGTTTCTTTTCATTCGCAAATCCTAATCCATATTTATTGCTTATTGTCTTTGGACACTTAGGATTTGATCTAAAGTCCTTGAGATGTTTTCAAACATTGATTTGATAGATTCTTCATCCAGTTTCTCTCTAAAGTAAATAATTTCTTCTTCAAGCCTTTCATATTCTTGTATTCTCTTTTTGAGTTGTCGTTCTAGATTGCTTTCAGCCCTTCCGAGTTATAGAACCTGATTTTTTAAGTCAACAATCATTCCTTCTGCATAATTGCTTTTGTCTTCAAATTCTATCGTGTGAATTTTTATTTCTTGTACATCCTTTTATACTTCTGTAATTATTCATGAGAATTTATAAGTTCTACTTCAATATCTACCACATATTCTATTTCTTATTTAGGGATTTCACTTTTGAAACCCATGAATATGACTTCAACATCTTCACTTATTTAATCATCTTCAGTGTCTTCTTTGCACTAGAGGTTTTTCTTATTTTTATGAAACCTATTCTTGTATATGGTCTTATTCTTTTCATTTTTCTTATGGAAACAAGGTTCTTCATCATCACTATCCTCTTGTTTTAGGTAAGGACACTTTCTGATAAAATGTCCAATCCTTCCACAATTAAAACATTTCAAGGGTAGTTTCTCTTTGTACTCGCCAGTGCTTCTCGCCAGTAATTTCTTGATGAAGAGAGCTTCCTCATCATCTAGGTCCTTAGATTGGATCTTGGATACAACTTTAAAAGATTATTCTTTATTTGATTATTCATTTTTTCCTTTTGTCATCTCATAGGCATTGAATATCCCATGTATTTCATATATTTTCATAAGTTTAAGATCATCTCGTTCTTCTAAAGAGGACAACTTTGAGTCATACTTCATTGGCAGGGTTCTCAGTACCTTGTCGATTACATGTTTCTCTTTTATTTCTCCTCCGATGCCTCTAATGTCATTAATAATGTCATCTACTCTTAGAAGATATTATACAATATTTTCTTCGTCTTTCATTTTTAGGTTTTCAAACTGTCCTTTGTAGGTATGAAGTTTGGATTCCTTGACTTTGGGTGCTCCTTCATAGACACATTTTAGTTTTTTCCAGGCATGTTCGGATGTTTTGCATTGCATGAATTTTACAAATACTGAATGTGTTAACCCACTCAAAATTAAATTCAGAGCTTTTGCATTAGCCTCATATTGGCTTAGTTCTCCTTCGTCTATACGTACGTCTTTTGGTACTTTATATTCTATCTCATCAGACCTCCAAACTTTGTGTCAAAGAGACATTAGATGGCACTTCATTCTTACACTCTAGTATGCATAATTATCTCCAGTAAATAAAAGGAGGTATGTTGGTGGTTAACCCTTGTTGTTCCATAGTGGTATTTTAATAGGATCTTCCTTCTAGTGGTTTAGACTATAGTGATGGAACCTGCTCTCATACCAATTATTGGAATATTGGACAATACTGAGAGGGGTGTTTAATTAGTATTGATAACTTTTCAACAATTTAAACCACTTTTAATTTATTCATTAAAACACATGACCAAAAAGATACACATAACACAAATTTATCGTGGAATACCTAATTGGGTAAACCACCAATACATCCTATTACTGCAAAATTTTATTTACAAATAGTTTATGCCTGCTACTACAGACAAGGATGGTATACAACCTATTTACCAACAACTACTAGAAGGAGACTACGACCCCCTAGTTTATCAGATACCACTGAAATTATTCTTTTACAGCTTATTTATCAGCCGCTACTGGAAGGAGTTTACGACCTCCTCGCATGAAGATAGCCTTCCCTAGCACCACCCTATTTCCCTTATATGATAATTTGATCCCTGATTGTTCTACATCAATGGATCTATCAATTGAATGTACATAGATGCTTATTTAAAGGTTTAAATCATTTTTTATATACCCTCAAACATATCTCTTCATCCAGCAATCGCATAATATCTTTATCACGACTCTTCAAAGATAAATAAACAAGTTCGAAATTACTTCTCTCTTTGTCATTTTTCTCAATTTAATTTATCAGTCGCGACCTTTCGCAGTTTTTTTCCACAATATTCTTTCCACAACATACTCCAGCAACAAACTCTTTGGAACAGACCTTTTCCACATTTACTTTTCCACGGTCATCTTTCCATAATTAACTTTTCAAAATTGCGGATTGTGGATTGCGAACAATTTTCTTTCCCTAATTAGTTTTCCGCAGTTGTCTTTTCATAATGATATTTCCACAATTTACGAGAACTCATTCCTTTGGAAATTGTGGGTTGTGGATTGCGGATGTGCATTTTGACTTTTCTCGAAAATTGCTTCCATAATTACCTTTCCGCAATCGAAAACTCCTTTCTTCCGCAATTGCAGATTACGGACTGCGGGTATGCATTTCAACTTTTCTCAAAATTTTCTTTGACAATGACCTTTCCACAATCGAAAACTTATTCCTTCCACAATTGCAATTGCGGATTGCGGGTATGCATTTTGAATTTTCTCTAAATGGGATTTCACAAATCTCTTTCCACAACTTCTGTGAACTGTCGATTGCTTTGTGGAATCTTGCTCGTTTGTTGATCAGTTATAGAATGCAAAAATTCACTTTGGCACTCTGGAACTTTATCTTCCAGGCACATTTACTTTTCATATTATTTCTTTGTCGTCATTCTATTTTCTTGATATGATCTTAGTCGTCCAACCTCTACTAAATAAGTTGACCGCAACTCCATGACTCTATGTTAATTGATCATATGACTGATCAATTAAGCTCAATTGGACTTCTCCTAACTTGATCTCCTAGTTAGATCCTTTCAGGTGTCTTTCCATCCTTATCACATATGTCATCGCTTTCCCTGCCATTACTTATTCCTTTGTCATTACCAAACTCTTTTGACATCAATGACAATTCTTTCCAACAAATGGTGCATTGGAGGAAAGTTTGACTAACAAGGTAGCCTACACAACAAGGAAAGCCAAAAAACATTCAAAGACATGAGAGTTGAGAAAACAAGGAATAAAACAATTAAGGAAAGTAAATCGAGGAAAGCAGTGATAAGAGCAGAAAGAATGCAAAGATAGTAAAGCAGAACAAAATAGGATAAAGTAGAAAGCACAAAAATGTAGAATAAAGCAGGAAAGAAAGAGAAACTAAGGTAGAAACATAAAGCAAGAAGGAAAAATAAAAACATGAAAGAAAAGCAACTTTATCCATCCATGATGGTGGATTATCCTCTCTAACTTGCTTCAAAAAAAGTCATGGTCAGTCTATAAATGATGGATTTCACACCCCTATCCCATCTTTTGACATTTTGTGATTCTATGAAAAATGTGTTTTCTTCGGCATGCACTAAGACAACAGCATGAGAGATTGCAAACCTGTCAGTTCTTTCGCTGTGAAATTGATCAACCAAGTGAAAAGAGATGTGAACAATGAGTACATGAAATCACTTATAAACTCGATGAAATTGAACGAGCGCCCTCACTTGAGAACATAAAATCACTTATAGACTCTACTGGGGCCTGTAGGAGTGGGACTTGGAGCCATTGATGACACATTCATCAAAATACCAATGGATTGGAAGGAAAAATGGTTTCCCTCGGATTTCCTTCTGAAATCATGTGAAGATTTGAAAATGAAATGAGTATTTTTGTTTCTCTACAATGAAAGATTTGAACACAGAAACTATGAGATATTGTTCCATGGAAATAGCGAGGTAGATGAAAATAAGGAGTCTTTCCACTCTGTATGTGTTACTACGTAGGTTTATTGTTATGGAATATTTCCACTCTCTATCCAGCATTAGAATCTTTGTGTTGTTATACTCTGACCTTGAGCTCTTATATTGTGCTTTGGTATTGTTATGTGCTTGAATGATATGCTAAAGTTGTTTTTTACATCTAATTTTTAATGGTGTTTTTAAAGAAAATGTTGTTAATAAAGAAAGATCATATGAAAAGTTCCGAACATTCATGGTGCATTTGTATCTAATTTATTTATTTATGTTGAAGATTTTTGAGATAGAGTTGTTTATATTTTTTATATAATTATAATTTTATATTGAATAAAATTATTTGAAATCAATTAATTTCGTATTTAAACTCCATTGATAGGTTACATATTGAAATATTGGAAAAATGAATATTAAAAAAGAATATTTATATGCTTTATGATTAAGTTAGTAGTAGAGTAATTTAGAAAGTCTTGTAATTCAATTTGTGAGGAATATTATTAGTAATAGCAATTGTCTTAAAAGGTACAATGAGATGTTCAATTAAAAAATTTGAAAAATAAAGCACATGGGATGAAATGAAAAACATAATAACATTTTCTAATATTAAAGATAAAACACCTTTTCCATAATTAAATCCTAATTTCTAAATTATATGAGTTTGCAAATCAATCCATTCAGTTTACAATGAATATTATTAATCAAATAAAAAAAAGATACTTGGCAATAGCCTTACTTAATTTCCCCAAAATACAAAAACACAAGATTATAAATCAAATTATCCATAAAGTCACTAGCATTCCACATTCCATATATATAATCTTTTCGTTTAAATCTCATTTGTGTATTTTGTTTTCTAACTTTCCATTATCTCAATTTGCATTTTTTTAGTCCTTTTTTATTATACCTGCCTCAGGTATATTGTAATCGATTGCAAGTCAAACTCTTTTGACTTTTGTATTAGTTGGTGTCTTTTGATGCAGGTATAAAGAATTAAAACCTGTTTTGCAAAGTATGACTTAGGGATTTGTAATTTTTTTTTTAATTTTGTTAAAAAACTATTTTTGTAAAGAGCTGATTGGTGGATAGAAGATGATGTAAACTTTGGAATTTGGTATCTGGATTTGAGTTGACATGTGGCAACATGACATCATAATAATAAAATTAAAAAAATAAAAATTATATCCCATTTCCATCTGTTATAGCAAGTGTAGCAAGTGGTACCATCGGAGCCAGCTGTTCTGGTTTTTTTCAGACCTCGGGCCATGAGACGAGGGTGCATAAGCTTGGCAATGTCATCCACAACAACTAAATCGGAGTGAGGTAAATGATTCTCCTCTTTGGTTTCTTCTAGTCCATTAACTGCATAATCGCTGCATATATTTTGGATTTTTTTGGAGTTAATTTCTATATGTAGGTTTCAAATGTTTTTCCTGTGTGATGCTTTGCAGATACAACAAATTAACATCACATTCTTGACTGGAAAGAGAGATTCGAAATCATGGTTGGAACTGCACGTGGACTGGCCTATCTTCACGACGAATCTGAGATTCCGATCATCCACAGAGATATTAAAACAAGCAATATTTTACTAGACGATAAATATAGACCCAAAATCGCAGACTTTGGGTTAGCCAAGTTCTTTGCAGAAGATCAGAGCCACTTCAGCACTAACGTTGCAGGAACTTTGTAAGATTTTTATCTAAAGCTCAATATTGTGAGGCTCCCAAGTGATTCATTGAATAATTCACAGTTCCTAAACCAATTACAAGATGCGATATATCTTAATAGCAGTAGACTAGCATTCCAACTTTTTTCCCCCTTTCCGTTCAGCTACAGTTAAATGTGAGGGTAAAATTGTTTGAAGAGCTTGAATATACATTGTATAATTATAATGCGATTGAGGTTTAAAGGTTGCTAAATTCATCTGTTAAATCAAATCTGCTATTTCCATCAATTTCATTCTCAACTTCAACAAAGATTCCATCATCAGTTAAAGGGCAAAACGTTGATAGAAATCATACAATAGAATATGGATCCTGTAAGGTCAAGATCCGGAGATTTCATTGTAGATGATATTGTGCAGAGGTTACATGGCCCCAGAGTACGCCTTACACGGACAGCTGACAGAAAAAGTAGATGTATTTGGCTTTGGAGTACTTGTTCTTGAGATTATAAGCGGAAGAAAGTGTCGGAGTTTGGCTCATGAAATGGAGTTTCTCATCGAAGGAGTATGGCTCTTATCATCTCATGATCTTGAAGTTGAATTATTCTTATTTTAAAATCTTCATAGCATTATGATCCTGACTAACTGAAGTGTTGTTTTAGCACACATGGAGACTGTATGAAGCAGAGAGAGCTTTAGAAGTTATCGATACCACGTTGCAAGGCAGTTATTCGTGGGAGGAAGCCGCTAGAGTGATTAAAATTGGTCTTTTGTGCACGCAAGCAGCTGCAGCGTTGCGGCCTTCAATGTTCCAAGTGGTGTGGATGCTGACAGGTGAGCAAGAACATATTTCTTCGCCCACGAGGCCTGCGTTTATAGATCTCTGATTCTCTATGCAGCTTCAACACACCCTGCAAATTGTTCAGTTTCGCGTGGAGATCACTGCATAAAAGAGATTGTAAATAAATAAATAATTTGTTGTTGAATTATCTAGTGAGTCAAAACAATGGATATCTATGTGCCTAAGTCTGAAATATAATATTTTTATCTATATTTCATCAGAGCAAGTAAACTGGAACACAGTACCGCAGTATTAAATCATTGCCATGTACATCATTAACTAAATTGATGCGCATTTTTATTCTTTCGGTATTTTTATTTTAAACAAATAATGGTGAAAGGTCAATCTACATTTTCTATATGGCCGTCCACAATCTATAGTGATTTTTAGTAGGGATCACAAGAAGGTCAACAATCAACCATTTCACGGAACATGTCCACACGTACTTTATTTTTTATCATTTTATAAAAAAAATTATTATATTAAAAAATTGGTTTAAATAGTTTAATTGCAGCGTTTCTATAAAAATAGCACAACAACTAACCAAAATCTTGATTCATATACGACAATGAATCATAGTTTAAATGAGTTTGCTGAAACTAAGGAGCACAAAGGAACCATCACACATTTCATTTGCTTTCCTTTTGAAGTACTTCAGAAACTTATCATAGTTGAGATCTCAAAGCATGGGATTTTTTTCTTGAATTACGAGTGATTAAAATATAGAGTATAGGATATATAGTCGTAATTATTTGTCATCGAAAGTATACACAACTTCTATGACATGAGGAACATCTTGAGATTAATAGTACAAGATTGTGGTGAAAGATACAATGACTTAACATTTTTTGTCCTCTTTGTGAATGCAATAAATCATACTCTCTTTTCATCATCTGAAATTAAGCTCATTTTTTAGTCATATAAAGATCAATCACCATTAAATCCGAATATGGAGAATTACCATTAAGGGATTAATTTACTATTGAATGGAGTAGTGAGAATCAACTTAAATCTAAGTTTATTAAGCATTTATAAGAGTAATCCAAGCTTTTAGTTTACCTTTTGTCTTATCAAAATTATACTTACCTTTTGTCTTATCAAAATTATAGTTACACCTATATGTCTTTATATTTAAGTCGATTTGGGGTGGACTATGGCCTATGCTTTTTCATCTACAAACAAGGATGAGACAAGTGTACCATGAAAAT
The DNA here is from genome assembly GCA_001517045.1 of Pseudotsuga menziesii. NCBI lineage: Eukaryota > Viridiplantae > Streptophyta > Pinopsida > Pinales > Pinaceae > Pseudotsuga > Pseudotsuga menziesii. The sequence goes on from LPNX010027859.1 coordinate 126,238, forward strand.
TGATTCTATGACACTAGTTCAAAATTCGAAATAAACAAAGGACTATGGCCTATGATTTTTCATCTACAAACAAGGATGAGACAAGTGTACCATGAAAATTGATTCTATGACACTAGTTCAAAATTCGAAATAAACAAATATAAAAAATAACTAGTAGCTAGATAATGAATGGATCACTTGTAGCAATGCATATATAAAAATAATTGATAGTTGATAAATGGATAACATGTATCTAGGTATGGATAACTTAGAGTTGAACTCATTTAACTAGAAGAATATAATGAATAAAAGAATATTTCCAAATGCTTTTGTTCCACAACTATCTTTCAACCATTTGATCATTATATACCTTCCTATTTATGCTAGTCTATAAAAAAAACATGCATATTTGTATAACATTATAAATTTATAATAAAATACAAATAAACTATTCTCACAACAATGATATTAATTTATAGTCTTATAAGCTATTATTTTTCATTTCCTATTTATGCTAGTCTATAAAGAAACTTGCATATTTTTATAACATAAGTCAAGAATATTACTAGAAGTATGTAAGGAAGCTTGAATATGCTTGTTTTATGCTACATTGCAATAACCTATATCGTATTTAAATCGACAATTTTTAATTCATTTTTGTTTTAATTTCTTTCAAATTGTAATTATATTTGTTTTATCATATATTTTTATAGCAAAATTATCTTATTGCTATATATTTTCAATCTCTTCTTAAGAGGCAGGTACTAAGCAACTTTGTTGCTTATTCCACTTGTTTATTTAGCATTAAAATACAACACCATATCTCTTTTACATATCTTACTCTGTTTTCATTTCAAATAACTTGACCTTCTTATTCAAATTATAAACATGATATCTCTTTTACATATTCTACTTTGTTTTCATTTCAAATAACCTGACCTTCTTATTCAAATTATAAACATGCAAACATTCATTTTTCAAACTACTTCACTTATAATTATAAATAACTTAACAATAATTTTTTACTTGAAGTCAAATATAAAAAAGTCGTGAAAAGTTCGTTTTTTTGGAAACCATTATAACTTGTACTAAAATTGATATCCTAGTCAATGGTATGATTTTTTTTCTTTTATTATTAGTATTTGCAGAAAAAATCGACGTTTTCTTTTATTATTAGTATTTGCAGAAATAATCGACGAAAACAATGAGAGGAAAATGTCATGTAGAAACATTGAAAGGAATTTGCATATCATCCATATCAACATAAAATTCTTTTATGAAGATAGAGGATTTGGAATGTGGTTATAAACTTACGAATTTGGGTACATAATATCAACATTAATTCCATTTACGCATATAGTAATCTAAACAATTCAGGACGTTGATATTTTTCTTTTCATGTATGAGAGTATTTTGGTGAAATTAAATTCAGTTGGAGTTATTATAACGTAGATATAAATGGTTGAGATTTCACAATATGGGTGCAATAGGGATGTCAAGGGCGTTGAGTCCATTTCTGCAATAAAAGATGGATTATTTTTTTTGGCATTTTTCCAAGTATTTTGGTCAAATTAAATCTGGTTGAAGTTGTTCGAATGTCAATATAAACGTTTGAGTTGAAAAATGTAGGTGCAACAGGGATGTCATAATCTTCAGCAAAAAAAAAGAGGGAGATGAACAAAAAATCCCCCCATAAGATCACTATGTTCATTCCTCCTCTTTTCTTCCCTTAAACTAGTGTATTTTTTACTAACAAACCTATCCATTGGTTGTCAAAGTGTGATTGATTATGTGGAATTTATGCAATTTATAGATGAATTCCTATGCAAAATTCTTTAAAATGGTTTGTATTGTTTTTACCAAGGTATGGACTTTTTCTTCATGTTTTTATGTGTATTTGGTTCACATGGTTACTTGGATTTTTGTGATTAGATTCAAAATTGATTTATCGTGGATAATTGATTTGAGTGTTATTGAGTTTTGTCCAAAGACCACAAACGATCTCAATTCCTTTACAGGTTTGGTCATCGCCAATCGATAGTTTGGTATGTTTCCAGACAATGTGGTATTTAGTTCAATTTTTATCGACTCAAATCACTTCCTTGGATTTCTACATAGAAGACCACAACTTTGACCTCAATTACATAACACAATGATCCTAAAATAAAAACCTTTTATGTTCCTAATCAAGACCCATTTTTTCAAATTGTAGAGACGATTTAACAACCTTGATATCAGGAGGCTGATAGAAATCTAGTGCTATAGAAGAAGGCACAATGTTGCAGGTTTTCCTTGTAAAGGACAATGCACACTAAAATAAATTTCCAAGCATTAAAAGAGAAGAGGGTTTCAGTATCAGGAAAGAGAGAAGGCTCCTAAATAAGTCTTAATTATGAAAAATATTCAAAACCTGTTATTTTGGACAAAGTTTAGATTTGTAATTTGTCTTACCTGATTGCACAATATCATAATTCCAATTTTTATCATTGAGCAAATTCATGGTTGATGTCAAATATTTCCTCATATTCAATGTGACATACTTATTAAATTTAGCACATAGATATGTGGAAAAACACACAACTCACAATATAGATCACACATTTACTCAGTTTTTGAAGAATGAAACTGTGCAAAAATGGTTTGCATCTGTGAATGCTTTTCATTAATAAAAAAGTAATTAAATGATTAATTACAATGTAATACAATGGCTAAATAGCCACATGCAATTAAAATCCACATGAGGAAATTCGAATTGATTAGACTCTACTTGATTGTAGGTAACTAAGACCTTGTCTAAATAATTATCGGAGGACTCAATAGTTAACTAACCTTGTCTAAACCATTATCGGAATTCATCGGAGTTCTAAAACACAACTCAAGTGTCTAATTCAGTGTTAACTGAGGATAACTAACTTTGGTAGGTGAGAAATGCGCCTCTCCTACATGTAGCCATGCAAACCTAGTGTTAACTGAATGTAGGGGACTACAACTGAATGTAACTAACTCCTAACTCAGCTTGACTAGTCACTAACTGAACTCAACTGATGAAGGTTAGTATCAACACTCCCAGTGGCTCCTAAATTGTAGGAATTGGTCTAGGAGGTTCCTAAACTAATGAATGAAAGTGCAATCTATGGCAATAAGCCTCAATTAGTGTTCCCCAAACTTTAGCAACTGGAATATGTGCCCTAATTAGGCCAAGTGGACCCAATGGTGCTAGTGACTAAAAATAGACTGGATGGACTCCAAATTTAGACATTAATCTTAATTTAGACATATGACCAAATTGGAAAAGGGAGGATTAATAATCCTAAAACCCCCTCGAATGCTAACTTGGACAAGGAGCTGGGGAAAAAATCACATGGGAAAAAAGCACCCCTCTATCTAAGCAGATAGAATTTGGTTTCAAGTTTGAAGAAATTGGAAATATGTTCCTGCAACCTTCATCTCTGTGATGTAGTGAAGCAGCATGAATGGTGTTCTATGCACAGGTATTCTGGGCCCTGGCATGTAGACTTCTCCTTCTTGTCCCAAAATGTTGATGGAAGGAAGGACGAATGTAACCTTTGACTCTTTCTAGCTAAAGAGGTGTGTGATCAACTCTATTCTCCTGAAGGAAGTGTGACTGATCAGACCTTCCCATGTGACATATTAGAGGCAATTTGTTGCATATCTTTGAAGGAGGTAAGATTGCATGGCATAATGCAAGCTTCTCTGTCTTCTGAATGTCAGATGGATTTCTAGTCATCTTCCTAGTAGGGACTGAATTTGAATCTGAATCTAAATGAATCTTAATCTCATGAATTGATACAACTTGTTTTGCAATACTAGTGGAAACTACAAGAGAAGGATATGGAATGTTTTTACCTTCCCTTTGAGAGTGCACTAGTTCTTGAAAAGGCATGAAGTGTGATAACTCATATTCCTTAGAGGCATGATTTGCAACATGCTTCGCTATGATGTTCCCAGTAGAGATATATGTGATCTCCACTAAGTCAGGACCACAGATTACTCACTTTGGATAGCTAGTATGAGTCATCTGGTATACATATAATAGGTTTGAAGCTAGGGAGGGAACTTAGAGCACATCTTTGAACCTTCCATGTTCAATCTTGATAGAGCCCTTCCATTTGGTTTGAACTTTACTGTTATTACCCAGTTGAATACTAGGACCATCAAAAGACTATAAAGAAGAGAATGATTCTCTAGATGCAACCATATGATTGGAAGCTCCAGAATCAATGAGGAAGATATGTGTTGTTGAGCATCTGGCCTTCAGTGCATGAACTCTTTCGAAGCAATCTTCAGTGTCTTTAGTGTCTTCTATTTGGTTGGCCTTCCTTGTGCTAGCAGGTGCATAAATGTTATGTTTCTTCAGAAGAAGAGACATTTCATCAATTTTTGTTCTCATGTAGGAGCTATCTGGATGAAATCCCCTTCCACAGTAGGAACAAAGAGCCTTCCCTTTGCCATTCTTCTTGCTTCTCTTCAAACCTGAAGGCTCATTTGACTGCTCTTTCTTTGTCATTCACTACCTTACCTCCTCTTGCAACTAGTGCTTGATCTTTGGGAGATCGAATGATTCCCATTTGGATCAACTTGTCATTCTCATAAGTGAGATATTGGATGAAGGCATAAAGAGTGGGAATCTTCCAATTTCGAGTGGTGAGCTTCACTGTTTGAAAGTTTGATACAAAGACTAAGTATTCTATACTAAGTTTTGAGAGAATGGAAAGGATAACCTGATCATCCTCCTTCTCCACCTTGCATTGCTTCAACTGGTATGTCAGGTTCTATGATTTTGTGAAAAAATAATTCATTGTTTTGAATTTGGATGGATTAAGAGAGATCAACTCATTTTCTAGCTGATGGACTCTCATCTCATCCTACTTATGAAATAAGGAAGCAAGCTTGTCCCAAATATCCTTGGGAGTCTTCAATCCTTTGATTTGGAAGCGAAGATATTGAGATATTGAGAGGGACAAGTATCCAAAAGCTTCATCAAGCCTGTTAAATTACTTTTATTTGTCAGGATTAAGAATTGGCTCTACCTCTATCCCTTCTATGAGTCTAAAGAGCTTCTTGGTGCGAAGCAGTCCCTCCATGTCCTCCTTCCACTGAGGGTATTTGAAGGAAGTGGGCAGTTCTACTGGATGGGCCATTTTGAATGCAGTAAAGAGGACTGAGCTATTGCAGCAAATGCAGCGAGGAGAAATAGCTACTTGTAGCGAATGCAGTGAGAAGAGATGATAACCTGTAAATCACACAATCAAACATACAAAATAAGGTTGACTACCTAAACATTTTAGGTTTTCATCACACCCAGCATAATTGATCAAGCAAGCTTGATTAATAATTCCTTAACTTGGGGTATTAAGTGGTAAACCTTATGCTTTTGGTGCAGAGTAGGAGTGGAGAAAATTGCTCAAAAATATGATCCAGCTGGAGATCTGAGGAGGAGAAGTGCCTTGTCTAGCGAGGCTCTGATACCATATTAAATTGAGCACATAGATCTATGGAAAAACACACAACTCACAAGATAGATCACATAATTTACTTAGTTATTGAATAATGAAACAGTGCAAAAATGGCTTGCAACTGTGAATGCTTTTCATTAATCAAAAATTAATTAGTTGATTAATTACAATGTAATACAATGGCTAAATAGCCACATGCAATTCAAATACACATGAGGAAATTTGAATTGATTAGACTCTACTTGACTGTAGTTAACTAAGACCTTGTCAAAGTCATTATTGGAGGACTAAATAGTTAACTAACCTTGTCTAAACCATTATCGAAGTTCATCAAAGTTCTAAAACACAACTCAAGTGTCTAATTTACTATTAACTGAGGCTAACTGAATGTGGTATGTGAGAAATGTGACTCTCCTACATGCAACCATGCAAAACTATCGCTAACTGAATGTAGGGGACTAGAATTGACTTTAATTGGCTCCTAACTCAGCTTGACCAGTCACTAACTGAACTCAATTGATGAAGGTTGGTATCGGCACTCCCATTGGCTCCTAAATTGTAGGAATTGATCTAGGAAGCTCCTAAAACTAATGCATGCAAGTGCAAGCAGTGGAAGTAGGCCTCAATTAGTGTTTCCCACACTTTAGTAACCGGAACATGTGCCCCAATTAGGCCAAGTGGACCCAATGGTGCTAGTGACTAAAAATAGACTGGATGGACTCCATATTTAGACATGACTCCTGACTCTAGACATATGACCAAATTGGACAAGGGAGGATTAATAATCCTAATGATACTACTAAATTTGAAAAAAGGAAAGGAATCCTCACTATCTTGTTCAACTGTTACAACTGGAGTTCCTAAGCTCATGAAACACCGTGAGAAATAGTAGCAACAAGTAGGAATTTATAAAATATGATCAAAACATGCGGTTCTGAACTATTGAATATAGTAATAAATCGACTTTAGGTTTCAAGAAAACATTTAATTTGACAATTATGGGATGTACGATGTTTATTCTTAGCCTATCATAGACATTGATTTCTGTTAAATTATCTGAAAAATGAAATTCTCAGCCTATCATTGACATTCAAATGTGATTGTGAGCCTACCATTGATATTAATCATGGAGGAATTTCCTTTGATCATTTTAGACTTAATACTCGAGGGATGATCTACAAATTATTGGATCTATGGCTCTACAAAAAGAATGATATGTGGATATTCGAAAACTAGAAACTAAGAAGCATATATGACTTCTATCTATTGGAGGGGGGTAACATTTTTTCTCCAAAATTAGTAGCTGGGAAGAAGTGTTTCATAAACACACAGTAAGTAACTAGGAAGAAGGTTTTCATAAAAAAACAATAGGGGCTATAATGAACATGGTAGCAAGAATGATGAAGTTTAGAGACAAGCTTTAAATATAAGAAGAGGAAGGATGGGAAGGAATCGACACCTAGATGAGTTCAATACTTCTCTATTCCATGATCATGGACCAAACCTACCTTTTGTCATTGTTATTTTATTTTCTTTCTTTTCCTAGATGTAACCTTCTATACAATGTTTTTTGTGTAGACAGACTTAGCTAGATAATTTTGAAGGAGTCTAGAAATATGCCTATGTATGTAAGCATTTTGGTCATATGGACCATTTGGCCTTGTGAAAGATTTAATCTACTCATTGTTTCGCTAAAATCATTTTTTGGAAAAGCAGGAAATCTAAATCCCTTTTTCAAGCCTAATAACGTCAAAATGTTGTAGGAAATAGTAAATAATATATAATTTTATAGACTAGTCTAGTTCCATTATGGAATGGTGAGTGAATGGCATGAAACATATTTTGTTGTGCCCAATAGTATCAAGAAAATGCAAACAAATTACATTAAATGGAAAACTTGTTGATAGTTTTCAATGTACATGAAAATAATGTTACAGGTCATTAAAAAACATAGACAGGGAACTAACCTAGCTCTTGAAATACTCCTAGTTATCGTGAATGCCAGGTATTATACCCTTGCAGATCACATAGAAGTACTTTGTTTGAATCCAAATGGGGGAGAGTGATGCTAGCACTAATCGATGAAGAAAGGATATCCATGTAGCAAGAAAACAAATTTTGAGGTTAGCATTTTTATACCCAGTTCACGAGTCATATTGGAAGTTGTTGTAGTTATCTCTTTCAGTAGTGAAAAATAACCAACCTCTTCCAAACAGGGATAATTTTAGGGGAAAAATTTAGCCCATGTGCTATTTTTAGGGGTTTTCTCCAAAAAAAGATTCACCATTTTGCATTTTTTGAAGCCCTATTTCACCCAATTTTGATGGGGTAAAATTTTTTCACCCTAAAAATCACCAAATTATTATATAAACGATATAAAATCCTTGGAAATTAAAATATTTTTTGAAAAATATCGCCAAACATTTTATAGTTGACGTTTTAAGAATTGGTAAGATTCGCCAACATTTATACACTTTTAAATAAGTATGGTTCCTTAAAATCACCCCTGCTTCCAAACCTGATTCTTCCTCTACTACCATTGAACTGGATCACGATTTTGCTTTACATATTCATAAATCCTTCTTCCTAAAAAAAATTCATTGAAATTGATTAGGGTGGCAGAAAAAATATCTGCATGGATTAATAACATACTTTGATTCAAATTGACATTAAAGTCCTACTATAGCAAATTAAAATTATTTCTATTCCCCAAGTTTTTTCCCTCGATAATTTCTCTTTTTCTTTATGAATTCTTAGTCCTTTTTCATGGTGACAACCATTGGAGAGAAAGAAGGGAGTGCCAAATTTGGTGATAAAGAAAACAATTGTAATGATGAAAATTCCAACAAAATATCATAGCTTGTGAAGGGTGAATGTATAGTAGACATTGTCATTGGACCATTAGATCATGGATCTGTAATCGGAGGAGCTCCATGGCTAGTCATGCAATTGCGTCCAAGTTTAGGGTAAACCTATGTAAGCTAAATGAATACTCTTTTGAGAGAAAATTCCAATCCGTAAATTAAGAAAAGGATAAAATCCTTAGCATCCTATTAGCCCAAAATGCAAAAATACTATAAGAGTCACCTCCTTACAAAATTGATATTTTTCCTAACATATACTGGAAAAAAATTCATGGTATGCTAATTGCTAGGTTTTTACCATGACGGGGTAGTTTGAAAAAATGAGTTCGAAGAGGTTCTTACTTACTGATTTGGGAGGCATTAGCTCTAGCTATGCAGGTCTCCTCAATAAATTCATTTTCCTTTGTGACCTCCGGCTCAGTAGGAAAACCTAAACCCTATCACAATCGAACCCAAACCCTTGGATCCCTCCAAATATCCTCTCCCTTGGCTTTCTCTTCGAAGGTCCTAAAGGATGGGCATGGAAATTCTATCTCCCTTTGTCTACTTGCTCATCAGAGGTCAAAAGGATGGACGCACATAGAAATGCTAGAGTGACTATGAGGTCGGAAGGATGGACACACCGGAAATTCTATTGAGTGACTATGTTATAGAGTGAGTATGGCCCCTTCCCCTACACGTGAGAACATAAAATTCCATTTTTCACTCATGATTTATGATATGAGGAAGCATTTTCAACATAACCAAGGTAACAAGATATTAGGCCTTTCCACTCCTAACCCAAAACCAACTGATGATGGATGGAGTCCAACACAAGGGCCATGATTTCAACCCACTGAATGCAAGGTTTATCCTATAAATACATTAATGTATTCATTATTCTTTGTATGGGTGCCTCTTCTTGTGTGCTTCAAAAGGTTGGAAATTATGTTTTCTTATTAGCACTATAATATATCCAAGTGGTTGTTTTGAGTAATTTTTGTACTGGGGTGTGTCCAATGTTGCACTAGCTAGTGGTGTTTTCTTTGTGGCCCATTTTTTGGGTATAAAATAGACATATAGTAATTTTTTGTTTATATTAATTGTCAAGGGAAGAATTTTATTCAAAAACTAAAAGACAAAATTGAGAGAAAAAAATACACACATTTAACGAAATCTAAAACATATTACATGTGGAAAAGAAATGAAGTTTAACCATCAATGAATAAAAGGAAAAATAAGAAGAATTGGTCAAGGAATACATATAAACGATTCTTATACAAATTGTGCCATGTTCTGGAAAAGACACCGATTTCTTCTACATTATTGTCCCAAAAATACTTCAAATATTGATCATGTTAAAAGTATATAAAAACATTATAGTAATTATGGTTTTCATAATTCTAATCACTTTAATACCTTGATAAAATAATTTGTTGCTTCACCATAAATTTGGAACTATGTAAAAGTAATTTCATATTTCAAAATGATTAGATTTACCTACTCATTTAAATACAGTCTCAAAAATACTATATGGGAAATATTTTATTTAATTAACAAATTTTATAACCACGATATGAACTTTTATATTGAATATTGTACACAAAATACATGCATACATGTATATTTGGTATAACACCCCACCCTCACCTAGGTTATATAAACTAGCTTGTATTTCATTTGAAACACATTAGGTTCTTAGTTTTTAACTATTTGCGATGGCTGTGCTTTTAACATATCATTATACTATGATCATTTCCTCACATCAAGGCAATTTGTTTCTCTTTACTTTTTCAAATAAATTGTCAATTTGAGGATCATTATTAAAACAAGGGAATTTATTCCTATACAAGCAAAAATTCCTATATTCAATTATTTTATGGACGAAAATATTATAAACATTTTTCGCTATTAAAATTCTATTGTGAATCACATAATAAATGAATGAGATCCTTTAAAGAAAATTAATGAAGGAAGGGTTTCAGAGTAAGCTTACTCCTTAATGATGATGATGGAGATGCTGATGATGAAGATGATGATGATGATGATGATGAAGATGCTGATGATGATGATGGTGATGAAGATAACAATGATGATGATGACAACGATGATGATTATGATGATGATAATGATGATGATGATGATGATGATGATGATGATGATGATGGTGATGATGGTGATGAAGATGACAAAGATGGTGATGCTGCTGATGATGATGGTGATGGTGATGGTGATGGTGATGATGATGATAACCGTGATGATGAATATGTTTATCATGATGACGATGATGACCATGATGAAGATTATTATGAATATTTTGACAACGACGACGATGATGACAATGATGCTGTTGCTGATGATGAAGATGATGAGGATGAAGGTGATGATGGTGATGATAATGATGATCATGATCATGATGACGATGATGATCATGATGATGGTGATGATGATGATGAAGACGAGGATGAAGAATATGATGATGATGATGAAGATGATGATGATGATGATGATGATGATGAAGATGGTGGTGACGATGATGATCATGATGAAGATGATCATGATGATGATAATGATGATAATGAGGATGGTGATGATATTGATGATGATAATAAAGAAGGTGATGATGATGATGATGATGATGATTATGACATGGTTATTAATTCTTGCACATGATCTAGGAAGTAAGAATCAATCTCATCAAAGAATAATCAACAAAAATTCATGAATTGGTATTAATCGGAACCAGAATGGTTTCCTCTCTGTATATTCAATAAACAATGAATAGTTACAATAACAATGTCAAATAATAGCTTGAATCAATGATAAATTCGAATACCTAAGGAGGCAATTCGAAATAAATGAGTGAGTTCGGCTTAACTGACTCTTATCCATTCAATCACACTCAGTTAACCCCCTTGACAAAAACCCTAATTGACTCACCAAACCCTAACTAAAGTTGGAGTGCAATAAATGATTGAATCTCAACTGAAAAAGATCAAACACATGTCATAGCAATCCAACCATCAAGTGCTAGTGCTCCATGACTTCAATGAACCCCGGTGAAGTTAACTGAAGCTGAATTGACCATCAGAAGTTGGCGGAGGCACCCTGTTGACTCCAGATCATTAAATAATAATAAATAATCATTAAATAATATATTTAATGAGAGGAGGTACCTTAAATGACTGGTTGAACTGATTGTAACCACCAGTTAGCAATTAGGTGCATTAATATTGCTCAGATCACCCCCGGAGTGCTCCAGTTAGCCTCCTTGACTGTAGGTAGGTGTGGGTGTGACTGGATGATGGCAATTAATTCTCCACTGATGTCAATTATACTTAGGATAGTGGTTTAACTAGGCCAATTTAACCAAAAAGAGTGTGTATGATGGTAAATGTCTCCAACAATGATGACGATGATGATGATGATGATGATGACAACGACAACGACGACGATGATGATGATGAAGATGATGATGATGATGATAAAGATGATGATGATGATGATGATTATGATGATGATGATGAAGATGGTGGTGATGATGATGATGATGAAGATGATGATGATGATGATGACGACGATGATGATGATGATGACGATGACGATGATGATCATGATGATGGAAACAATGATGATGATGATGATAACGATGATGATGAAGATGAAGATGATGATGATGATGAAGATGATGATGACAATGATGATGACTATGGTGTGTATCATACTAAGTTTTTCATTTGAATACCCATCATCGGATATCCTACAATGATGATGATGAAGGTGATGACGATGACGATGTTGATGATGATGAAGATGATGATGATGATGACAATGAATATGATGATGAATATGGTGATGATGATGATGATGATGATGATGATGAATATGATGATGAAGATGATGATATTGATGGTGAAGATGAATATGATGGTGAGGATGATGATGATGATGATGATAAATATGGTGATGACGACGACGACGATGATGAAGATGACGATGACGATGACGACGACGACGATGATTGAGTCCTTTTTCCTAGGTTTGATTACAAACAACAACAAAAAATGATGATGATGACAATGATTATCATGATGATGATGATAGTGGCGATGATAATGACGGTGATGATGATGATGATAATTCCAATGATGACAATGATTATGTTGAAGACAATGGCAATGATGATGTTGATGATGATGATGATGATGAAGATGTTGATGATATTGAATATGACGACGACGATGATGATGATGATGAAGATGATGATGATCATGTAGAAGATGATGATGATGATGAAGATGTTAATAAGGATCAGGGTGATGGTGATGATGATGATGATGATGATTTTTGAGTATGAAAATACTCCCACATAATCTATGCATGTGCCTAGTATAACCATGCCAAATTTTATTCCAATCCAGCACATATTTAACAAATTTCAATGTTGGCCCCATGTAGCACATTAATTGATCTATAGGTATCATTTTTTATGCTTGAATTGTTAGTGTCAGTCATGTTTGAGTTTGGAAACCCTCCCACACTGTCAATGCATGCTTCAGTTCAAAGCATGCCAAATTTCAGTCCAAGCCAACACAAATTTAAGAAAATTCAACATTGGACCTGTGCAGTACATGATTAAGCATGCCATTTGGGTTAGCATGATAATTGCAAATTTCCTTACCATTACTTACTAAGCTTCTCTTTGTTTCAATAAAAATTTAATATTCTGTTCTAAACAAGGCCAACCACATGAAGGTGGTAGCTCTTATGCGCCGCCGCGCCCGCCCCCCCCCCCCCCCCCCCCCCCAACATCACTCTCAATTACACATAACCTGACAAAGTATATGTAAAAAAAATTAAATATGTTTTTTGTCATAATTTATAACAATAAATGTTTCTAATTATAACATATTGCAACATGTACGAAAATGAAAAAAACACTAAGAAACAGTTAATTTATGCATACCAATAAAAACCAATATATATTACTGCATACTTGTACACTTCAATGGGCTTCATCATATTCTTTATCTGAGTCATCATCTATATCATCTTATATAGAGTGATCATTGTAAGGATTGGCAATATTGTCAACATCATTGATGCCGGTTACGTCATCATGTCATCGTGGATATCATCTTCATGGACATTGTTTACTACATCATCTGGTTCAACTAATTCCTCAACATATTCTTTTGGAACATGATCATCTAACTCATGTCGATCATCTTCAACATCATCTTCTTCTTAGAGACCCTCTTCATTACCTTCCTCTAGGTTATACTTTACCGGTCTTCCCCTTGGATGGTGTCTCAAAACAAATGACCAACCTGCTCGACCTAGAACCTCAGAGTAAAATACCTATTCACATTGGCTTGGAAAAACATAGGGCTCCATTCCTTGATTAAAAAACATTTTATTTACCATGGTAAATCCATTATCATGTTCAATAATCGTTTTATCAAGATCACATTGATTCAATCGTAACCTATACCATTTGACAACAAACAAACCTACCTTGAAGGAGGTAAAGTCACATTGAATAATATGTTCCAGATACCCATAATATCAATTTTCTGAGAGTTTAGGATGTATGTCGCTTCTAGTGGAAACATTGGTCACCCCAAAGACTGCAGATATCCCACAATCTGATGTTTTCTTAGTTTCATCCAACTTTCTTATGTGATATCTATATCCATTGTACCACATATCATTATGGTGTTTTACGTACAACAAGCCATACACAAAAATATGCCATAATGATCCAATATTTATGATTAAGTACATGTTTATGCCATATAGGGAAAAACATTAATGTGTACATCAATATGTCTGGCAAAAAAAATAGTGTGGTTGATTAATATGCTTTCCTGCTTATATTTGAAACCATATGCTAAATCGATTTCCCTTTGTGTAAGATTGGTATCTCCATTGAGATGTGCTTCTTTAACCAATGAAGCCACACCTTCCCATGATATTCCATGACTAGATTGTTCACATTGTTCAATCCATACCTTCATCTAGTCAATATTGTTTGTAATGTATAAATGAAGTGCATCCCACTCTCGACCAACTGCTTGATGACAATAAAAAATAAAATTCAATACAAATGTATATTATCTTAACAAAGTATACAATATTAATTGATGTAATATATTGAATATAAAAATAGAATATGTATGATATATATACATAAAAATAAACAGTCAAATGCATTATATTAATTAATATCCACTATATAATAATTACATTTCACCTTCTTCGATCTACATTTCCGCTTAAAGTACTCCCCTTCAAAATTGTTATTGGAGTTTGGATCACAAATGCGATGTCACATTGAGATTTGAAGCTAAATTAGGAAGATATTCACTAATATACAACTTGTTTTGGTATACCATATATTCCTCCATCACAGAACCCTCAACACATTCTTTTTTTCTAACCAAACCCTTCATAAATTTCAAATACCTCTGAACCATTCACATGCACCTTGAGTGCACAGGTCCACACAATTCAATATCCTTAACTTGGTGTATGAGGTAGTGTTTCTATGCATTGAAAAATGAAGAAGGTAGATGCTTACACATTTCACACATGAGATGAGGAATTTCTCTCCTCCAATACTTTATATCTTTTTAATGGATATATTTAGATGAAAACCATATACAATTGATGCACCAATCATGATATTTAACTATATATATATATATATATATATATATATATATATATATATAACATGAATTAGTGCAAAAAAAAGAAAATATAAGTTCTACAGTGGATCAAACAAACACTAAGGATATGAAAAAACCGCTACTTACCTCATGCATTTCCCAATATTATATATAACTTGTTTTACATTGTTTTCAAAGTTGTCCGAGAGAGAGAGCGGTAGAACATATTGTAACAATATACAAATCATTTCATTTTTTAAACAAAGAGTAGACAAACAAAATACCAACAATATGCACTAGAATAAATAAAAACAATAATTATATGGATACCATAATAATTACTTTCATGAAGACATGCCAATCATGTGTTTTCATCCCCGCAAATTCACCTTTGTTTGTTATGATATTCTTCATGTTCGCACAAAATCCAGAGGGAAATTTATCTTTTCGCATGACATATTTTACAAAATTACTTTGTTGCTCCATTAAAATCCATGGAAGTGAGTTTATATTAATTTGGTCTCCGTTGGTATGAAATTGAATGATGTCTTTCATTGCATGGTTTCCTTCTTGAGTGCCTTTGCAAATTTTAACAATTTTTTTCTTTCTCACTCCTTCCATCCAATATTCACCATAATGTTTCAATCACATTCTTTCCGATATTCATTGTATCAAATAGATGAGCAATTTGTAGGTGCTCATAGTAGGTCAACCTACTAAATTGTTTAGGATAAATTTTCATTCCTCGTGGAAGCCCATTAATTCCTTCATGATCATGAAGACCATCATGAATCGTATTTTATAAATAAATTACAGAAATCAACATGAATTACAGTAAATAACACACAATAAAAAAAATACATAAAATTCCATACACGATTATTCATACTTACCTTGACGATTTATATTATAATGCAACATCCATATGTGAGGTGTCATTCTTTGTGGTTTTAATGCAGTCTCTTGCTTCCCATTGAATAGAAATTTTTTGGTAGTTTGATACCTGTGATTCTTAGAGAGGAAGTGCCTATACTCATCAAACACCTCCTTTCCTAAGGTTTTTGATCTTAGGACCACAAACTGGACATGTAAATTTTCCCTTTGTCAGAAGACCTACATAAAGAGATGGAATATCTATGTCAATTATACTTATATATAAAATGAATGGAATATTTAAAAAAACATGTGTGCATAGTATATTAACTAGTTCATAAATTAAATTATGTTAAAGTGGAACTTATAATTACAAACCACAAAAATGGGTTAACCCTGGGGCATCATGTATTGTCCATACAAGAATTGCATGGAATTGAAATTGCCTTTGTCATATTAGTCTAGATACGTCATACATAGTGATTCCATTCCACAATTTTAATAGCTCGTCAATAAGAGGTTCAATATATACATTCATATCTTTAACTTGGTACTTACCTGGTTGATTTGAACATATAAAATATATAATCATGAGTATCATTTAGATATATAAACCATGCACCAGGAAAAAAAAATAAATAAATATATATATATATATATATATATATATGACATTAGGAAACAAAATATGACAAATGAGATGCCAATACATTAAAAAAAACTATAGACACAATATACATGGAATCATCATTGACAACATTATGTGCTCTCTCTTTATTGACAACCATGGAGGAATGTTATTATTGATAACAAAAATAGTCCACACCTAATAAACAGATCTCATCTCCGCAAATGGATTAACACCATCTGCTTCTAAATAAATCCTAATATTATGAGGTTCTTCTTTAAAGTGAGACCATTTATCCTCATATATCTAAATGCAGAACCAAGTCTGCAGGCATTCAAATAATTCCATCTTGACTTATTTTCCTTGCATGGTAATCCATAAATTGCGCTATTTTTTTGTAGTTGAACAGTCATCGTAAATGTGGAATAATGAGAATATAACGAAGAATGATCTGGATCTTGGTGTTTGAGACCCAGAAGGCTTGGATGCTGAGAGAGGAGGATAAGAGATAACATAATGGACTGAATGTGAGAAATACATGACAACGAGATATGGGCTGTGAATAGCCTAGATAGAGAAACACAAAGTAAATATGTCACATGGAGAGGTGAGGCTCAAAGAGGCCTCTTTGAGCCTCACCTCTCAAAGCATACTAATAAAAGCAATCAAAACTAGTAACCCAATAAATCAATATATTAAGAGAAGGGTAGGATGTCAAAAATCCTAGAATTCTTTACTGAGAAGGCATAGAGTCTTTTTATAACATTATTACAATGTTCCTTGGTGCCATATCATGGGTCAAAACAATGGGTTTTGAAATACCATGGATGAGAGAGGTACAACATGCCTTGAAGCCATACCATGGAATAAAACAATGGGTTGTCAAATACCATTGATGGAAAAGGGTGTTCTCTCCATTTAATGCTTTTATGATGAATGGGATAGGGTGGCCCCTATATTTAATGCTTTTATGTCTTACACATCTGATTTTAGGCCATATGCCCCCTGAAATTTAGATCGTTCTCCCCCCCTTAGAAAATTATGGTCCCCATCATTTAATGCTACAAAGAGACCCATGATTACAATGTGTCAATTTTCAATGAAGAGAAGAGTTTTGTGTGGTTACTTCATAACCGTGGATTTTGGGTGGTTGACCCGTAACCATAACCATGACTGTAGGTTTTGTGTGGTTGACCCCTAACCATGATTACAATACATAACCATGGGTTTTATGTGGTTGACACATAACCATGGGTTTTGTGTGGTTAACCCATAACCATGATTACAATAGTATTCAATAAAATTCCAAAAATGGTCTTTGGTGCAGTCCATTTCTTGTTACAAATCCATTCGTAGCTTCTTATGTAGTTGATGCAATTGAATTCCGTTGAAGATCCATTTAAGATATTGAAGAGACCTTTCCATCCATATAACATGATTTCTCTATGGTGGTCAAAGGAATGAGAAAATGTTTTTTGAATCTCAAGGGACACAAGCACATTGTTTTTGGAGACATATGTTTCTTTAATCGATGATATCTCTCAAACCAGAAATCCAAATGAAAAATTGCAAAATACCCATTTTAGCTAACATAAATATATTTCTAATGAGATATGGTAGAGCCTATGATATGTTATGTGGAGTCTCTGGTGCTTGTTTAAAGTTGTTGTATGTGAGGTCGTACTATGTACAATATGTTTTTTCAAACACGCATATCTCGCAAAACAAGAAGTTAAATGAAAAATCAAAAAATACCCATTTTAGATGAAATAAATATATTTCATATGAGCTATGGAAGAGCCTCTGAGACATTATTTGGATTTTGTGGTACTTACTTGAATTTGTTGTGCGTGAGGTCACACTCTGTATGGACATGTTATGCTTCAATTAAGTGTATCTCACAAACCAAGAAGGTAAATGAAAAACTGAAAAATACCCATTTTAGATGACAAAAATATATTTCCAATGAGATATGGAAGAGCCCCTTAAACTCTATGTGCAAGTTGCAGAATCAGTTTGAATTTTATAAATACGTATTGACCTTCAATGCTTCTACCATGTTGTTTATATGATGGTAATACTGCTATGGATGGAATGAGATGGGGTTGGAATGAGGTATTCCAAGCTACAAGAAGAATGAAAAAACAATTTTAATCCATTCCATGTCCATATGAGTATGAAATGAGGCTTTATATTAGACTCTAGAGATCCACAAAGGATTCCAAGGGTTTGTAGATAAACATGGGATGTTGTATAGATCATGGAACTTCCCACTGCAAATTAGATAGTCGATAGTTCATGAGGACCAACTGTGATCCTTACAATGTATGGCCCAGGAAATGGACTATGAGTGTGTCAAAAGGAGGCTGAAAAATCCTACAGATATTTGAACCCAAACTATGCTCAAACCCTCATTCCCATGGGGAGATTACCTGCTTTGATACCACTGATCCAAATGTTGGGGCTTGAGACCCGGAAGGCTTCGATGCTGAGAAAGGAGGAGAAGAGATAAAATAATGGACCGACTGTGAGAAATACATGGCAACGAGATCTGGGTTATGAATAGTCTAGACAGAGAAACATATAGTAAATATGTCACATGGAGGGATGAGACTCAAAGAGCTTTGTTTGAGCCTCACCTCTCAAACCATACTAAGAAAAGAACTCATAACTAGTAACCCAGTAACTCAATAGAATAAGAGAACTGTAGGATGCCAAAAATACTTGAATACTTTATTGAGAAGGCATAGAGATTTTTTATAACATTATTACAATGTGCCTTGGGGCCATACCATGGGTCAAAAAAATGGGTTTCAAATAACCATGGATGAGAGAGGTACAATGTGCCTTGAAGCCATACCATGGGTTGTCAAATTCCATGGATGGAAGAGAGTGGCCTCTCCATTTAATTATTTTATGATGAATAGGAGAGGGTGGCCTCTCCATTTAATGCTCTTATGTCTTACACATCAGAATTTAGACCATATGCCCCCTGAAATTAAGATCAAAGAACCTTGTGAGGCACCATTTTGTTACTTGATTTGTTCGATATCTAGTGATATGGGATTATATACATTCTATTGCAAATTCATGTTGATTATACTAGATAACATGGTCATTAGAATATGCAAGGATTCACGTGAGAGCAAGAGGAGCACTAGGGTTTGATCGCCATCAGAAGCAATGAGCTATGGTCGCCCCTGGGAGTGGGGAACCCCCTCCCCCCCCTTCAGCAGAGATGGATGTGTTCAGAAGGCTGGTTTCCAGTGGAGGTAAGAGGAAAGCGCCATTCTCAGTACTGAAATTCATCAAAAAGATTGAAGAAATCCCTGAAATCACCTTGCCAGAGATGACTTCGGTAAAAATTTCCCTAGCTCTATCCGAGAGAGGACCAGTCGGCCAGTTCATGGGGCTTTGGCCCTCAGCAAAAACCATCGATGACTGGATTCAAAGAAACTGGGAGCCCCATATCAAGCAATGCGTCACCTGCTACCCCTGAGTAGCAGCTACTTTCTCTTCGAGTTTATAAATAAGGAGGATAAGGATCTCATTTTCAGAAATGGCCCATATTTTATGGGAACCCAGGGGCTGTATCTAAACCGATGGACCTTGGATTTTGATCCCACTGTGGACTTTACCAAGGAGGTACCAGTATGGGTTAGGATCCCCAACCTACCGGTCAATTACTGGAATTATGAAGCGCTGCAAATGATAGGAAATGGAATAGGGAAATTTTTTGATAAGGTAGACAACAAGTCAATATACAACTGTTCCAAGATATGTGTTGAAGTGGACCTGGAGGAAGGACTCCCAGAGGTAGTGAAGCTCTCGGTAGGCACCTAGACTCACTATCAGAAAGTAGACTATGAACACCTCCCATTTAAATGCAGATCCTGCCAAGAACACAGACACTTTCAGAGGAACTGTCCAAAGAACCAAATCCCAAAGAAGGAAGAAGCTGAAGGTTGGAAAAAGGTTAAGAAAAGAAAAGTAGCCCCAAAATCCAAAGACCCAAAACCTGGACAGGCGAAGGAACCACCATCGGTAAATCCAATCCCTTTGAAGGAACCCTCAAAAGAAGCCACTGCAACATCAAAGGAACCGGTGAAAGAACCCATAGAAATAGTTTCCCAATCCACGTCTCCTTCAAAAAATCCGGCTAAGGACAAGAGCGATCCTTCTGCAAAAGAACCATTGAAGTCGGATGATGAGCATATCTCCATAGGCTCTGAACCTAGAGCTGAATCTGACGAGGGGGCCACAGAGACAAGTAGCTCGGTTGGAACCCCTGAGAAGACTCCAAGAGGAAGGAAACCAGAAAGAAAAAAAAGGGAGGAGAAATCATACAGGGATGTTACAGTAGGAGTCCAGGAAACCATCACAGATATGATGGAAACTAGATCTTCAAAGAAAGGCAAGGCTTCGAAAGGAGCCACCCCCCCCGGACCCTAATGCAGTTCATCTCCTGGAATTGTAGAGGGCTAGGAAGTAAGTCTAAAGAAGAAGCAGTCGAATATCTAGTAAGAATGACTTCCCCGGAGGTACTTCTGATCCAAAAGACGAAAATGGAGGAGCCTGAGACCATCCAGGCCAGCAAAAAGTTATGGAAAAAAGGAGAAGGTAGAGTAGTAAGCGCCAGGGGAGCCTCAGGAGTTCTAGCCACCTTCTGGAACTCCACTATGCTAGATCTACTAGAGGAACACAGTACCATCCACTGGGTTTTCACGAAACTATAGCATCGAGAAAAGGGGCATTGAGTTAGCCTTTTCAATATCTATGCACTGGTACTCCTATCAGAAAAAAAAAATTGTTGGGAATCTCTGAATTCCTTCCTGTCCACCAACCTACATGACAACCTTGTTCTCGCCGGAGATATGAATGTAACTCTCACCCTCTCAAAAAAAAAGGAGGCTCTCCAGTAAGAGACCTAACTTGGGAGTGGGTAGAAGACATCATAATGGACTGGGATCTAGAGGACATCAAACCCAGCAAAGGCAAGTTCACCTGGTTGAACAAAAAAGTGGGTCTGGGGCACATCGCTGCCCGCTTGGATCGTTTTCTTGTTCACACCTCCTTTCTGACCCTTGGCCTTTTCACCAACTCTGAAATCCTCTAGGCTAGCACCTTAGATCACAAGCCTATATCCGTTTCCTTGACCCCCATAGATAACCTTGTCCCAATCCCCTTTCGCTTCAGCCCCCTCTGGATTTCCATGGATGGCTTCTACGATCTGGTCTCGAAAACTTGGCAAAAGACTATTTCTGGCTCACCTTTCTTCATTTGGGAAGAAAATTTGAGAAGGCTCAAAGATGCCCTTAAAAATTGGGCTAAGATCCAGCCCTCTCCTATTCTTGAAAGGAAAAAAGCCCAAAGAGATCTAGGCAACCACCAGTTACTTATGGAGACTGCCATGATCACCCCAGAGCTACTTAACACTGAGATCGATCTACAAAAGGCCCTTCATAAAGCACTGAGAAGAGAAGATAATTACTGGAGAACAAAGTCGTGTTGCCTATGGCTCCAAGCCGGTGATAAAAATACATCTTTCTTCTAAAAGAAAGGAGAATCTCGGAAGAACTACAACTCCATCAGAGAAATCCAATTTCAGGGCCAAACCTTCAACAAATTTGAAGAGGTCAAACATGCAGCCCACTCTTTTTATAAATATTTGTTTACAGAAGAGAGGGATACCTCTCCTAGACTGGATCACTATCCTTTGATGGTGGTTCCCATGCTAATCAATGAGGAGGAAAATCGAAGGATGACTGCCCCTATTACGACTGAGGAGATAATCAAAGCTCTCCATGGAATGAATCCGGATAAAGCCCCCAGGCCTGACGGTTTAACAGCCAGATTCTACATAGCTTCCTAGGATATCATTCAGAAGGATCTGGTCAAAATGGTTAGAAAATCCTAGAATTGTCGCAAAATAGGAGGGAGCACTAACTCCACCTTTCTGGAATTAATTCCCAAAGAGAAAGGTGCCCAAAGCTTCTCCAGATTCTGCCCTATCTCGCTTTGCAACACGGGGTACAAAATCATCACCAAAGTTATATCCAAAAGAATAAATAAAGTCCTCCCCAGGATCATTCCGGAGAACCAGGGGGGCTCCATCCAGGACAGACAAATTAAGGACAACATCACCCTTGTTCAAGAGGCAATTCACTCAAGCTGCCAAAGGAAGGAGAAAGGTATGATAGTCAAACTGGATCTTGCTAATGCCTTTGATAAAGTTCGGTTAAACTTTGTTTTTGCTGTAATGCTCAAATTGGGATTCCACCCCCAGTTAATAAGATGTATTAGAGCATGTATCTCGGGACCTTGGATTGCCCCCTTGGTCAACGGGAGACCGGATAATTTTTTCCTCGCATCTAGGGGTCTCAGGCAGGGCTATCCTTTGTCCCCCTTGCTCTATGTCATTCAAGCTTCAGTCCTAAGTTTCCAGCTGGACAAGAGCCTTTAGCAGTGCTCTCTAATGGGGCTCACAATCACCCCCAGAGTGAAGAGAATTAACCATGCTCAATTTGCCGACGATACCCTTCTGTTGGGTCAGGATAATCTCACCACGGCAAGATCCTTCAAGAAAGAGCTGGATGCCTACGCTGATGTCTCAGGAAGTGAAATCAGTTTGAGGAAAAGAAACTTTTATGGCTGGAATTCCCCCCCCATTGAAATGATCAACATATCCAGGACGCTGGAAATGGAAGGAACATCCATGTGGGACTCCATAAAATATCTAGGAATTCCGCTTGTTAAAGCAGCACCTAGAAGGATTCTTTGGGTGCCTTTGGTGGATAAGTTAAAGGCAAAGATAATGGCATGGGGGGCTTCCTGGTTAAACAAAGAAGGTAAAACAATCCTTATAAATTCTGTTCTTGCCTCCCTTCCTGTCTACCAGGCTTCGATCCTCTTAGCCCCGAAAGGAATTGTGAAAGATGTTGACAATCTTTTGAGAAAATTCCTTTGGGAATGGGGAAGGAACAAAGGAAGAAAAATGCACTTAGTAAGCTGGGATAAGGTCAAAGCCCCTAAATGGGAAGGAGGGCTGCAAATCAGAGACGTGGCCACTTAGAATCTGTCCATGGGTAGTAATATCCTTCGGAAAATGATAAGTGGGAAAAAAACTTGGAGCTCCAAATCCCTTAGGACAAAATACTTCAACGGTCACAAAGAGAGGTGCCTGGATCGACCTCCTTGGACTAGGAAAGGCTCCCCTATTCTCTCTCTCTGTCTTAAATCCCTTGACCTAATCACTTCCAATCTCACTTGGATTCTGGGAAATGGCTCCAAAATCAAGTTCTGGGAATACTCCATTCTAGGGCAATCCCCTTTAAAAACCTTGGAGGGAATGGAGAACATCAAAAATTGGCTTCATTTGAATAGCAAATTCACCCTTTGGGACTTATCCAGCTGGAGCTCGGATGACTCTTGGTTGAAGTGGGACCTGGGGGCTGTCCCGCAAGATATTTATTATGAAGCTCACTCCCTCTTGAAATATCTTCAAGGGATTTCCCCCACCTCATCTAAGTGGAAGGAAAAAAGAGGCTACTCCTCAGGCCGTTACACTGCAGCTGTTGGCTCTGCAACCCTAAAATCCATTCCTTGGGCTGCCCCGGACCCCACTATGTGGAGAAACCTCTGGCTTCATCCATCCCTCTCAAAAATTGATCTTTTATTTTGGTCCCTCCTACATGATAGTATTCTTTCCTGGGACAACCTTTTGAAAAGAGGCTGGGAAGGGCCCTCAAGGTGCCCTCTTTGTGCCTACCATGAGGAAACCTTGCTCCAACTTTTTCTTCAGTGTCCTTTTGCTTTAGAAATATGGGATTCCCTCTTTGCTCAGCTTAATCTAACTCTCCCTCCTTCCATCGCCTCTTTGTTTGCGTCTTGGTCCAAATATTGCTCCATTTTCCTTCTCCAGGATGAAGTTGTTAAAGCAGTGCTAGATGTGGACTCCAAAAATCCTCTGCTGGAAACTGTGGCTGGAAAGTAATAATATAATTTTCAAGGAAATGGCTGGTACGCCAACCCAAGTTACAATCAAAGTAAAGGCATTGATAGGAGAGCTGGTAGCCTCAAAAACTAACCTCATCAATGAAGAAACCCCTGACAAAGAGGAGTACAGCTGGTTCCATGTCCTAGAACCCTCTCTTCTTACCAAAATCAAGAACACAACTAAGCATTACTCTCCGTGGGAAATTAGGTTAGAAGAGCAAGAGTTTATAAAATGGATATCCTCTCTGAACAAGCATATTCTGCATGTGGATGGAGCCTCGAAAGGGAATCCCGGTCCAGCGGGAAGTGGAGGAGTTCTGCTAGACTATTCAGGGAAAATTGTCCTCAACTTCTCCTGGGGGCTGGGTCAAAGCACCAATAACATAGCTGAAATTCTCGCCATCTGGAAAGGTCTGAATCAAGCTAGAAGATTATCCATTAAGAAGTTGGCTATCATTGGTGATTCTTGTATCATCATTCAGGCTCTCAATCAGAAGAAGGTCCCTAATAGCATGAGCTTGGTCCACTATCATCGGAAAGTCATTGTTCAGATGAAAGCTTTCGAAGAAGTTAATCGCTACCATGTCCTTTGGAATCTCAACCAAATCGTAGACCATGAAGCCAATACAGGAGCCTCCTTGAGCACGGGAGTTATTCTTGTTAATGGAATCGAAAATCATGAACCCATTCCCTAGTGATAGGTTGAATATTAGAAATACTCATGATAAGAAAAATAACAAGGAAGATTCCCTATTGCAGGCATGCAGAATGAGGCAGTCGAGGAGTTGGACATACATGTGCAAGACAAATCTGGATCAGAGCATTTCACATGGCTCATGCTCTTTTAGTATCGGCTCTGTGCTCAATGAAATCAGCCACCAATTGATGTCCTCCGGGAAGCCTTGTACCCAGCAAGGAATATCTGAGACAATAGATGAGACTCGATCCAAGCATATGAGGAAAAAGAAAGATCGGGCCTATATCAGGAATCACCCACCCAATGTTAACTGCAATCTTCTCTGTCAAACATTGAAGGAATCGCTGGGCAACTCTCAGAACACGTGCAGGGGACTTGGAGGTTTGCAGATCGACTCAAGCAATGGCAGCAAACTCGCCCTCCAGTATAGAGGCAAGACTCTTTCAAATCCAGACCGATCTGGAAGAAGTGAAGACCGTAGTAAACAAGCTAGAGACCAAGCAGATCAGAATGCAAAAAACTGGAACCATTCATTGGGAGTGCATGAATCAGGAGCTCAAAGAACTTTGGGAAGAAATATTCGAAGACAATATGATGAGTATGAAGGATCTGGCAAACGTCTCAGGTGGAATAGGAAACCATCGGGCAAAGTTAGAAAAGAAGGAAAAAGCAATGCTCAAGGAGCATGGAAAGACGCCAAAGATAGAACGCTGAGGGAGGCTCATAGCCAAACCCAGCTGAACTCCCTTCTCTTTGCTTGGGTTTACCCCTGCAACGCTAGTTGCCTCTACTATGTATGCGTTATTTTGTATTTCTATTTCTGCTTAGTAAATTCTAGAAGTTTTGTAAAGGGATCAGTTAGTTTAACTATGCCCGTATCGCTGGATATTATGCATATTCTAGATCCGAATCACTGTGTGTAATGCTACTGGCAGCTTTTTAGCTAGAAGATCAATATAAAAGGCCTATAACCATTTTAGTAAAAAAAAAAACATGGTCATTAGGGCATGCATGAATTGGTTCATACTGCATTCCAATTTATTTCATGATGGAAGATAAATCTCGATATGTGCATGGTAAAATATTTAACGGTGGTAACAAAAATTCAGCTATCAAGCTACAACAAATTAAAATAAAAACCTAGTTAATATAATATATAAATAATATTATTGAAACACATTTCATTTGTATTAACTTGAATTATGAAATGACAATAAAATTATTAGAGGAACACAGATAACATTTATCATGATCATATATTATATGTGATGGAATTTTTTGCATATCTTAACATCCGTGTGATTGATATGTTTGAAAGACCATTCATAACCTTCAAGTTCATTATCAACAATATAGTAGAGAGAAGATTTATGTTGGAGCCTTCATAAAGGGGTTCATATGCCTTCTCAAGAAGAGGTAAATCATGAACATCATCAAAGTCATCAATATTTTCATGATCATGATCATCATCCATTTTAACATTAGATGAATCATGGATCAATGTATTTGTACCATCATCTTCAACTATGTTATCAGTATAATCATCTTCTTCAATATGATCATTAACGTGTTCTCCATTGTTCATAGCTCCATGTACCTTTGGTACTTGTTCTGAAAGAACATCCTCTGGACGATATGTCGTAGGATGTCTTTCCTTTATAATTACATGAAAAAATCAATAGATATAAGTTAATATAATAAATATTAAAATAATACATACATTTACCAAAGCAATCAATATAAAAACATTTATAATGCAAAACTTACAAATGGACGATATTCATGCCCCCCCTCAGTGTGTACATGTACTATACAATGTTTTCTGGTTGTTGTGATCTTTATTCTTCTCCTCTTAAAGACCCTACATTGACTACATGGAAAATAACATTTCCCATCACCCTTTCTTTTTAGTCCATAACACAATCTAGTAAGAAATTGTCGATTTTTTTTTGTTTGGATCAGGAATACTACTATTTGACATTTTCTCACAAAGAACTTGAAAGAAGACTATCGATCTTTAAAAATCAAGCTCCACACATCATTATTTCTGCAAAACATCCGTCGAAGAATAAGTTAATTTTCGTAAACCATTGCTTCTATATTAAACATGTCAGAATGTTTCTGTAATTTATAGATTTTCAAATTTATCTATTTCTTGAATCTCTGACGGCATGAGCCTAGTTACGGTTATAAAAATTGTGTTGGATATTTGACAAATTATGCGAGGTACATCAAAAATACGAATCGTAGTTCTATGTTTATCAGATATGCGAGAGACGTCGAAAATCCAACATGACATTCCATCAATTTAAAAAAATTAATCAAATTACATAATTTGAAGGTCAAATATGAAGAGACAGTATTTTTTGTTCGATTTCGTCAGATTTTGGGTTTCGGTATAGTCTTGATCACAAATTCACATGTAATAAGGATTTAAAGGAACCAAGTCTTAAAACCTTGATCCTAAAGCACAAGGTCATAATGTAATATATTGGAAAGGACCCAAGGTATAACCTTGGTCCTAATGCACAAGGTTACAACATACCATGGTTTTAATGCATTGATTTATATATTTATATATATTATGGGCTATGGAGTTTACACCATAGTCGAACCTTGGAATGAATACAATGATTGACATGTTATGATTGATGTCGATCTTGCATTATGATAGCTATAAATTTTGTATTGTGGTTTGACTTGCGAATTAAAGTGTTGTCCTCGCTGCGAGTTGACAACGCAGCAAGGCCTTAAACACTTGCTCGAGAATGAATCTCTATCATCCACCTATGCAACAAGATTGCAAGGGTTTCATTAGGGTTTAATGTGTTGATAGTTTTGTCTGAACCCTTCATTTGTAGTTATTTGTTCTGTAACTATTGGTAGTGAAGGTTCTTCCCTTTCATGCTGATTCTGTGAGATTCTTAATGTAAAAATTGCCCGTTGTTAATGGTATTCCTCCTAGTTGATTTCCAAGGCGAATAGAAGGTTTTCTTCTATGTTCATGGTGGCCATTAGCCAAAGTTCTTTGGTTGCTACAACTCGAACCCGACTACCTTCACCAGTCTCGACATGCCACTTACCAAGTAAGAAAATTTATTTTAACTCTACAATGGTTTGTTAATAAGTATTTCATGAGCTCTCTGGTCATAGAAAATGACTCTTAGATTCTTGTTGGCAGGCAGAGGAGGGATAAGGGTGTCAAGGAGGAACTGATCCGTGGCCTTCTCTGCATTTCAACAAGGTAATGGAACTCAATTTTTTTCATTGTTCAACTCGATTTATAATTATTGTGAGGGTTCTAACTAGAAATGGTGGTTGCGGGTTTAGAAGCACTAGTGAGGATGGTGGCAGGGTCACCTCCTCACATGACCGTGTCCTAGAACTCCAATTTAAACTACGAAACCTTACTGTTTTTATATTCCAATTTTCATTAATTATACCTGGTCATTGACTCAATTGGGTTTTCTTGATTGCAGGTGGCTTTTGGTTGGGTTTTGCAGCTGTGATGGAAGTTCAAGCTTCCATCTCCTTGCAATATAAGTTATTAAGTTTTGGTTCAACCCTTAGGGTTTAAAATCCCTCTAACAAAGGGATTCACAACCTCATTGTTCCAACACTTGTCCTAAACCTTTTTCATGTGTGTGTTATTTGATTCTATGGTTTTAAAAGATTTTCATGGGAGTCATGATGAATGGAATTACCACCACTTTGGTTGACCTGTAAACTTATTTAATTAGTGGGTTTTTAAATAAATGGTGGACTCCACCGTTGGTGATATTACAACCACATGGATTTTAAATCCATTTTGTTTAACATTCAATTTTTTAACAAAGTATTACGACCATTAGGGTCTGTACCCGATTCTTTTTATGCGTTTGGTAATTGTGCATCTTTGGAGGTTTAAGATAGTAACTATCATGAATTTACTTCTCTGAATTAGTTGGAGCTACTGCTCTCGGTCTATACCATGTATGTGTTTATAGTTATTGGTTGATTGATAGCTTACGTTACTAGATTCAGTTTTTGCCGAGGATTCCATCAACGATGGTCTTACTGCCACAAAATGGATTTGATTGATTCATTTTTTTTAAAGGATTGGTATCGTGGAGATTAGATTTCCGTTAATAAATGGTAAAATTTTAGGCACGGGTTTATCTATGCAATCTTGATAGATGTTAACAACAATTCATGTAAGTGGATCCAAACTTTTAATTTGATACCCTTGACTCAGTCAAAGACTGCTAGTTATGAATATTTTTGTGATTTGAATAACTTGGTATAGTTTCATACATTGCATAAATATATACTTTTTTATAATTGTTTATAAAGTATCTGTAAATATTTCTGTAGATTACGATCGGTCTTGATTTGACATTCTCGATCTCTAATATTTGATTTGTAACACGGGTTTATGAAATGGGATGCATTTAGTATTTTATAAATATATGAAGGCCTTTCGGCTTTTAACCCAATTCTGGTACTTTCAATTACTCGTTTATACAGTATAATACTTGGTTGTACTACTTGATTTTTTTTGGGTGATTTATCTGAGGCAATATCCCAAATTTTGGATCTAACACTTATAGGCATGTTCCTATTGATTATGATGTTGACTTGATATTTTTTTTTTATATATATATTGGGCCAAAGAACTTACTGCATATGAACATGATAATTTGTTTTATATATTGGGCGTAAGCCAATTGATTGATAATAAATATATATATATGCTTGTTTTGTTGGGCATGGACCCTGAAGCACATGATTGATGAGATGTTTTGTGTTGAGTGAGGAGCTCTAGAGCACATGAGTAGTTAATCCTTTGTGTTGAGCAAGGAGCTTTGGAGCACATGTGTGATTGATGTTTTATGTTGAGCGAGGAGCTCTGCAGCACATGGGTAACTAATGTTTGTGTTGAGCAAGGAGCTCCGTAGCAGATGAGTACTTAGATTTGTGTTGAGCAAGAAGCTCCTGAACACATTAAAAGATAAGATTTGGAAGTGTTGGGAATAATCCCTGGAGCCTTCCATGCTGATGTTGAGCATAAGCTCTGGAGCATCGGATCCTTGGCCATTGTATCCCTAGGTGTATCATACAAGTACATCCTAGAATTTAGTGTTGAGCGAAGAGCTCTATAATTGCACTAAGTTGTAACTCCCTATTAAATCATTGAGTATGGGCTCTAGTAAGCGCTAGGGGTTACTGAAAATAATTTAATAACTTTCAAGTGAAAACGACTCGATAAAAATATTGATCTCATCATACGTATTTATAAGTGATTAAATGAAATTTTGAATTTCTGTATTCTCATCAAGTAGTGAAGAACTACCATGTTATACAAAGGAAATCCAACACACAAGGATATTTAGAGTTTCCTAGCCTAGTAGACCTAACCATCTACATTTTTTCAACCTTAATGAAGAAATGTCATTAAGTATAGGGATCATCGTATATGATGCCCAAATACAAATGTTAAAAAGTGTTATATTATTATGTATTTTATACATGGGATGTATAAAGAATAATATAATAATAATATTAATGATGAAATAAATAAAGAAAAGCTCCATCCATTATTATTTAATATGTAAAGATAATAACTAGTCCAAAACCTACAAAAGTGTAATTAGGAACTAGTTGAAACTTCCTAAGTTAAAACATTGAAAATTACCCAAAGTAATTGAAAAGGGTTAAATCAAGAAACCAAGGTTTCTTGATTTAAGTGTCCCTTTGAATTAAAAGTGTTTCTATAAAGACTCAAGCCAAGAAAAGGCTTGGGGTCTTAATCTATCATTTGGAAGGAGTCATTTTCTGCCTGGTTTCTCTCAGGTAAATTACTTGAGAACATTTTCCTGGAAGGAAAAAGGAGAACTGATCTAGACCTGATATACCATATAGGAAACCCTACCTTAGAATCTCTAAGCTACTTGCATGTTGGAGTCCAGCTCAGGGGGATCTAGATTAAAACCATTAACGGTTCCCAGTCATAGTTGGGTGGAACATGGTAGTTCCCAAGTGATTCGGTCACCAAAAACAAAGGTGAGATATGCCTTTGAATTTTTAATGTTGGTTATTTGAGTGTGTAGGTTCATCCATTAAAAGAGCTTCAAGTTATAGGTATCATTAGAGGAATTTTGGGCTCTAAAATGGGCCTCCTAAGGAAAATAATAAAATAATAGTTAAAATAATGAAATAATAGTTAAAATAATAAAATAATATTGATTAATTTTGGAGGAAGAAAG
>LPNX010027859.1:157735-181432 GCA_001517045.1 Pseudotsuga menziesii
GAAGCCTAGACTACCTATTCCATTTTTCTAGATTAAATGTTGGATATGCTAGGTAAATGATTATATTTCATTTCCTAACCCTATGCGTTTGATTCTCTGGTTAAAATCTGATAGGGTCTACATTTTTAAATATTAACCCTAGGCTATAAGTTATTTTCTATACTAGATTTATCCAGGGTTTATTTATCAGTTTACTTCTGCAAGTTTTATTTATTTATAAATGTTTATCAAGGGTTATGCACCCTAGTTTTAATTCCTATATTAGTTTTACTATTGAAACTGGGTTAAGTACAAACTAGTTTTTATTTCAGATCTATTACTTATCAGCTCCTTTGGTCTTTTATACTCTACTGACGTATTCCATTTAGATTTAAATAAACTAGTTCAGAGGTAAGTTATATATACCTATAAGTAGAAACTTACAACCTATATAACCTAAGATATTATCTACAAACTGAACTACTATACATATATATAAATATATAGAAGTCAACAGTAAATAAATCAGAATACTATTTATAAGTATACATTAACAGTTCTAGAATGGAAATATAAATTAAAACAAATAAGGATAGACTATAATTATTCCTAAAATAAATAAACCAGTAAAGACCTTCCAAGGTCTGCATATATAAATACACATTAACTACTAAATCATTACATTGAAAATAACATCATCATAAACAACGAACATAGTAAGTATCATGACCGTTTTTTGGTCCAAGATCAAATCTCTTTCCAATGTTTAAAACCCACAGTCCCAACATTATAAATTCAAATAATCAAAACATATGCCATCAAAATCAAATAGTCCCATTTAATATCGTTCACAGCCATAGTAAAACAATTAACCAAAATAGTACCAGAATCATTAATTAATGAATTCAAAGATTACATTAAGGTCACAGGAACGAACCCTGTAGACTACCATTTCCAATCGCTACATAACCATGATGCCTTAATATTAAAACCTACAGTAATTAATAATAAACAGTAATCCAAATAACTTGCCATTCTTTTAAACTAAAACCCTTAAGCTATCATAGGTCATGGTATTGACCCCTATGGGTATCCAAACCCAAGTCGCAAGCCACATTGAAAACCCCGAAATAAATTCATACATAGTAACCATTTTATAAACCATATCGAAACCTCTACATAGTCCAAAGTAATTAGAAGGGAGGACAGGAATTGAATCATGTGGGAAACTAAGCCCCAATTCACATCCACATAAAAATACAACTCATTACATCAACCATGAATAGGATTCAAACCCTGTGGAGTAATTGTATGCAATGAATCATGGACATGCTATACACAGAGGGTATGTGGGCGTAACAAATCAAATACATTCACTACAGCAAAGTCGCAAGTCCCTAGGTTCTGCACCCATGTTATAAGCATGGTTATGACCATAATTAACTAAATAACTCAGTCCATTTAAAAGTAAACCTACAGTAACGACAACCATCATGGGTTTTCACCCATGGCTTCTTCACATTTCCACATATCTTATTAATAAAATGAAATAGTAAAGATTTCCACCAACTAATCTACGTAGCAACTATGGGAAGGGCTCATGCCACACACGGCATGGCCATCAACCCATATGCTATCCTTTAATTACAACTAAGAGATAAATACAAGAAATTACAGAGAGAATCCACGGAGGCAAATGCCTCATCCAACAAAAGTAAATTAACATCTACCGTAGCATAATGATTTACAAACTATCCAAGATATTAACCATTTACAAAAATGCAAACACATGATATATTATTTACACAGTCACCTTAAAGTCCAAAATCGAAGTTTACACAGTCTTGCCAAGGGCCATGCCCCCATTGTAGGAAATGGCGCTTCCCAGGCTTAAAACCCAAATAAAACACATGAGTTACATAAACAAAATACAGATTCTGCTAGAAGCTCGAGTTCCTTATTTCATTGCTAACAACCCAGTATTTACAAACCCAAACCTTCCATACATAGGCTCGAAGAAAAATTGAAAACCCCATTAACAGCAACCATATAACCCAGTCCTACCATCAATGCTGAGAAGTGACAAGATTCGCTTTAATAGCAGGCTTACCGTGGCCACATTGGCATCACCCTTGAGCTGACAGAGAAGCTTTGATCCATCCCACCTTCACTTACCCTGTCACTTGAAAACACAACCAAACATGATAAGGATGAGAAGTATGACAATGAAGGAGCCACCAAACAAATAGATAATGCTGCCATGAAACCAAATGAATCTTACCTTTGTCACCAAGGGCGTTTCCTCCTTCACAGCGCAGACCCAAGACCACGAACATCTACAGACCAAGCGAAATGACCAAACTATTCGTGGAGCCAAGCCCTAATATTGGGCTACACCAAACCTCAAGAAGCATTAATGGTGCCAGCCTGGTGACAACTAAAAACCCAAAACCCACTCTTCCATAGTTTGAATTAGTTACACTAACAATGGTCTCTAATTTATGCAGGGTCTTAAACCCCATCGCCTAAATCCTAAACCTTATGTTATAACTTGCCACCCAGTGCTTATACAAGGTATCATGTATAGTATAATGATAGTCCATGCAGTTTATGCGCCAACCTTAAGTCCAAACACCATGCATAGTATTGACATGTATCATTTAGACCATAGGCTTAAACCTTAATACCTTGCATATTCCCTAAGCTTAATGCTTAGAAACCATGGCATATGAAATATTCCATGGTAGTATTTTCCATAATAAAACTCCAAGTTTAATCTTTAACCAAGTTACAACCTACCAAGAAATAAACAAGAGTCATGATAATGCTTATAATAACATAAACCGAAAATACAACTATAAAGAATGATAGGAATCACATAGATAACTCATCTAGGTTAAATAATTAATGAAGGTTGTAATTACCTTGCTAGAAATCTGACTCTGTAATGAAGTATAGTAATGAACAATAGGTGCATCAATGATCAACACATTCAACACTCCTTAAAAGCAAGTCTCCGTCGTGAAGTATAATATTCTTATGAAATAAAATAGGTGCCTTAGTTCGAAGAACTAAGTAAGCCTGCTAGTCAAGTGAACAATTTACCTTTCAGACCATCATGGGAGAATGAGTCCCACCACTCCACCATCTTTGTTTCCACAAAAAGAGTTAAGTTAGAAACATATAAATAACAAGTAAGACTATGCAGAATGAACAAAGCATATAATCAAGGAACGACACATGTATGACAATGTATAACTATAAGAATCGAAGTAGTAATCAACATTACGACATCTCAATTAAAACAAAGCAATAAGTATAACTGAAAGAACGATGATAGAACGCAAGAACAACTTACGACCAAACAACGGTATAACTAGTGTACATTATATTTCACAAGTATAACAATGTTCCATTTAGGTAGTTTTTACTAGCCTATAAAAAAAAATAGTTTCAATTTTTGGGGACATTGCGAGTGGTATCAGAGGCTAGTTTCAATACTAAGAGACATATGGGCGCACCAAGCATTTACTGCAAAGAAAATAAAGTATGTTATTAATTTTTTCACTAATAGAAATTTTCTTGTATTTAAAATTTTTGAAATTTCAGGAAACATTTTACTGAATAGTTCAGTTTATGAATACTGAGGAAGTTAACAGCTACTAAGGAAATATGAACACCCCCACCCTAGAAGCATAACTAGTGGTGGAGATGAATTCTGATATTTTTAAGACTATACATAGTATTCAAGCATAATTGTAAAGTCTTAGAGAAGATAGTATGAACAAAAGAAAAGAACAACAATCTTTAAATGAAGCATTACTGAGAAATATGACAAGAGGAAGTCGGTGGGGTAAGCCTACTCAATCCACAAACAGCTCCA
Source organism: Pseudotsuga menziesii (assembly GCA_001517045.1). Taxonomy (NCBI): domain Eukaryota; kingdom Viridiplantae; phylum Streptophyta; class Pinopsida; order Pinales; family Pinaceae; genus Pseudotsuga; species Pseudotsuga menziesii. The sequence goes on from LPNX010027859.1 coordinate 161,598, forward strand.
AAAAATATTCGTACCATAAACGGGCCAACAACCGAAGAGAAGAAGAAAAAGAGGAAAATACCCCTGAAGCACCAAAAGGAGATCATCACAGTCCTTCCAATAATGACGCTCTTTCTCCTTGAAGAAATAAACAAAGAAGCAATGACAGTCTTCACGGGGATTTTAGAAAAGTAAGAAACCCAACCTATGAAGGTGAAGTAAACACTAGGGAGAAGGCTAAGGAGTGGATTCTAGGCATGAGAAAATATTTCCAGGTTCATAACTACTTAAGCGAGATGAAGGCTCATCTTCCCATCTATAACTTGAATGGTAAGGAAGCAAGGTGGTGGAGAGATTTAAAATACACCAAGAAAGATGAGCTAAGAGAAATCCGATGGGATAACTTCTGAAAATGTTTCCAAGAGACATATATGTCCGAAAGATTCTTCGATACAAAAGTGAAATATTTTCACGAGCTACGTATGGGATCCATGACTATGGGCACTTTTATTAATATATTTCTAGATCTGTTACATTATGTACCATACATCAAACAAGAAAATGTAAAGATCCAGTAGTTCCTAGGATGTCTTCCTCCCAGATTTCGAGACAAGATTGAATTCGACATGCCTAAGACTTTGGATACCACGCTGCATAAGTCCAATCTCTGTTATCAGCATGAATAGCTAAGGCAAGAGAACATGAACCAAAACAAAGACAAGTCTAAGAAATTTTCTTATAACCGCAAACCTGGGTCTAACCCACAACCATAGAGAAAGAAGAATAACAACTTTCAAGCGAACAAGAAATTCAATAAATATGATACGAATCCTTATGCAGCATCTTCTATTAACAAGCTAGTAGCAAGTGGAGCCAATGCTACCCTGCTATATATCAAGTGCCAGAAATGCAACGGTCCTCATTATGTCCGAGATTGTAAGAACAAGAGTCAAGACCAATGGGGTCTTGCATAACTTACAAGAAGAACCAGCTATTGAGGACATAGCTGGAACACCGTGGATTTATGCAACATTGGATGGATGACATGTAGATCATCAAGCTACAATGGTTGAAATATAAGGTAAGATCTTGAACACTTCTATTTCAATACTTATTGATCATGGTGCTTGCCGGAGCTATGTTTCACCTAAAATTGTTGATGAATGCAAACTAGGCAAAGTAAAACATGATAAACCTTGGATGGTTTAGTTAGCCACCATGTACGAAATGGAAAGTTTTAGAAATTGTTAAAGAATGTGAGGTAAACCTGAATGGTTTCCCAACAAAAGTAAACTTAAACAAGTCGATTTTGTGGTTTCCCTGAATGGTTTCCCTTTAGGATCGTACGATATACTTATCGGCCTAGACTGGTTGGAACAACACCATGTCATGCTCGATTGCTTACACAAGTCGATTTTGTGTACCGATAGCCAAGTCAACCAAGTGAAGGATCAGGGCATTCCAAGCAAAGAAATGCATCAAGAAGGGTTGCAAGTTGTTTGCAGTGAACATTTGAGACATAGAGTCTGAAAGAGAAAAATGCATAGAAGACTTCCCCATTCTTGAAGAATTCAAGGATGTGTTTCTTGAGGAAATACCAGGATTACCTCTGAAACAAGACCTAGACTTTTCCATTGAACTGACCCGATGATCAGTTTCATCTTCCAAATCCCCTTACCGCATGAGTGCACCTAAGTTCGTGGAACTCAAACTGCAGTTGTAGGAGTTGATAGAGAAAGGGTATATCCAACCTAGTGTGTCTCTTTGGGGAGCTTCAATACTGTTTGTAAAGAAGAAATATGGTTCAATGCAAATGTGCATCGATTACCATCAATTAAACACAATGACTATCAAGAACCGTTACCACTCCCTAGGATCAATGACTTGTTCAATCAGGTGGGAGGAGCCAAAATATTTTTGAAAGATTGACCTGAGATCTATGTACCATTAGGTACAAATTCATGATGAGGATATTCACAAAACTACTTTTTGTACAAGGTACAAGCACTACGAGTTTATAGGGATGTCGTTCGGGTTGACCAATCATTAGAGGAAATTTGGGGTCTAAAATGGGCCTTATAAAAAAACGTGCCAACAATAAATTTTGTGAGTTGGAATTCAAGAACCAATAGAATTTGAATAAAATGAGTCAACCATAATGGTTGAATTGACATATTTGTCATAAAACAAAACTACTTTTTTGGTTCATATTTTCGACATATCTCCTTGTGTGTTTACTCAAATTTCAAGTGGGAGAGCTTGTTGGATGTGTAACATAATTCCGCATCCAACGAGTACCCACACTGCATACTTTTGATACACCCCTCTACCACCAAAACAAGAAATACCTAAAAAAACATGATAATGACATCATCATCACATTTTTTCAGGTATTTCTTGTTTTTGGGGTAACGGGGTCCATCAAAAGTATGCAGTGTGGGTACTCGTTGGATGTGAAATTAAATTTTGCATCCAATGATCCCTCCTGCTCAGAATTTGAGTAAAACAAAAGGATATATGTCGAAAATACAAACACAAAAAGTAGTTTTTTTCATTCTTCCTCCAAATTTAATAACTATTATTTTATTATTTGAACTATTATTTTACTATTTTCTTTAGGAGCCTCCATTTTAGACCTCAAATTTCGTCTAATGGCACTTGCAAAATTTGTGTGTATGATGAACAACATATTCAGTAGGTATCTGGATATGTTTTTCTTGGTCTTTTTAGATGACATACTGGTTTATTCCAAGAATAAACACGAACACGAAGAACACCTTCACATAGTACTACAAGTGTTGAGAGAACACCAACTTTACACCAAGTTTAGTAAATGTGATTTTTTCAAACCACAGATACAGTACTTAGGGCACATTATCTTCAAGACAGGGATAGCTATGGACCTAAAAAAGATTAAAGCCATAAAGGATTGGCCTACCCCTACTAGTGTCACTGATATTAGGTCCTTTTTGGGATTAGCCAAATATTATCAAAATTTCATTGAGAACTTCTCGAGGATTGCTTTCCCCATGGCCACTTTGCAGAAGAAAGAAAGTAAGTTCTTATGGACCACTAAGTGCGACGAAAGTTTTCAAAATATTAAGCAGCTTTTGATGACCACACCGGTGTTATGAATTGTGGATTCCGATGAGGATTTTGTTTTCTGCACAGATGCAAGTAAGGAAGGACTTGGAGGATTTCTCTTGTAGAACAATCACATGATCTGTTATGAATCACAGAAGTTAAAAGAGAATGAGCAGAATTACCCCACACATGATCTTGAGTTAGCTGCCATCATCCATGCTTTAAGGATGTGGAGGAACTACCTCATGGGAAGGAATTTCCTTCTAAAGATAAAAAATATGAGTCTAAAATATTTATTCGATCAACCGGATCAGAATGTAAGGAAATCCAGGTGGTTGGATTTCCTTAGTGAGTACCATTTCGAACTAAATCACATTAAGGGAAAAGAGAATAAGATGCTTTGAGCCGACAACCTCATATAATATAGGAGGTGACTTTGAGTCAAACCGATGCATATTTGCATGAGAGGATTATAGCAGCCAACAGAGTTGACCCTTTCTATGTGGAGATCCTTAAGAAAAACCAAGAGGACAGGTTGTTTCAACAACAAAAATAATACAAGGTAGATGGATCCGGAATGCTATGGTTCAAGGATCGTTTGTATGTTCTATAAGGAGGGGACACTTAGTCTAGAATCCTCATGGAATTTCATTGGGAACCCTACTCCAGGCACCCGGGATATCAAAATATGATATCTGATGTCAAGATACACTTTTTCTAGCCTAAGTTAAAGTCCAAAATTGCGATGTTAATCACAAAATGTCACGGATTTCAGCTAGTCAAAGATGAGCTTTAGCATCATGTGTGATTGCTACAGCTGTTACCCATTACAGAATTGAAGTGTGAGGTCATTAGTATGGATTTCATCACCAGTTTACCGAAAAGTAAGATGAAAAATGATTCTATTTTTGTAGTCATCGACAAGCTGTCAAAGGCAGCACACTTCATTCCTATGAAGTCGACCTACAAAACAGTGAACATTGCTAATATCTTCTTGAAAAAGGGATATTATCTCAGATCGATATGTTAAGTTTACATGAAACTTTTGGAGATATTTATTCTACGGATTGGAGACGCAGTTGAACTTTAGCACTGCATATCACCCGCAGATAGAAAGAGTAAAACAGATTATTGAGGACATGCTTAGAATGTATGTCATGAACAACCCCATGAAGTGGGAGGATTACCTGCATCTCATAGAGTTTACGTATAACAATGGTTATCAAAATTTCGCCAATATGAGTCCCTTTGAGGTACTCTATGGATGGAAGTGTATAACATCGGTTACTTGGGATAGCCCAGTGGATCGTCTCATGTTAGGGCCTGATTTATTGATGGACTTGGAATAGTTGGTTACCAAGGTCCAGGTGAACCTTAAAGAAGCACAATACCACCAGAAAAGTTAAAGACTTTCAAATAGGCGATCATGTTTACTTGGAAGTAAAATCCAAATGAAGCTCAGTGAGCTTGGTTAGGTGTGGTAAGTTAGCACCTAGATTTTTTGGAACTTTTGAAATACTGGCTAAGAAAGGGGAAGTAGCATGTGAACTAGTGTTACCCACATGTGTAAGAGTCCATAATTTTTTCCATGCATCTTTGTTAAAGAGATATGTTTATGATACTAAACATGTTGTTGATTGGTCCCTATTATAGGTGGAACCTGAATAGGAGTTTTCCCCTGAGCCTATTCATATATTGGATAAGAGAGAGGTGCAACTTTGGAAGCGCACCATAGTCCAGTTGATAATGCAATTGAAGCACTTTGAGGCTAATGAGGCTACTTGGGAGAATGAAGCCACAATGATAAAGGATTACCCTGCCTTGTTTCATGATGTCATTTCAAGTCCCTAGAACACTAGGGACGATGTTTTTCTAAGTGGGGAGGGATGTAATATCTCAAATTTTGGACCTAACACTTATATGCATGTGCCTATTGATTATGATGTTGACTTGATATTTTATTTTGATATATATTGGGTTGAAGACACCAATGCATATGAACATGATGATTTGCTTTATATATTGGGCGTAATCTAATTTCTTTATGATATATATATATATATATATATATATATATATATATATTCTTGTTGTGTTGGGAGTGGACCCTGAATCACATGATTGATGAGATGTTTTGTGTTGAGCGAGAATCTCTGGATCACATGGGTGATTGATGTTTGTGTTGAGCAAGGAGCTCTGAAGCACATGGGTAATTAATGTTTGTGTTGAACGAGGAGCTCTGGAGCATCATATCCTTGGCCATTGTATCCCTAGGTGTATCATACAAGTACATCCTAGCATTTAGTGTTGAGTGAAGAGCTCTGGAATTGCACTAAATTGTAACTCTTTGTTAAAGCATCAATTAGAGGAAATTTCAACTCAAAATGGGCCTTTTAACTTTTATTCAAATTCCATGTCATCATGTGTTAGCCAATGAAATTTCTTTAAATTTGAAATACCGTATAGGTCTTAAACACCTTTTTAATATAAATTTGGGGATAGGTATCATAAAAAAAACTACTTTTTTTGTTTGTATTTTTGACATATCTCCTTGTGTTTTTACTCAAATTTCGATCGTGAGATCTCGTTGGATGCGGAATTAAATTCTGCATCCAATGAGTACCCACTCAGCATACTTTTTATGGACCTCGCTACCCCAAAAATAAGAAATACCTGAAAAAATGAAATGATGACATCGTCATTCCATTTTTTCAGGTATTTCTTGTTTTGGGGGTAGTGGGGTCCATCAAAAGTATTCCAAGTGGGTACTTGTTGGATCTGGAATTTAATTCCGTATCCAACGAGCTCTCCTGATCGAAATTTGAGTAAAAACACAGGGAGATATGTCAAAAATACAAACAAAAAAGTAGCTTTTTTATTTTCTTCCTCCAAAATTAATAAATATTATTTTATTATTTTAACTATTATTTTATTAGTTCATTTTAGGAGGCCCATTTTGAGTTGAAATTTCCTCTAATGAGTATGGGCTCTGGTAAGTGCTAGGGGTTACTGAAAAGAATTTAATAACTTCCGAGTGAAAACGACTCGAGAAAAGTATTGATCTCATCATACTTATTTATAAGTGATTAAATGAAATTTTGAATTTCTGTATTCTCATCAAGTACTAAAGAACTACCACGTTATATGAGGGAAATCCAACATGAAAAGATTTTTAGAGTTTCCTAGCCTAGTAGACCTAACCATCTACCTTTTTTTGACCTTAATGAAGAAGTGTCATTAAGTCTAGGGATCATGGTATATGATGCCCAAAGACAAATGTTAATAAGTGTTATATTATTATGTATTTTATGCATGGGATGTATAACGAATAAATATAATAATAATATTAATGATGAAAGAAATAAATAAAAGATCCATCCATTATTATTTATTATATGTAAAGATAATAAATAGTCTAAAACCTACAAAATTCTAATTAGGAAGTAGTTGAAAGTTGCTAAGTTAAAATATTAAAAATTACCCAAAGTAATTGAAAATGGTTAAATCAAGAAACCAAGGTTTCTTGATTGAACTATCCATTTGACTAAAAAGTCTGTCTATAAAGACTCAAGCCAAGAAAAGGCTTGGGGTACTGATCTATCATTTGGAAGGAGTCATTTTCTGCTTGGTTGCTCTCAAGTAAATTCTTGGAGAACATTTTCTTGGAAGGAAAAAGGAGAACTAATCTAGACCTGATATTTTAGATAGGAAACCATACATTAGGAGCTCTAAGCTACTTGCATGTTGAAGTCCATCTCGAGGGGATCTGGATTAAAACCAGGAACAGTTCTGGGTCATGGTTTGTTGAAACGTGGTAGTTCCTAAGTGATTTGGTCACCAAAAAAAGAGGTCAGATCTTCCTTTGAATTGTTAATGCTATTTATTTGAGTGTGCAGGTTCAACCATTAAAAGAGCTTCAAGTTACAGGTATGAAGCCCTAGACTTCCTATTCCATTTTTCTATATTAAATGTTGGATATGATAGGAAAATGATTATATTGCATTTCCTAACCCTATGTGTTTGATTCTCTAGTTAAAATACACTAGGGTCTACATTTTTAAATATTAACCCTAGGTTGTAAGTTATTTTCTATACCAGATTTATCTAGGGTTTATTCATTAGTTTGCAACTGCAAGTTTTATTTATTTATAAATGTTTATGAAGGGTTCTGCACCCTAGTGTTAATTCCTGTATCAGTTTTACTCTTGAAACTAGGTTAAGTACAAACTAGGTTTTATTTCAGATCTATTACCTATATGTTCCTTTGGTCTTTTATACTCTTTTGGCATATTCCAATTGTCAGTAGAGGCATGTTTTAGATTTAAATAAACTAGTTCAGAGGTAAGTTATATATACCTATAAGTATAAAATTACAACCTATATAACCTAAGATATTATCTACAAACTGAACTACTATATATATATACATCAACAGTAAACAAATCATAATACTATTTATAATTATACATTAACAGTTCTAGAATGGAAATATAAATTAAATCAACTAAGTACATACTATAATTATTTCTAAAATAAATAAACCAGTAAAGACCTTCTAAGGTCTACATATATAAATACACATTAACTACTAAATCATTACATTGAAAATAACATCATCATAAACAACGAACAAAGTAGGTATCGTGACCATTATTTGGTCCAAGATCAAATCTCTTTCCAATATTTAGAACCCACAGTCCCAACATTATAAATCCACATAATCAAAACATATGCCATCAAAATCGAATAGTCCCATTTAATATCGCTCAGAGCCATAGTAAAACAATTAAGCAAAATAATACCATAATCATTAATTAATGAACTCAGATGTTATATTAAGGTCGTTGGAATGAACCTTGTAGACTACCATCACTAAACTCTACATAACCGCGATGCCTTCATATTAAAACCTATAGTAATTAATAATAAACAGTAATCCAAATAACTTGTCATTCTTTTAAATTAAAACCCTTAAGCTATTAGAGGTCATGGTATCGACCCTTGTGGGTATCCAACCCGAATTTGCAAGACACATTGAAAACACTAACATAAATTCATACATAGTAATCATTTTATAAACCATATTGAAACCTCTACACAGTCCAAAGTAATTACAAGGGAGGACAGGAATCGAATCCTATGAGCATCTAAGCCCCAATTTGCATCCACATAAAAATACAACTCATTACATAAACCATGAAGAGGATTCAAACCATGTGGAGTAATTGTTTACAATAAATCACATCCACGCTATACACAGAGGGTATGCAAGCTTAACAAATCAAATACATTTGCTACAGCAAGGCAAGACCCTAGGTTCTGCACCCACGCTGTAAGCATGGCTACGGCCATAATTAACTAAATAACACAGTCCATTTAAAAGTAAACCTACAGTAACGATAGCCATTGTGGGTTTTCACCCATGGCTTCTTCACATTTCCCCATACCTTATTAATAAAACAAAATAGTAAATATTGCCACCAACTAATCTATCGCAGCAACCGTGGGAAGGGTTCATGCCACGCATGGAATGGCCATCAACCCATTCGATGTCCTTTAATTACAACTAAGAGATAAATACAAGAAATTACATAGAGCATCCAGGAAGGAAAATGCCTCATCCAACAAAAGTACATTAACATCTATCGCAGCATAATGATTTACACACAGTTTAATATATTAACCATTTCCAAAAACACAAATGCAGGATAGATTATTTACACAATTACCTTAAAGTCTGAAATTGAATTTTACACAGTCTTAGCAAGGGCCATTGCACCATTGCAAAAAATGGTGCTACCCAAGATTAAAACTCCAAATCAAACACAAGATTTACATAAACAAAATAAATAGTCTGCTCGAAGCCCGAGTTCCCCATTTCGCTGCTAATAACCCAGTATTTAGAAACCCAAACCTTGCATACATAGGCACGAAGGAAAATCGAAAACCCCAACAACAACAATGATATAACCCAGTCCTACCCACAATGTTGAGAAGTGACAAGATGCGCTTGTAGAGCAGTCTTACCATGGCCACATTGGCATCACCCTTAAGCTGACAATGAAGCTTTGAGCCATCCCACATTTGCTTACCCTATCACATGCAAACACAATGAAACATGACAAGGATAAGAAGTATGACAATGAAGGAGCCACGAAACAAACATAGAATGCAGTCATGAAACCAAATGAAGCTTACCTTCGTCACCCAGTATGTTTCCTCCTTCACAACATAGAGCCAAGACCACGACCATACATAGACCAAGTGAAATGAACAAACTGTTCGTGGAGCCAAGCCCTAAGCTTGGGCTGCCCCAGACCCCAAGAAGCATTAATGGCACTAGCCTAGTGGAAACTAACAACCCAAAACCCACTCTTCCATAGTTTGAAGTAGTTACATTAACGACGGTCTCCAATTCATGCAAGGTCTTAAGCCCCATCGCCTAAAGCTTATACCTTATGTTATAACTTGCCACCCAACACTAATAGAAGGTATTGTGTATAGTATAATGATAGTCCATGCAATTTATGCGCCAATCCTAAGTCCAAACACCATGCATAATATTGACATGTATCTTTTAGACCATAGGATTAAGCCTTAATACCTTACATGTTCCCTAAGATTAATGCTTAGAAACCATGGCATATGAAATATGCCATGGTAGTATTTTCCATAATAAAACTCCAAGTTTAATCTTTAACCAAGTTATAACCTTCCAAGAAATAAACAAGAGTTATGATAATTCTTATAATAACATAAACCGAAAATACAATTATAATGAATGATAAAAATATCATAGATAATTCATCTAGGTTAAATAATTAATGAAGGTCGTAATTACCTTGCTAGCAATCTGAATCTGTAATGAAGCATAGCAACGAACATCAGGTGCATTAGTGATCAACACATTCAACACTCCTTAGAAGCAAGTCTTCATCACGAAATACAATCTGCTTATGAAATAAAAGAGGTGCCTAAGTTCGAAGAACTAAGTAAGCCTTCTAGTCAAGTGAACACTTTACCCCTCAGACCATCATGGGAGAACAAGTCCTGCCACTCCCCCCACTTTGTTTCCACAAATAGAGTTAAGTTAGAAGCATAGAAATAACAAGCAAGACTATGTAGAATAAACAAAGCATATAATCAAGTAACGACACATGTACGACAATGTATAACTATAAGAATCGAAGTAGTAATCAGTATTACGACATCTCAATTAAAACACAGCAATAAGTATAACTGAAAGAACGATGATAGAACGTAAGAACAACTTAAAACCAAACAGTGGTACAACTAGTGTACGTTATATTCCACAAGTATAATAATGTTCCGTTTTGGTAGTTTTTACTAGCCTGTAATTTTTTTTTGTTTCAAGTTTTGGGGACATTACACTAAGAATTTGTTATAATATTTTAATCAACACTCGATTAGGGTATGGATGGCCGAACAAAGATCCGTTAAAAAACAATACTAATACAAAAAAGATTAGTTTACAGATGTGAATGTAAATAGGAAAGAGTATTTAGATCTAAAACATAATATAAATATTTCCATATTCTATTTAGATGCAAAATTGGTACTCTATTCAGATGCATAGTTGAGCAATACTTAATTCAAATGCATAATAGACAATTACTTAATTCAGATGCATAAATAGATCATTACTCTATAGGGATGCATAATAAATTTCCGTTAAAAGGAATGTAGTTGTGATTCATTAATAAAAATGGAAATCCTACTATAACTATTTTTAATAGATAAGAAATAGGACAAGGAATTTGGCACCACTGTCGAGAAAACACAAATGAGATAGTCATTCCTCCCAACCAACTCCTAGAGTAGCCAAGTCTCACTTGCTCTAGAACCCACGAGCATGTTTGTTGAAACACAAATGCAAATTCCACTTAATGTGCCATCTCTTTCATTATCACATTCAATTCTTCGTCCAATGCTAGCCTCTTGCTTGCTAATAGACATAGTATTATATAATATTTTTCCTAGGTTTCGGTCATTTATGAGTCTCCTTCTATTTAGCATTCAACAAAGAGTTGTGAGATGCCTCATACACCTTGAGTTCTCACTAAATAGTTAGAGTCACTTGTCTTTTCCTCTTTTCCTTTTATAGGTAGGGAACACTCTTCAATAACGATTTCATTTCTATCCCTTTAGTATCTTTTTATTAATAAAAAAAAAAACCATTACATTTTTTTTTCCACTTCTTATAAAAGAATATTTAAATCTTGATATATTACACACATCCCTTTAGATAACACCATCCTTGATGTTATTAATTTATTATCTTTATTCTTCCATTTCTTCATCTTAAAATAAAATAACCTTATTGTCTTACAACCCCACTCTATATAACCGGAGTGTGTATAGGAATGCATATCCCTACATCTTAGTAAAAACGATAAGTGACAATGTTAATCAAAATTAATATTAAAAGAAAACGATAATGATTATGACTAAAATATTAGTCCACAATTTCCAATGAACACCATCCTCATGTGAACTGGCACGAGTTCACAGTCAAATACGGGGTCTCTTTGAGAACTTTCTTAGTGTAGAAAGAGTATTTAAGGGACCAAATTTCATCTCTCGTCTCCTGCTATATATATCTTTTATTTCATATATGTTTTGTCGATAACTAATAGAATGTCTATGTCACGTTTTAAGTAAGGAGCCTCACATACTTTCGCAAGCTGAACGGAACTTTTTTTTTTTATACATTTCATATTCTACAATTATATATGTTTTTTATTTTTTATTTTAATACATCTCCTATTCTTTATTCCATATATGTTTTGTGGATAACTAACAGAGTATTTTCAAAGATATTTTCTTCGCAAGCTGAACGGAACTTTCTTTTTTTATACATTTCATATTCTACAATTATATATGTTTTTTATTTTTTATTTTAATACATCTCCTATTCTTTATTCCATATATGTTTTGTGGATAACTAAGAGTATTTTCAAAGATATTTTCTTAAAAATAAATTCTGACGTTTCACGTTTTAAGTAAGGAGCCTAACATGAAGGAACTTCTCTGTACGCAACATCCTCTATTCTATAAGTACAGATGCTTCTCTCCATAACTTGCACAGTGCTTACATACGACGTTTCTGTCCATAACTGATTTTAGAGTGCTCAGTTTGTAGATTCCGGTTGTTTATATTCACTAATTTGTTTACATGGCGTCTTTCAGATTCAAAGTCACTAGAAAGCCAGCTGTTCTCGTCCCTCCCTCCCTGCCAACTCCAAAGGAGTTTCTCTACCTTTCCAATATCGATGACCAACCGTTTCTTAGATTTCATGTTCCCTTCCTTCAGTTCTATCGGTCCATTAACCCATCGAAGAAGGGTGACAAGGATCCGGCAAGAGTTATCAGGGAAGGGCTCGCCAAGGTTTTGGTGCACTACTATCCTTTTGCCGGCAGATTGAGAGACGCGCCCGCCGGTAAGCTCATGGTCGACTGCAGCGGCGAAGGCGTACTGTTCGTCGAAGCGGACGCCGATGTTGATCTGAAGGAATTTGGCGAACTACGTCCACCTATTCCCTGCTGGGATGATCTGCTCCGCCACGATCTAATATCTCAAAATGTTACCAATTCTCCCCTTATACTCATTCAGGTTAGAATTTTCTTCTTAGAAGAACTCAATTCAGATTTATCTGCATGCATTGAATGTTCATCAATATCATTGAAACTTTCAGGTGACACGTTTGAGATGTGGAGGGTTCGTATTCGCCCTGTTGTTTAATCACATCATGAGCGACGCCCGTGGCATAATTCAGTTCATGAGCGCTCTGTCAGAAATGGCAAAGGGGGCGGCAAGACCTTCGGTTCTTCCTGTGTGGAAAAGAGAAATACTCCGACCTCGCAGAATTCCACAAGTTAAATTACCCCTCCACGCATACGACCAAATAGAAGACAAGCTAGATGGTCAGATGCTTCCTGAGAAGGATTTGAAATCCAATTCATTCTTTTTTGGGCAGAAGGAGATAGAATCGCTCAAGAGACAAGCAGTCGGTACGGGAGGCAAGTGCGCCGCAACCTTTGAAGTTCTTTCGGCATGTCTGTGGCGTTCGAGAACGAGGGCTCTTCAAGTGCCTGCGGAGCAGGAAGTTCGCTTCATATTTGCCCTCGACGCCCGCACGGTATTCGATCCACCGCTTCCCGAGGGCTTCTACGGAAATGCGATTGCTTTGGCATGCGCGAAGACAACAGCAGGAGAGCTCGCAAACACGTCGTTGCCTTTCGCTGTGAAATTGATCAACAAAGCGAAAACGGCTGTGAACAACGAGTACATGAGATCAGTTATAGACTTCATGGAATTGAAACAGCGTCCTCACTTCACAATGTTGGGTTCGTTTCTGGTTTCCCAGGTTTCCAAAATGGGATTGCGGGATGTAGACTTCGGTTGGGGAGACGCAGTCTACGGAGGGCCTGCAGGAGGCGGACTTGGAGCCGTTGACGGAACGTTATGCATCTTTTTCGCGCATAAAAATACCGACGGCTTCGAAGGTATAATGGTTACCCTCTGCTTGCCTTCGGATGCAATGCGAAGATTTGAAAATGAAATCAGTAGATCTGTTGCCCTCCAATCAAATCTCTGAACACGAAAACGACGAGAGATTGTTCCATGAAAATAGCGAGGTAGATGAAAATAAGAAATCTTGCCACTCTCTCTGTGTTACTACGTACATAGGTTCGTTGTCATGGAATCTTGCCACTCTTCTATTTGGCTTTAGAATCTTTCAGGTGTTATGACTTGTTATAAGCTTATATTGTCCCTCGTTATTGTTCTGTGTTTCAATTATATGCCAAACTTGTTTTTTCCATTTATTTTTTAATGGTGTTTTTAATGAAAATGATGTTGATAGAGAAAACTCATACGAGAAGTTACGAACATTCATTGTACATATGTATATGGTTTATTTATGTTGTATATGGTACATTGTACTCTGTTTTATTATACCTGCCTCAGGTATATTGTATTGTAATCGTTGCAAGTCAAACTTTTTTGACTTTTGTATTAGTTGGTGTCTTTTGAGGCAGGTATAAAGAATTAAAATCTGTTTTGCAAAGTATGACTTAGGGATTTGTAAAATAATTTTTTTTATTTTGTTAAAAAATTATTTTTGTAAACAGCTTATTGGTGGATAGAAGATGATGTAAACTTTGGAATTTGGTATCTGGATTTGAGTTGACATGTGGCAACATGACATCATAATAATAAAATTAAAAAAATAAAAATTATATCCCAATAACTAAATGGACGCTGGATTCCACCATCAGTTTGGATTCCAAGACTCAAAGGTGTAACGTCGATAAGGACTAAATGGACGCCTTCATTGTTCAAGTGTGCCGCCTGAATTGCAGCACCATATGCAACAGCTTCATCAGGATTTATGCTTTTGTACAGTTGTTTCCTATCGAAGAATTCTTGGATGAGTTCCTGTACCTTTGGAATGCGACTGGAACCTCCTACCAAAACAACTTCGTTAATTTGCTCTTTATTCACCTTTGAGTCTAGCAGACATTGCTTCAGGATTTGCATGCACTTTTCGAACAAATCAGCGTTGAGGTCTTCAAACTTGGCTCTCTCACATTCTGACCGGAGTCTCCGAAGGGATTTTGCATTTGTGGTAATGTCCTTTTTGTTTCTTCTCTTGAACTGCTGGACACAATAATTAAGCATCCTGTTGTAGAAATCCTCCCCTCCCAAATGCATGTCTCCTCCCACAGCCTTGACCTCAAGTCTACCATTGTCCACAGTAAGAATGGAGATGTCAAAGGTACCTCCACCCAGGTCAAAAATCAGGATGGTCTTCTTCTCATTGCATATTGTATGAAACCCATAAGCTATAGCTGCAGCTGTAGGTTCATTAATAATTCTCATCACCTTAAGGTCTGCAATGGCCGCAGCATCTTTAGTAGACTTTCTCTGAGAATCGCTAAAACAACAACATTCTTGACATCAAATTTGAGATATGCTTCAGCTATCATCTTCATCTTTGATAAAACCATGGAAGATATCTCCTCGGCTGCAAACTCCTTCCTCTGCCCTTTGTACTCAACCTGGATGAGAGGCTTGCCATTGTCTCCAGAGACAACAGTGAAGGGCCATAGTTTCATGTCACTCTGCACATAGGGATCGCTGAATCTTCTTCTGATGAGTCTTTTGACATCGAACACGGTGTTGTGGGGATTATTAGCGATCTGATACTTGGCACCATCGCCAACGATTCTTTCACAGGGTGTGAAGGAAACCATGGAAGGAGTGGTTCTGTTTCCCTGGTCATTGCGTCGAGAGGCGCTCTACAGCCCAGTATGGGGTAGATCTTGTAACGTTATGTAACGTTGAAGTGTTACGTAACATTGTAACGTTACGTAACACTACATAGATGTCAGCTATAAAAAACATAGAGTTATGTCGGCTATAAAAAAAATAGAAAAAAAATTATAAGTAACGTTACATAATGTTATGTCAGCTAAAAAAATAGAAAATTAGAAGAAAAAAAACAACAACTATATAAATAACAAGAAGTATCACAAACTACATCATAGCTATACCTTGATCCAGCAACAGCAACAACCGCAACAGTAACAACCACTGATGTCCGGCAACAACCACTGCGACAGCAACAATAAACCCAGGTAAAAATTTTAAATTTGCTAATCGACAATCAATTCAGATATTAGTAGCGCATAGTCGAGCCATAGGGATCTCGCTTTCTGTATGTGTTCACTTTCTCCAATCTGAGTTCTCTCATACCATCTGTGTCTGTGCATTTGTCATTTGAAACCTATGTGATTAAACTCGCTATTACATCCACAGCAAACACCAGAATGTAAGCCAGATCTGCATATTGTAAGCCAGATCTTGCATAAACTGTAAATGAATCAAAACATAGACATCACTTCCTGCGTCTGGAATTGCATAATAACACACTATATGCTCCATATACTGTGTTTAATATCAAATTCATGCCAATTTACTGACAAACAAATAAATAAAAACAAAATACAAACAATCGAGCCACAGGGATATCGCTTTCTGTATGTGTTCACTTTCTCCAATCTGCGTTCTCTGATACAGTCTGCGTTATCTCCTCACTGTCAGTACTCTTAAACAGTTGAGGATTTTGCTGTCGCAGTTATTGCCTTGGGTTGTATTTGTTTTCAGATTTCCGGGCAGGTTTCAGATGTTTTCCAGATTACAATTATAATAGAAGAATTCTGCATTGACTCATAAAATGGTATCAAACACCTAGCTATTTGAAACCTAGAGTAGAGTGCATTGCGTGTCACCTTGCTGAATATCAGTCTCCCGAGTGCTGAGCTGATGAATCTCTTCTTCTATGATAATCGTCGATGTAGATCAAATCCTTCGCCAACATCACCAAATTGTATAGCACTTTTTCTTAAGATCTGCTCCATTATCATTTTGACAGGAGTGTCGTTGATTAACCACAGTATGGATACACTGTAATCCAAGGTTCCCATCACTCTCCTCGAAACTGTGTTGGCATTGCTGCCATTGCCTCTTGCCTAGAGTCGAAACCTCGAACATTTATTCAACTGTGAGTCTGTCACCCCATTCAAATCCAAAAGCATATATACCAGCCTGTTTCGTATTAAATCAAAATGAAAAATGACAGTTCAAATCCAAAAGCATATACCAGCTTGTTTTATATTAAATCAAAATGAAAAATGACAGTTCAAATCCAAAAGCATATACCAGCCTGTTTCAGATTAAATCAGAATGAAAAACCTATTTAGTTGCATTTTATCCTCCATTATATTTCCAACTACCATCTTTGGTCTGGGATATTAAGAGCATAGCTGCCTGAAGGGCTTTACGTTGTAAATGAAGGCAGATATAACTCAATACTAAACGTATTGAAACTATATGTATATGTAAAAATTGTTATAATAGATACAGAAGCCGATTTCTTCGCATCTTGCATATATATTTATCAACTCACATGACATAGTGTTTTTTTAAGTGCTAACATTTAGTTAATTAAAACACTAACTCGGATATCATATCATTATTAGATGGTAAAATAATGTGTTTTTGTTGATCTGTTATCCAGAAAATCAAAGACTGAGCCGAGAGGGATCAGGGTTATCAATTCAGAAACAAAGACAAGAGAGTGCCATGGCAGTAATATTCATAATCGCTCACAGCGTTGGGCCGAGACAAATAATCTAACGTATCTCCTTGAAATCAAACCCTAAAGTAAGTTGCCTATATCAGTTTGGTGTTTGGGATTTGAAAAAAGCAGTGGGCAGTTTGAATGTTGAATGAAATGAATATATTTAATGGCATGAAGTGGCAATGGCAATGGCAGCGGCAGCATGTCACCTTCTCCAGTTGTATCTGCATTTGGCCATGAAAAGTAAGTGAGAGCCCCACCCAGAACCAGGGAATCAGAATATACAGCGTGACATCGTTAGAAGCTAATCACATTGAAATTAAGAAAATAAGACAATCGCACCACCATCAACTTCTTCAAATAAACAAATCCTTTCACGTGGAGGAATTTAATTTGTGAAATAATTGAGTGGGCAGAAGCTCATTCGGTGTCTTATTCGCTGGTGAAAGATTGAATTTCATCCTCACATTTATGCTTCATGTCAGCCATGAATTTTTGCTGAGAAATGTCAACCATGAATTATTTTAAGTTAGACTATTTTTTATTCAATTATCTTGAATTATTTTAAGATAGACTGATTTTGTATTCAATTATTTTAGAAAAAGAATATGGACTGAGACATACTCTGCATGACAATGCTGATAAAAATAGTTGAAGTTCATTTTGTTTTTAACTCGATTAACTTATGAAACTTGCATTATATCGAGTTTAGGGTTTTTGTCTTTAATGGCCATTCTCTAGTTTAGGGTTTTGCTTTCAACTCCGTGAAGATATTTGTGAACTGTCATTTTCCATTATGGATTTTAATTTTGATGTTTGTGGTGTTTTTATTTTCAATGATAATGCCCAAGAGATCTGAACAGATATCTATATCTTCCATTGCAGATTAATAATTTGAATGAAGATCTTGCAGCTGCTTATGGTGAGCTCGCGGCCTGTGGCAGCTTGGATGTGGCTACCATAAATTATGGTCAATATGTAAACCAGCGTAGATCCAAATCCTAGGCTCTATCAAGAGCAGAGAGGGATCAAATCTCCCATGATGCAAACCTCCTTGAGTGCAATACCTGAGAAGAGGTGCAAGAGGTTTGCACCTTTGGAGATTTGATCCCTCTCGGCGCTTGATAGAGCCTAGGATTTGGATCTACGCTGGTTAACAATAATTTCAACTTTGTCGTGCTCCCATACTCCTACGGAGCTGTATGTAGTTCCAAGATCAATGCCAATAGCCTTACCTTTACCTTTGGTCGCCATCGCCTTTATCAGCTGCTATACCGCGATAAGTTTCCAATTAGTACGAAATAGAAAAACTCTAAACTTAAACCATCCTTATCGACGTTTCTGTTTGCGCAAAATTGGCTGCAAAAATTCATGCAAAAGAAATTATTTTATCAATTACAATTTGAACTTCACATATTTTACTATTCTAGAAAGGTCAGTTGAATCACTACAAAGGAAAAAAACGCCAAAAATAAAAGACCAGTTATGTTGCAGTAGAATGGAGTAAGATGGACTCACGAGAACGGAATTTAATTGTGATGAGAAATTAAAAAAAACTAAATTTAAAGATGAAAAATATGTGCTAACTTGGCACTTACTTCACCATTAAGAATATATTCTGAAATATATATTGTACGTAAGTATATATATTCCAACATAGAATATGTGTAAAGCTAGTGCACCATCTTGCGTCGTTGATTAGCATGTCTCATAGCTCACGTTTGATACCTTGTGAATTCAGTTTCATGGTATATTATGCTTCGCTTATTCAACATGAAGGATATATACATGTATATTCTTCATTACAAAGTTATAAAAGTATTTTGTTTTCTTTCCAATGGATAAAAGCGTTTTGTTTAGGATCCCTCCAAAGTGAAAAAAGCATTTTGTTTCTGCTCATATAATGAAAATATAAAAATGGGTTTCTATTCGGAGGTCCCTTCCATTAAAAGTTTAGAAAAAAAGCATTTCGATATTTTCAATAGAATGCAAACTAAACATTAAAGCATTTTTATGTAGTGAGCCCCTCTACATAAAAGGTATTCCATTGCAAGTGATAAAAGCATTCTCTTTAAAATATCTGTTTAATATTCTGTGATCTCTTTCATCACAAGTTATAAAAAGCATAATGCTTACGTTCCTCTCAATGAAAATGGTTTTATTCCATTCACTGAAAATGGAAAGCGGTTTTCTTACTTAACACAAACGTATGCAAAATTTCTATTGTGAAACATTGGAGTAATTTTCTTCTCACATTGATTTATTATAAACAATTTTGATGATAATGATAGTGGTGGCTAATCGTTACTTAGATTAGACTTTGGTTCATCAAATTTTAAGAAAATTACTTGGATTGCTGTAAAAGTTTTATTTTGATGCTCAAAAGGCTTCAAAAGAAGTGTTTGTAAGTAGCCATAGTTTTGACATGTTAGAAGATTATAGAGGTTTGTATTATAAGAAATATTATAAAACCGTGATGTAATGTGGGTGTACATATTGCATTTTTAGATAAAGTGTTTTTCATTTTCAAAGCTGGCATTCTCATAGAAATGGCAAGTCCTTTCTACCCATAGTGTTTTAGGAATTGTTTAGGGTCCATGTCTT
>LPNX010027859.1:186733-206150 GCA_001517045.1 Pseudotsuga menziesii
AGACCAGGACCTAAACATTTTGCAAAAAGGTAAGTAACAACTACTTTTATGAGTATGGATGATGAAGAACACATGCATAGTCGAATCCATAGCTACTAGGATTACTTGCAAACTCGGATAGGGTTCAGACTTCAGACTGAAGGGATGAACAGAGTAGGGCTCTCAATTCCAAACAACATGGAAAAACCAAATGATATAACCCAAAAAATTTCAAAAGAATCATCATTACTGGAGTGTACGGTAGGATATGATTACATTGTACAAAAAGGACTAGTGGAATCATATGGACCAGTCATTAAAACAAATAAAGGACGAACATTACATACAAAGTGATTGGACGGTGAGCCAAACATTACGCATAGAGATATGATACATATGCTGCGAATATGCCTCATAAAAATATTAATACCCAAAAATACATTAAAAGGGTTCAATTATGATCTAGTGCCCACCATTTGGATCGATTGTCACCTTTTTAATACAAAGGCATTTTGCATATGAAAGGTCATAAATAAACAATATTTAAATCGAAGGCATGGGATAAACATCCCATAGAGATGATACTATAGTATGGCCAAATTAGAACCTCAAGGTTACTGGGATATGTTTATCTTGAAGTATACTTGTTGTAAAACATGTAATGAAAGTTAACTTATGAAATTTTCAATATCATTTTCATATTTAGTAGAAATATTTTTTTATTAGGTGGTGGTGACATTTTTATATTGAAGTAGAAATGTTTTTTATTTGGCGAGAGCAGTGGGCGGTGAAACATGTAATAAAGTTAACTTATGAAATATTCTACATTTTCATATTGGGTAGAAATGTTCTATATTAGGTGGTGGTGGTGTTGGTGGTGGTGGTTCACTGAGACCATCTTTGGTTTATCAGACTTTAAGAAGGATAATACTTAGGTTACTTTAAAATTTTGTTCATGTTCTTGCCAAGAAGCTTTCCAAGATTACACATATAAAGTGTACGTATAATTCTCACCCTTACAATAGAGATTCTTAATCCATAACCATTCATTTACTAAGACATCATAAGACTCGGTAAATATGTCATGTAAAATAAATGATGGTATATTAGGCACATAGCTAACTAAGCAAAGTAATCTAGCATGTATAGAAATGAACTCTCAAACTTGACTTTAGGTACAAGACAAATGTTCATAACAAGTTACATACAAATTTGAGGTCAAACTTATAAATACAAAAATTATGATCATCTAAGGGAGCAATGTAGACGTAGTGATACTTACATCTATCTAGCGCACCCAAAAAAAAATTGTGTGGTATTAGGGACATAACAAACTAGTAAGTTACACCAATCAATGTCTTGCTTTAAAAATTAGTTGAAAAAAGAAAAACTAATAAATTACTTTTTTATGCACATCAAAAAGAAAATTTTCAAACGGCACATGACACTTACTCAAGGTATACAACCATACCTACCAAACAACTTGGAATACCAAAATTTTGTTTTATCTCAACTACTTAATTTGACTATCAACACAACCATAAACATATATGAATTTAAGAGGTATTTGGAGGCCTTAGCTTGACAAGAGGAATTAGGAGATCAAATTATAAACCCAAGACAACAAAATAACTAAAGGGACAAACAATATGACTAATAACCAGGTTTCTAGTCAACGAGGACATTTCAATTCACCTCAACCATAGGAAGAGGAGAATAATGTTAAATGCAACAATAACCAGGGATAAATAAAACCATCAGAGTTAATAATGACTATGCAGAGTCTAAGAGCACAACAACTAAGTTACAAGGATCACAATTCTAAGAATAAAATGGAACAACACAAGATGAATTCTATACCGTTACAAAAATTTACTAAAATAAAACAAAATAAATTGTTCGGTCAATGGTTAAGCAACATTGGGAAGGAGCATGAATTTGGGTGAAAGCTTAAAGATACAAAAAAAATTAAGGGAGAAGAAAAATCTACATCAGAATCCAATTAAACAAAAGAAAAATGATATATGTCTAGGAGTGAAACTTATGAATCATCATCATCATAACCTAGAAGAAAAAGATATAAAAAAGACAAATTGCATGGGGAACACAAGAAAATAAAAGCCCCTATTTTTGAAAAAGAATTGGATTCTGGTGAAAGGTCGAAGAATGGTGGTTGGTCAAAATGAGAAGATATTTTAAAGTACATGATTATTGTAGTAAAGTAAATACATGATTGGACATCTATCATTTGAATGGTAAAGCCGCACGTTGGTAGAAATATTTAAAGCTTACTAAAGACCTGGAAGAATGAAAAATTTCATGGAAATATTTTAAAAATATGTTTTGGGACAAATATATGTCAAAATGTTTCTTAGATAAGATAATAAAGGAGTTTCATGAACTCAAAATGACAATGGATTATTTAATTAATAGGTATTTGGAACTATTGCATTATGTTCCATGCATCAGGAATGAGAAAGCAAAGATACAATAGCTTTTTAGATGTCTTCCACCTTATTGTTAAGGTAGCATTGAGTTTGATGCACCAAAATCTATTGATGAAGCTTTATTCAAAGCTACACTCTACTATGAACATAGCTAACACAAAGCAAAGAATTGGGAAAAAAAGTAAATAACAACTAAAAAGAAAGTCATAAAGTAGAAGGAAAGGATTTAGACCCTTACCCTCCCAAAGACCTGCTAGAAAGTTTTTAAGGTTTGTTAAAAGTGAAGCATAGTCAAACCAAATAACATCAGTAGAAAGATACTAGCTAGTTATATTAATAATAAAACTGCACCTACAAATTTTAAGTGTTGGGGATGCCAATGCCCACACTTATATAAAGATTGTCCAAATTAAAATTTTTAAATAATTTGTAGGAGGACGTGATGATTGAAGAAATGGAAAGAAACCAATAATCTATGTAGCTTTGGAAGGGCATGTAGATCATCAAAACCACCATGGTGGAAATAAGAGTGATGTCTTTGCACAAAAAAATTCTATATTAATAGACTTAGGGGCTTGTTGTAATTATATTTCACCAAGAACAGTGGGTATTTGTAAATTAAATAAGACCAAACATAAAATACTACGGATGATACAGTTAGCCACTGGTTCAAAAAGAAATGTGTCATAAATAATTCAAAGCTATCAAATATTAATATTTCATATGCTAATCTAGATATCATTAGTGTTTAATCCAAATTCACAATAGTAGCATATGAAGAAACACTGGAGGAAAGAAAATCACAAGATAGACACAATATTTATCCTGGGAAACCCTCAAGGGGAAGAAAACCTAGCAAAAATTCCTTTTTATAATATGTATAAGATAAAACCCCAAAACAAGTATTCTCATCCATGTTGATCTCTCTCTCTCTCTCTCTCTCTCTCTCTCTCTCTCTCTCTCTCTCTCTCTCTCTCTCTCTCTCTCCTATGTGCTACCCAAGTGAGTGAGTATGTGTTCTAATGAAAAACCCAACACCTCTATTTATACACTTTATGTCAACACACTTTTACCCTAATAAAGTCAGACCCACTAAACTCTATGGGTCGATTTCACCTAGGAAGACTCAAAATAATATTATATTGTATTCAGTGGGGCACTCTTGACCCAAATTACAATGGAGGATTTACCTCATGACTCTATGATGACCAATTACAATAATAATATCCCAACGGAGGAACAATAACATCTCCCTTGGGGTACATCAGTAAAATACATTTAGAATATCCTTTGAAGTTATAATACTTCAACACTCCCCCTTAACGAGAAGGGTATTCTACTGACAACAACATCATCAGTTATAGGAGTAACGCGAGAGAGCATCTTCGGAGATATCAAGGTAATACATCTATACGTCATAGGAAGTTTTCAAAATTCATTAGTAACTAGAATAATTACTCTTCAATGTCTTCATCTTCTGTAGCACACAATCACTTGATCCTTTTACAACAACACATTGATCTTCCTATCCTTTGTAGCAACACTTCAATTTTCTCGATCCTTTGCAGCAACACTTCGATATTCTCGCTCATTTGCAGCAACACTTCAATATTCTCGATCCTTTGCAACCACACTTCGATCTTATCGATCCTTTGCAACAACACTTCAATATTCTTGATCCTTCGCAATAGCACTTCGATCTTCTTGATCCTTTGCAACAACACTTCGATCTTCTTGATCCTTTGCAGTTGCACTTCAATATTTTTGATCCTTCACCACCACACTACCTGTAGTACATGGGATCTCTTTTTGGGATGATCAATCCCTATCACTTTACAAGACAGTTCCAAGGATGATGCAATCCTCCATCAGCCTACTCCACTCTCAGGAATAGAGTGATATTTCCTGCAATACCATCCTCAAGAGAGGATATTATCATCCACAAGTGAATGTTGGACCTTGTCAGCATCTTCAGCTGCACTTGGCCTCTTTCATACTAGAGCTTCACTATCATAAATGAAAGTCTTATCATCAATCCCCCTTTCCAGGTAGGATCCATATCATCAACCTGCTCTTCCTTTTTCTGAGGAGGGTTCATATCTTTGACCTGTTCTTCCTTTCCGAGGAGAGTCCATATATTCTAATTGTTCCTCCTTTCCAAAGAGATTCCATATCTTCATCATTCCTTCTTGCAAGGAAATTTTGTGGTATCATCATTGTTCCTCCTTACGAGGAAATTATTTTCTAACTACGCCAAGATTGTCATGGAAATATTCAAATTTTACTCGAGATAGAGGCTTGGTCAACACACAAACAACTTGCTCATCGGTACTCACATACTGGATTTGTATAGCTCCCTTTTATACCATATCTCTTGTATTGAAATGTATCATATTTCTATGTTCTTTGATTTATCATGGAACACATGATTCTCTATCAGCTTTATGTAACTTTGGTTGTCAGAAAGAATCACGGTGCTATCCAACTCCATGTCAAATAGTCTTGAATTCAGTTTTTGAAGCCATATCACTTCATAACTAGAGGAGCAAGATGCTATGTATTCTTCTTCAGCTGTACTGAGAGAAACAATGGATTGTTTCTTAATAAACCATGAGATCATGGCGTATCGCAGAAACTAACATCCACCTGAGGATGGGGACTTCACTTAGTGAACCTATCACATAGCACGTGCGATCATGGGATATTAAAGAATACCCTTAATTTCAAGAGATATTCACCAAAACTCTTTTTGTTGAAACCCCCTCCCAATACTTAAAACCTCCTCCCCACCCCTTTTTATACCTCAATCCTTATAAACCACCCTACCTACCCCCACCTTAAACCGCTCATCCCCCCAATACCTGCAATATATTGGTTCAATTTTTTATCATTTTAAAACCCACAATATGATCTAACATGATAGGATATTGGTCAACAAGTGAATCCCCCATGCACCTGAGGTGCTCTTTCTATCTGCGACACTTCCTACCCAATCTGAATCCATATATCCATACAATCTGTAGTCATGATCTCTACCATAGTAAATTCCCAAGTCTATTGTACCTTTTAGGTACCTCATCACATGCTTTGCAGCTATCAAGTGAACCTGTATAGGTTTAACTTTATTATGACTTAAGGTGTTCACAACAAAGCATATATTTGGCCTTGTATTTTTCATATACATCAATGACCCAATAATTTGTATGTACTGAGTCATATCCACTAACTCTGACGATTCATCAGATAACAACTTCAGGTTGGTTTCCATGGGTGTGGCCATGGATTTACAATCCAAGATATCAAATCTTTTCAATATTTCTACTGCATACTTTCCCTGGTTCAGAAATATTCCTTTTGGGATCTGCCACACTTCCATCTCGATGAAATAATGCATCAATCCAAAATCTTTAATCTCGAATTCTTTGGATGGCTTCTTCTTTCTTTCTGTGATATGTTTCCCAATTCCCGTCAGAAATAGATAATCTACATATAGTAATAGTATGACAGGTTCATCATCCATAATATTCATGTAAAGGTTATGATATGCTTTTCTTTTGGTAAATCCCAAGCTTGTCAAGAAGCTATATATTCTACCATACCACTCTAGGGGCTTGCTTCAGTCCATACAGAGCCTTTTTTAGCTTACATACATGAGTCACTTTGTCTTCGACTTGAAATCCTTATGGTTGTTCAATGCAAACCTCTTCCTCAATCATAGCATTTAGGAAGGTTGTATTGACATCCATCTGGTGTAGATACCACTTCATCATGGAGGCAAGTATCATTATGGTTCTAATGGAAGTGTACCTTTATATTGGAGAAAATGTCTCTTCATAATCAATCCCCTATTTATGAGAGAAATTTCTAGACAAAAATATTGCCTTGTACTTTTCAATACTTCCATCAGCAACATGTTTTATCTTGTAGATCCATTTCAAAGATACCACACTCTTGTTTTCTTATTTTGGTACTATGTCCCAAACATCATTCTTCATTATCGACTGGTATTCTTCCATCATTGCTTCCATCCACTCGTTCTTCTGTGCAGCTTCCTCGTAGCTGGTGGGTTCTTGATCTACAAG
The DNA here is from genome assembly GCA_001517045.1 of Pseudotsuga menziesii. Classification (NCBI taxonomy): domain Eukaryota; kingdom Viridiplantae; phylum Streptophyta; class Pinopsida; order Pinales; family Pinaceae; genus Pseudotsuga; species Pseudotsuga menziesii. The sequence goes on from LPNX010027859.1 coordinate 193,242, forward strand.
ATCACACATCAAAGATACATAACTAGAGTATGGCTTTGATCTTTTACTTGTTCTTGTGTAGCCTTTTGGAGCTCCATATCTCTTTGATTCTTGTATGATTTCTCTTACCCAAGTAAGTTTTCTCTTTCGATATATATCCATGGTATGGGTTTCTTGAGGTTCTAGCATATCATGATCTTCATATGCTACTATTTCAAGAGAGGGTTTAGCTTCTATCATTATGGGAGGTACATCATCTTCATGTACTTATTCAAGATGAAACCTTATGGATTTCTCAAGAGATGTCTCTTCATCAAAAGTTAGATCCCTACTAATCTCGATATGTTGGAATCCTGAAATGTATATTCTGAAGGCTTTGGAGGCTTCATAGTATCCAACAAATATTCCTTTCTTTCTAGAAGGATCCAAATTGGTTCTCTTCTCTTTCGGAATATGTACATATACTGGACAACCAAATATCTTGAGATGGATCACTTTAGGTTTTTTTCCTGTATACATTTATTTATGAGTCTTGAATCCAAGAGCACCATGATATAATCTATTTTGCACATATACGGTTGTTCTTGTAGCTTCAACACATAGGTGCATGGGGAGGTCTTGGTCATGAGTCATTGTCTTCATCGCTTCCATAATGGTTCTATTCTTTCTTTATGTGACACCACTCTGTTCAGTATTGTAGGGAGTGGTTAGTTCCCTCTTGATTCCAACCTCCTTAGATAATGCTTCAAATTATTTTGAAGTATACTCTCCACCATTATCTAATCCTGGTGTCTTGGTTCTTCTTTTTGAATGGTTATCTATCAAGGCTTTGGATTTCTTGAATTTCCTGAACACTTCACTCTTGTTCTTCAAGAAGTATATGCATGTATTTCTTAAATGGTCATCAATAAATGTGACATAATATTCACATCCACTTAAAAGTATGGAGGGCAAAGGACCACATACATCAGAATGAATTAATTCTAATATACCTTTAGTATTTGTTTCAATTTTTGGAAATGGATTATTGATGTTCTTTCCTCTTGCACATCCTTTGCAAGTTCCCTCGTGATAAATCTTCACATATGGTAACCCTGTTACCATCTTGCTCACATAGTGCAATGCTTTGTAGTTGATGTGAGCAAGCCTCCTATTCCATGGTTCACTTGAGCTAGTAGTATCATGGACAAGGGATATCTCTGGATTTCCTTTGAGTTTGTGTAGTCCTCCCTCTTCTTCACCAATGACCACATCATCTTCAAGTGTATTTCCTTTAAACCACATCAGTAATTTTCCATCTATAAAAGCAACTCTATATCATTTCTTATCTATTGCTGAGATGGAAAGTAAGTTATTTTTCAAACCTGGTACATATAGTACTTCCTTCATCTTCATGGAAATCCCAGAGTCAAACTTGTAAATTGATTCGCCGATAACTTTGATGGGATATTAATAGTCATCTCCTAATGCTACTTTCTAAGGAGAGATATTTTCTTCAATTCTTGACAGAGTTTGCTTCTTCCCTATCATGTGCTTTGAAGCACCACTATCAATAAGCCATGTATCTTCTCCAGGTGTTACAGAACGAGAGAGTGCAAAGGATAGTACATATTCTTCTACATCTTCTTCTTTTGTTAGTCTCTTATTTGAAGGTTTATGAATACCTTACTTGAAGTTTGATTGTTTTCTTCCTTTAGTATGGATGGATAGATCCTGATCATCTTCTCTAAGTAGAGATTCTTTGTTAGCTACTCTAGCTTCTTCTTGAATGCAATATTCCCATACAATGTCAAACTTCATACTTTCTTTTCTGGCACATAGTGTCTATATGAATGAATCTTAAGATCTAGTGAGACCATTGAGAGAAATCATAACTAGTTCACCCTCATCAAGGGTGTCTCCAATAGCACTTAGTTGTTCCATAAACTGGGAGACCCTTGTGAAGTAATATTGAATTGATTCTCCTTTACTCATATTGGTGCCCTTCAATTGAGCTCTCAAATTCATCTTTCTGTTGATGCTCCTTCCCTCATACATTCTAGAAAGTGGATCATACATTTGCTTTGGTGTATTGTTAGATGAAACTTGAGGGATCAAGTGATCTTTGATAGAATAAAAAATTATCCTCATTTCCTTGATTAGTTCTTGTTCGTGCTTCTCCTTAGCTTCATCTACTTTAGGTTCTGCAAATTCATCCTTAATGTACTTCTCAATTCCATTCTCTTTAAGAATGAGACCAATCCTATACTTACATGCTAGGAAGTTTTCTATCCTTCTAGTTTATCCTCAATCTTAGTTCTTGGGGCCATCCTATCGAGGAGGTCACTAAAAGATTGAAATTTCTCAAAATGAAAATATGACCTTACCAAGATATGCACTTGAATGAGGTGAGTTGGTTGGTCCACTTGGTTTCTGGAGATCCCAAATCTTCACCCTTCAAATCTTGCTTGCGAGGTTGCAGCTTCTGTAGAATTTATGGTTCTAGTTTTCTGTAGTTTTCTAGTTCAGGGCGGGTTTTTCTTTCCTGAATATTCAAATACAAAAAAAAAAATCCTAGGATCGATAGATGCACTCTATGGAGGCACAACTTTCTATGCAAAAATATCTTCCAAATTCCAAACATTGCAGAAAACCTAATTTCTTCTGGAGGAAGAGAAGAGAGAGTTTCACCTTGTGAAATATGTTATATTTAGGCTAGCTCTAACCCCATGTTAAGATTTCATATGCCAATATATATACCATTAGTGTTTAATCCAAATTCACAATAGTAGCATATGTAGAATCACTGAAAGAAACATGATAACAAGATAGACACAATATTTATCCTGGGAAACCCATAACGGGAAGAAAACCCAGCAAAACATCCTTTATGTAAGATGTATAAGATAAAACCCCAAAACAAGTATTCTCCTCCTTTTTGATCTCTCTCTCTCTCTCTCTCTCTCTCTCTCTCGCCTATGCGCTACTAAAGTGAGTGATTTTTTGTTCTCATGCGGAACCCAACTCCTCTATTTATACACTTTATGTCAACTAACTTTTACCCTAATCAAGTCAGCCCCACTAAATTATCTGGGCCGACTTCACTTAGGAAGACTCAAAACAATATTATATTATATTCATTGGGTTATTATTGAACCGACTTACAATGGATGCTTTACCTCATGACTCCATGATGACCAATTACAATAATAACATCCCGACCGAGGAATAATAACATCTCCCTTGGGGTACATCAGTAAAATACCTTTAGATTATCCTTTGAAGTTAGAATATTTCAACATCCAATAGAATTAAATGGGATTGAAACAAATGCAGACCTAAACATTCTACCTCTAGGAGCTTATGAAATTTTAATTGCTATGGATTGGTTGGAAAAAAATCATTTCATACTTGAATTTTTGAATAATAATTTTACTTGTATTGACGACCAAGGAAATCAGAAAATAGTACAAGTAATTCCTAAGGAAATTTGAGTTAGACAAATTGCATCCCTACAAGCTAAAAGAATTGTTATAAAAGGGTGTAAAATATGTGTAGTCAATGTTCAGATTTATAACGCAACAAATGAACAAGATCTAGAAAATTCCCCCATGTTAAAAGGATTTAGAGATGTTTTCCATGAGGAATTGCCTGGTTTACCTCCTAAACCAAATTCTTGACTTTCAATATAACTTGTACTTAGAGTGGTACTAGTATATAAGGCTCCATACCACATGTCAGTCCAACTGAGTTAATTAAGTTGAACTTATAGCTTCAATAACTGATTAAAAATGGGTACATAAGACCTAATGTGTCCCCTTGGTGTGCACTAATGTTATTCCTTAAAAATAAATACAGTACAATGCGTATGTGCATTAGCTACCATCCTCTAAATAATTTCACAATAAAGAATAAATATTCATTACCAAGAATAGATGATTGTTTGACCAAGTAAGAGGAGCCAAGATATTTTACAAGATTGAGTTGAGGTATAAGTACCATCAAGTAAGAATTTGTGAGTAAGATATTAATAAGACCGCATTTAGGACCGGATATGGCCACTATGAATTTGTAGTGATTCCATTTGGATTAACCAATGCCCCAACAAATTTTATGTGCATGATCATAAAACAACTTTTAAAAGTATTTGGATATACCTTTGTTGGTTTTTATTGAGGATATACTCATTTACTCCAAGAGTAAGGACGAGCATGATGAACACCTGAAAATTGTTCTGCAAACATTACATGAACAACAACTATATTCTAAGTTCATTAAATGTGATTTCTATAAGGATCAAATATAGTGGGCCTAGCCATATAATTTAAGAAAAGAGCATATCTATAGATCCCCAAAAGATCAAAGATATCATAGAATGGGAAAATCCTACAAATGTATCAGAAATATGATTATTTATGGGGCTAGCAGGAAAAATAATGCAAAATATTTGTGGAAAGAAAAATGTGGAAACAATTTTCATCAATTAAAAAAACTATTGGAAACAATTCCTACATTGAAGATAACATACCCAAATGGGAAATTTATAGTTTTCATAGTCGCATGTAAGGAAGGGCTTCGTGGGGTCCTTATGTAGGAAAATCATGTCATATCATATGAATATTGAAAAATTAAATAATCTAAGAAGAACTATGCTACTCATGATTTGGAGTTAGCTATCATAATTCATGCACTAAAATGTGGTGACATTATTTAATGGGAAAATTATTCTTAGTCAAAACTGACAACTTGGGATTAAAGTATATTTTTAAGCAACCAAATGTGAGGAACCTCCTGCAATAAACACTGAAAATGGATGATAGAACAGAAATAGTAGAGCACATAAGTGATTTTATTGATCACAGGACACTATGAGGAGGCAACCTTCTTTGAGCAAGCTCAATACAAATAACCGTTGGATTCCTTCATTGGCCTCAACACGTACTTATATAGAAAGTCTAATCTAGAAAACTATTACTCCCCATGAATGTGGGATAATACAACATACTATCTAGACAACTTAACAATTATTACTCCCCTTGAACGTGGGATAATAAAACATACTAACGAGATGACTTACAAACCATATGCATCCAAAAAAATATAATAACAAAATAAAGAGGAGGGTTAACACGAGTTCTTAACATCCCCTCCCTCTTAGGAATTTTTTTTCCCCAAAGATTTAGATGTGTAAACTGTTGTTGAATCTGAGGGAGTGGTTTCAATGTAACATCCTCTAGTTGCATGTCGTGCCACTGAATTAAGACCCTTGTGATGGACTGAGAGCGAAGCTAACGAGTGCACTTATTCATTAGAGGAAATTTCAACTCAAAATGGGCCTTTTAACTCTAATTCAAATTCCATGTCATCATGTGTTAGCTAATGAAATTGCTTTAAATTTGAAATACCGTATAGGTCTTAAACACTTTTTAATATAAATTTGGGGATAGGTATCATAAAAAAACTACTTTTTTTGTTTGTATTTTCAACATATCTCCCTGTGTTTTTACTCAAATTTTGATCGGGTGAGCTCGTTGGATGTGGAATCAAATTTCACATCCAACAAGTACCCACTCGGCATACTTTTGATGGATCTTACGACCCCAAAAAAATAAATACCTGAAAAAATGTGATGTCGCATTTTTTCAGGTATTTCTTGTTTTTGAGGTTGCAGGGTTCATCAAAAGTATGCCAAGTGGGTACTCATTGGATGTGAAATTTAATTCCACATCCAACGAGCTCTCTTGATCGAAATTTGAGTAAAACAATGGGGAGATATGTCGAAAATACAAACAAAAAAGTAGTTTTTTTCTTTTCTTCCGCCAAAATTAATAAATATTATTTTATTATTTTAACTATTAGTTTATTAGTTTTTTTAGGAGGCCCATTTTGAGTTGAAATTTCCTCTAATGAAGGATGGCCTCCGGCTCCAAAATGATGGATCCTTAATAGTTCTAGTAAAACAGTTTGTGCTCTGATGTTGGTTCCAGACACTTTCCTAAGACAAGAGACATGAAATACTAGGTGAATGTGAGAAGAAGGAGGAAGTTCCATGTAACTTCCCCACCCTTCAACCGGTGAAGAGGATGCTACCATAATACTATATACTCGAAAAACTAGCCCCATAAACGTAAAATAAAATGCATTGAACTCAAGATATCCATATGCATAAGGAATTAACATTCAATAGAAGAAAATTACGTTTAATTCAAGCATTCATTACATTTTAGCATGTTCATCATAATTCACATAAACAATACAGTTGCATGGGTAATCACACAAGAATACTTATATTTGAATGAAGCTCCCCGCAACCAATTATGCCACTACAACGTTCCACCCAACCATAGGCTAGTGTGCTCATCGATCCCTCAGCATCATTGCCACCCCTGAGTTGGGCATGATTCCCCAAGGAAAAGGAAAACTAAGCAGGCTCACACATAGCCAAAGATATGTCAAAACGCAGTCAAGCCAAAGCTAGTTTTTTCTTTATCAGACTGCCAAGGAGACGCAAAAACACATAACCAATCCAACAAGTTGGGTTTATTAGGTTATTAGGATATGGAAGCACTATCTGCTAGGGTAGTGGGCTCATTAAAGAGCTAAGGATGCCTTCACCAGAACTAGCTTGACTCCTAAGACATCCACATGCACCCAACAAAAGGAATCATTCATTTCTCTGCTACAGAGTCCCTCGAGACATGACTTCCCTTCCAATGTAATTCAAGGGGTGTAGAGAAGAGAGCCAACCCTCTAGCTCTGTCTATGAGGCTCCTGCAAAACACTAGTTTTTTCAAGCAGACTCCTTTCCACTCCTACATAGTCCAAAGATCAATTTCATACACAACATTATACACCATTTCTGTGTTGAGGAAAACAATTCAGCCACAAAATTAGTTTCCAAGGAGGGTAAGAACAACCCACTAATACCAAATTGTATCCAAGTACATTTTGGCCCTAATGTGGCCAAAAACGAATTCATCAACAACACCCAAGAGGATTTGGTCTCTTGTCAAAATCTTTGGGAAACACCAAAAACGATTTTTAGCTTGGTAAACATTGGGGAAATGAAACAGAAATCGTTGGGGAAGAACCCAACCACAAGAACATAACAAAAATGAGATTTTCAAACTCCAAAAAATGAAGAATGACTTTCCACATGAGGAAGAAATACACAGGAAATCCAAAATCGAAATTCACACACAACAAACTTCAATCCGATTGAGAGATAGAGAGAGCCCAAATTGGATTTCTGATGATGGGGGAAAACGTCTAGGGCCCAAAATCATGAAGAAAACATACAACAACCTAAATCGTGGAGATCAAAAATAGCTCCCAATATTTCCCTGTGTGAGCAAATGAAGAATGTGGGTGTATGGGCAAATGGGCATGCATTTTGGGTGTTTTCTTTCCCTAAAAGTCAAAAATGATTTTCCACAAAAATTGGTTTTCCCAAATTCAAATTTCCTACCCATACTCTTCCCATCCCCATGCAATAACTAACTCAGCCACATTCTGGCATAATTTAATGATTGGGGAAAAAGACAAAAAATGGGTAGTTGAGGGTTTGATGGGTTCTCCCTTTGACATTTGGCTTTTCCCCATTGGACCAAAGCTTTAAATAATTTCTCTCCCTATTCCTCAGGAAAATCATGCCCCCATCTCTTTTAATGTTGCATAGACATAGCTGGTTGTGGGTATTTTAATTTAAAAAGAATATTTACATGATGCCAAAATGATAATGTGTCGGATATCATGATATACCATCGGCAATGATTTTAAACGTCAGAACATAAAACATTAAATCAATGGTGGGGATTTTTACTTTAGTTCTCACCACGATTATATAGAATATATACATCATATACATTGTTTAAATAAAAATGGGGTCAAAACCAGGGTGTTACATTCCCCTCCCCCTTCAATAGCACTGTCCTCAGTGCTTTACAAAATTGAACAAAATTCTACATTGGTATCACCTCAGTGCTCCACAGAATTGAACAAAAATGGATGTGCCAATCACATGGCATCCTCCAGCTCCCACGTAGCCTCTTCAAAATCGTAGTGCTCCATTCCACCTTTACCTGCCCTATGACTAGGTTCCGAATCATTGTTACCTTCCTGTCGAGGATACACATTGGCTCGATTTGGAAATCTCCCTCAGGTTCCACCTGAATCACATCCCAATTTATCACATGGTTAGGATCATGTACATATTTCTTAAGCAAAGAAACATGAAAAACATTATGAGCTCTAGTGCTAGCAGGCAATGCAAGTCTATATGCAACTGGCCCTATTCTTTCAAGCACTTCAAATGGCCCACAATATCTTGGTGACACCTTGGCACAACTCCCAAGCTTCAAGGAATTCCTCTTTTCCCTCACTCTAAGGTAAACATGATCCCAAACACTGAACTCTCTATTCACCCTATGCTTATCTGCATAGCTTTTATGTCTATCCTGAGCTGCTTTCACATTCTACCTGATCTTTACAACCCCTTGCTCCATCTCCTTGAGCAATTTGGGACCAAGCACAACCCTGTTCACTGGATTATCCCAAGCCACTGGTGTCCTACACCTTCTGCCATACAAAGCTTCATACAGACTCATCCCCAAGGATGCTTGCTGTCCACTGTTATAAGCAGACTCTACCAAGTGTAGATAATCTTCCCACTTAGTTGGTTTATCCATCACATACATGTGAAGCATGTCTTCAAGAACCTGATCAACTCTCTCTGTCTGAACATCAGTGTCAGGATGGTAGGCAGTATTGAAGTTCAACTTTGTACCCAAATCTGCAAACAACCCCTTCCAAAAATTGGATGTGAAATTGACATCTCTGTCAGAGACTATTGCCTTAGGAAATCCATGCAATTTGAAAATCTCTTTCATGAATATCTTTGCAATATCATCAGTCTTATGTGTAGACTTAACTGGTATAAAATGTGATTCCTTTTTCAACTTGTCCACCACAACCATGATGGAATCATGTTGTCTCCAAGTCATCGGCAATCCTATAATAAAATCCATGGAAATAACTTCCCATTTCCATTCTGGAACTAGCAAAGGATGCAACAAACCTTCGGGGTGTTGAATGATATCACATGGTTGTCTTGCATAAGGACTCCTCCAATCCCTTGTCCTCATGCATCAGTACACACCACAAAATCTTTCTCTGGGTCTGCAACTTTCAATACTGGTGCACTAGTGAGAACATTCTTCAACTGCTAGAAGCTTTATTCACACCTCAATGTCCATTCAAACTTTATCCCCTTCTTTTGCAAAGAAGTGATGGCATGTGCAACTTTGGAGAATCCTTCAATGAATCTCCTGTAGTATCCTGCAAGCCCCATAAAATATCTTACATCTGTCACATTTCTTGGAGTAGGCCAATTCATAATGGCTTCAATCTTTTCAGGGTCCATAGATATGCCCTCTTCTGAGATAATGTGACCCAAATATTGAATTCTATCTCTATAGAAGTCACACTTGCTCAGCTTTGGATACAGCTGATGCTCCCTAAGTAATTGCAATGTCAATCTCAAATGCTCTTCATGCTCTTCCTCATTCTTAGAATAAATAAGAATGTCATCAAGGAAAACAAGAACAAACTTGTCCAAATACCTGATGAAGACACTATTCATAAGGCACATAAATGTAGCTGGTGCATTTGTGAGACCAAATGGTACCACTACAAACTCGTAATGTCCATAACTTGTTCTAAAGGATGCCTTATGAATGTCTTCATCCTTGATTCTCACCTGATGGTAAGCAGACCTCAAGTCAATCTTGGAAAATACCTTTGCTCCTCTCATTTGACCAAAGAGGTCATCAATCCTAGGAAATGGGTATTTATTATTCATAGTGACTTTTTTCAGATGTATGTAATCAAGAGACAACCTTAGTGTACCATCTTTCTTCTTTACAAATAGAACTGGTGCTCCCCAAGGAGACACACTCGACCTGATATACTTCTTCTCCAACAACTCTTCTAGTTGGATATTCAACTCTAAAATCTATGGTGTACTAATTATGTAGGGTGTTTTGGACACTGGTGCTGCTCCTGGCACAAGTTCAATTGTGAAATCAATGCCCCTATTTGGAGGAAGCCCTGGAATCTCAACAAGAAACACATCCCTGAATTCCTACAACACATGAAAGTCTTCCAACCTAGGAGTTTCATTCTATGTTGCCTCAAAAATATGAGTTGCATAAAACTAACAACCTTTCCTATAGAACTTCTTCAATTACATTGCTGAAATCTTCCTCACAAAAATCACCTTTGGAATGCCTCTTACCACTACTGGTTTCCCTTATTCATCCATGCATTCGAAAGTCTTATTGTAACAGCCAAGCTTCACTCTGTGAAATTCTAACTAATCCATTCTGATGAGAACATCATAGGAACCATGGTAGAACATTCAGATCTACACAAGTGACCAATCCATTCATAACCAATGGACATTTCTCTACCACTTCACTAACCTTTCTCTTGGTTCTAGTGTCTAGCTGAACTAACCAAGATTTTCTATGCTTTACTTTCTTAAAAGCACAAATCTCCACTACTTTAGGGGTAATGTAACTATAAGTAGACCCAGGGTCAATAAAAATAGAAACACATTGCTCAACAATATTACCTACTACTTCAATCACAGTTGACTGGTGATCTTCCTGGAGGTCCTCTAGTGTTGCATAAATCCTATCGATAGCCCTTTCTACTTGACCCATTGTTTCTACTTATTGAATGTTCTAAGCTGGCCTTGCACTCTCATTCTTGAGTGGACAATTCCTGTGCATGTGGGGTCCTCCACATTTCCAACATTGGAGAGGTTCTCTATTCTACTATGGGTCTCTAGGCTTTTCTCCCATCACTATGGATGGCTGCTTCTCAGCTTGTGATGGTTGCTTCTGCTGATTTCTGAAGTTAGAAGGTTTGAAACCTTTTTTCCTTTGGTCATACTTCTCATTCTTCTTGCCCTTCCTTGTTGCTTCTTCAAGAGTTCTAGGTTCGTAAAAATCAATTCTGTCTTTGTAAGGCTAAGGAAATGCACTCAGGAAACGCTGGATTTTCACTTTTTCATATTTTATATACCGTACATAGCTCAATAGCTCCAAGAACTTGTTTGCATACTCTTCCACAGTCTGTTGTCTCAATCTCAGCTCATGGAATTATTTAATCTTGTCATCATAGTACTTGTCAGAGAGGTACTTCTGCTTGAAGTATTTCTTGAATTGTTTGTTAGAATAATCAAACCCATAGTATTACCCACTTAGACATTATTTCATTTATTTTGTCTTATTTGCCTAGTCCATGAGTCCCACCATGTGCAAGTTGCTAATTGCCTATCCATAGAGGTCAAACTTGCCATCTTTGACTCATGGAGCACTTGGGGAAGCCTTAGGAATCAAATCTGCTTTATTCCTGGCCTCCTAGGCGCCCATCTGCTTTTTCTGCTTTATTCCCTGCTTTTTCAGTGTTTTAAGGCACATAGGAAAGCAAGACTAGGTGAGGTGAACTTGTTTTATTTCCCTTTCATCCTCCACTCTTTCCTCCATGCAAAAGCATGTATGAGCTGCCATTTGACCACTCTTTAGCTTGCCTATGCACCCTTGCTAATTCGTGGGGTCCTTGATAGATTTGGGGTCATCTTTTTACACCTATGGGGGATTTTCCTATTTTGGATAAGCCTGCTTTATGCTAGTTTTGGATGCCTCCTTATGCATTCGACCTATTGATGTATTCTATATATTCAGCAACCTATGTTATTACAGGGTTGGATATTGTACACTGAGTTAATATAATTTTGTGTTACAGCTCCATATTCAGTCTCCATTGTTGACAATTTTGCATGATCAATTGTAATTTGTTGTGAGTGAAATTAATCTATTGCAGGTCTGAATTTATACATGGTATCAGAGCCATTATAGGTTACTACTCTCCTTCAAAAATTGTTTTGCATGTTCGACATCAAGACTGGGAGCCTTCTACTGACAGCCGGGACAGATTTTCTAGAGCTATGGATTCACAGAAAACTATCTTGACTCCCTTCAACTATTTTGAATGGAAAGCAGAGATGGAGATCTTGTTGAGAGCGAAAGGCCTCTACAGGGTGACTATGGCAACAGAAGCAGAGCCCAATGTAGCTACAGAGAAGATCAAATGGCACAATCGGAGAGATGAGGCTTATGGCCTCCTATGTCTCAGTATTTCCCGAGACCTCCTTTTCCATCTCGATGGATTAACTTCACCGGATCAAGTGTGGGAGAAGCTTTCTGATCTCTTTGGAAAGACAGATGAGATGAGGGGACATCAGATCGAGAATGAGTTGATTTCTCTGAGTCCCAGCAGCTTCGAATCCCTGCAGCTATATTTCTCCAAGTTCAAAGCACTAGTTTTGCAGCTGAAACAATGTGGTATTGAAAAGAAAGATGAGCAGCTCGTATTGTCCATCCTCTCGAAGCTAGGGCCTGATTATTCAGTCTTTGTTTCGACCTTCTATGCCACAAAACTCACAGCTCGAACCTGGAAGATGCCTAGCCTTGCAGATTTCATGGAATCACTCACACAGGAACAAGACAAGCTGGTGATGATGGGCACCATCAAACCTTCCAAAGACCAAGCTCTGGTTGCTGGAGATTCGAGGGTGGATTCAAAAAGCAAAAAGAAAGCTAAAAATCCACCTGAGCAAAGAAGAGACAAGAAGCAGTCTCAAGAGGATCAACAAGGTCCCAAGAAAAATACCCAGAAGAAGAAAAAAAAGGTGAAATGAACAAGTGCTCATACTGTTCGAAGGGCAATCATACTGAAAGATCTTGTATGAAAAAGCAGATAGATATGCTAACTCAACTACTAGAGAAGAATGGAATCTCCCTTCCAGAAGGCTCAAAGAGAAGAGAAGGAGGATCAAGTTCTGATGACAGAGAGAGAGTTCATGCTCTAGTTGCTGGCACATCA
>LPNX010027859.1:209585-256364 GCA_001517045.1 Pseudotsuga menziesii
ATTTCTACATTGTTTCCACACAATTCTCCTTTCATTAACCTTCTTTACTCGTTTGTTGCATTCCCATAATATAGATGCTCTTCCAGTCAAATTGAATATAGCCACCCTTGCTTTCATATTTTCGGAGTAGTCTTGAACTTGGAAATACTTCCTCATCCCAAGAAGCCAAGCCTCAACTTCTTGACCAGTCTTGACATCACCATTAAAAGTATGAGGCCTTGCCTTTTTGAATTCATCTTGTGAATTGTTCTTGTAACATCTCCTCCTCTTATTCATGAGAGATGGAGAGCTTGAATCCTCACTAGGTTTCTTAGAATCATATGACCCAGTGGTAGTCCATTCTAGAGTATTCCTTTTGTCCTTGTAAGCCCTCCAGAAAACATGGGACCTTTTTCGAGAATTTCCCCTGGCGCTACTCGTACTTCTTTCTGGATTATCTTCCTGATGCCCAGAGTTTATCTGTCCCTAGATATCTGTTAAACTCTGCAATATAGCTGCATTTATCTGATTTTGATCTTCTTGAGCCTTAAGCATCCTTTCGTTGTCTTCTCTGCAACTTTGCAACCTCCACCCTTAGGATCCTCATGGTGGCTGCAATATCTGGGGGAGTATCTTGAAATATTATCCCATTATACTCTGTCTCATCATTTCCAACTCTGAAATTTTCTCCCATAACATCTTCCTCGAACTCATATGGGTCCTATGCATCATTCATGTCGTCGATTCTCATCTTGGCCCAACCAAGAATGAAATTGTTGAAACTACTCCATGTGGAATGTTGCCTTTGAAGGTGACTATATTTCTACAAAATGTGTTAATAAACACAACTGTTAACTGCATAAAATATCATGAGTTCATTATTACTTACCTGAATTGGAACATCATATATTGACAACTTGTCAAAACATAGAATTTTCTTTTCACCAAGAACGACAGTCTTAGGGGGACGATGGGGGTCAAGGGGGCTTACCCCCTTGTGGCTTCCTTGTGCCACTGCATGGTGGGCCGAGGGCATCACCCTTGTTTTTTTTTTGTAAATATTTTATTTTCGCGCAATCTGGCGCATAATATCGCTGCCATTTTTCACCCTTTCAGCACCCCTAAATCCCACTTGAATGCTGCTTTTCCACGAAAAAAAAATCCCACTGAAAAACTCAGATGTTTCCATCCAATCAGATCCCTTCCCAACAAGTCATCCGATGTATTGGCTCACTTGTTGACAACTCTTCCGATGACTCGACAGATCGATCTTCTTTTCCCTTCTGACACTCATCGGATCGATCTTCATTTGCCATCTCATGCACATCGGATTGATCTTCCACTGTATTCTGACTCACATCAGGTCAATCTTCCTCTGTCTTCTGATGCACATCGGATCGATCTTCTTCTGTATTCTGATGCACATCGGATCGATCTTCATTTATCTTCCGATGCACATCGGGTCAATCTTCCTTTTTCTTCCAATTCACATCAAAAAACTTCTTCCGAGATTTCCTATCCTCTTCATTTTTCTTCTCTTTTTCCTCTTTCCACCACTGTGTCAGATCCCTTCTAGTGAGCCTTACCGACACCTCGACTCTGCTTCAACAAACATCTTCCGATGCTTTTGACAGTTAGAAAAATTTTGAATTTTTCTTCCTGTTTTCCTTGTTGGACGTGTACCGGCTCAACCTAGCCAAGACCATCAACTCCACCCTGTCAAGGCCTTTGGCTCCTCCCAACCGATACCATTGGCTCCACCCATCTGAGACCTTCGGCTCCTCCCAGCCAACACCTTCGGCTCCTCCAAACTGAGACCATCAACAAAATTTCAAAATTAGACCATTTTGAAAAATTTCTCTCTTCTAGGTTTCTTTATCAAAGGACTTAGATTAATTCATTCGATGTATCGGATGGAATTCCACCTAGGTCATCTGACGTATCAGATGGAATTCAGCCTAAGTCATCCGATATTTTCCATACTTAGAATTTTTTTTTGAAATTTTCCTATCTTTCACATTTTTTCTCTGTTGGACAGAGGGTAACCTTCCTTTGTCACTGCTTCTTCATGGCCCATTGAGGCCCATTCTACAACGAAACTCTGATACCACACTGTAACGTCCCCGACCCTCCGACCGACAAAGAGGACGCTACCATAATACTATATACCCGGGAAACTAACCCCATAAATGTAAAATAAAATGCATTGAACTCAAGACACCCATATGCATAAAGAATTAACATTCAGTGGAAGCAAATTAAATTTAATTCAAGCATTCAACACATTTTAGCATGTTCATCATAACTCACATAAACAATACAGTTGCATGGGTAATCACATAAGAATACTTATCTTCAAATGAAGCTCCCAACAACCCGCTATGTAACTGTAACGTTTCACCCAACCATAGGATAGTGTGCTCATCGATCTCTCAGCATTACTGCCACCCTCGAGCTGGGCATGATTCCCCAAGGAAAAGGAAAACTAAGCAGGCTCACACATAGCCAAAGATATGTCAAAACTCAGTCAAGACAAAGCTATTTTTGGCTTTATCAGATTGCCAAGGAGACACAACAACACATAAACAAGCCAATAAGTTGGGTTTATTAGGTTATCAAGAGATGGAAGAATTGTCTTCTAAGATAGTGGGATCACTAAATAGCTAAGGATGCATTCACTAGAACTAGCTTGACTCCTAAGACATCCACATGCAACCAACACAAGGAATTATTCCTTTCTCTACTGTAGAGTCCCTCAGGACATGACTTCCCTTCCAATGTTATTCAGGGGGTGTAGAGAAGAGAGCCAAACCTCTAGCTCTGTCTATGAGGATCCTATAAAACAATAGGTTTTTCAGGCAGAATTCTTTCCACTCCTACACATTCCAAAGACCAATTGAATACACAACAATATACACCATTTCTTGGTTGAGGAGAACAGTTCAGCTACAAAATTAGTCACCAAGGAGGGTAAGAACAACCCACTAACATCAAATTGTATCTAGGGACATTTTGGCCCTAACGTGGACAAAAACAAATTCATCAACAATACCCAAGAGGATTTGGTCTCTCCTCAAAATCGTTTGGCAACACCAAAAACGATTTTCAGCTTGGTAAACATTGGGGAAATGTAACAAAAATCATTGGGGAATAACACAACCACAAGAACATCACAAAAATGATATTCTTAGACTCTAGAAAATGAAGAAAGATTGTCCACATGAGGAAGAAATACATAGCATATCTAAAATCAAATTTCACACATAGCAAACTTCCATACGATTGAGAGAGAGAGCCGAAATTGGATTTTTGATGATGGGGGAAAACGTCCAGGGCCCAAAATTGTGAAGAAAACATACAGCAACCCAAATCGTGGAGGTCAAAAATAGCTCCCAAGCTTTCCCTACGTGATAAAATGAAGAACGTCGGTTTATGAGCAAATGGGCATGCATTTTGGGTGTTTTCTTTCCCCAAAAGTGAAAAACGATTTTCCCCAAAAACGGGTTTTCCCCAAATTCGAATTTCTTTCCCATACTCTTCCCATACCCATGCAATAACTAACTGAACTACATTCTAGAAGAATTTAATGATTGGGGAAAAAGACAAAAATGGGTAGTTGAGGGTTTGATGGGTTCTCCCTTTGACATTTGGCTTTTCCCCATTGGCCCAAAGGTTTAAATAAATTCCCTCCCTATTCCTTAGGAAAATAATGCCCCCATATCTTCTAATTTTGCATAGACATAGCTGGTTGTGGGTATTTTAGTTTAAAAAGCATGTTTACATAATGCCAAAATTATAATGTGTTGGATAGCACGATATACCATCGACAACTATTTTAATCTTCAGAACATAAAACATTAAATCGATGGTGGGGCTTTTGCCTTTAGCTTCTCACCATGATTAATTACAATATATACACCATATAGATTGTTTAATGCAAATGGGGTAAAAGCTGGGGTGTTACATTCCAATTTATAAGCAACGTACCCAATCTTCTAAAGAACCTTATATGGCCCATAGAACTTTGGAGAGAGACTCAGATGCCCTCTAAGTTTCAAGGAGGATTGTTTGTAATTTTGTAGATGAAGAAAAACCATATCAGTGACTTGAAAAGTGCGCTCAGAATGGTGCTAATCAACCTGTTGTTTCATGTGGTTTCTTTTCGTGTGAAGATTGTCCTACAAAATGTGAAGAATATGATGTTGGTTTCAAAGAACCATGTCAACTACATGAACTGGTGAACTATTAGGGGTGTATAGAAGGATTACTAGAGGTGTCTGACCATAAATTGCTTCATATTGAGTCATTTTAGATGTAGTATGGTATGAAGTATTATACCACCATTCAGCAAGAGGGAGTCACTTTTCCCACTGATGTTGTTGTTCAAAGGTGAAGCAACAAAGATAAGTTTCCAAACATTTGTTGATTACTTCTGTATGACCATTTGTTTGTGGGTGATATCCTGAACTCATATTCATCTTGGTGCAAGTGAGGCGAAATAGCTCGGTCCAAAAATGACTTGTGAAAGTTGTGTCACGCTTTGAGACAATGGAAGAATGGATTCCATGAATACGAAATATCTAGTCCATGAAAATTTGTGTGACTGAGGAGGAGTTATATGGATGGATGAGAGCACAAAAATGACTATATTTGGAGGGTAAATCAACCACATCCAATATTACAGCATTCCCTCCACATTTAGGGATCCCTTCAATGAAATCCATTGAAATATCTGTCTAAATCCTTGTAGGGATGGGAAAATGTTCGAGGAATCTCGGAAGGAGTGTATTTTCACCCTTGTGGTGCTGATAAGTAGCACATTCAAAAACCATCTGTTGAATTTCTTGTTTCATTCCCTTCCAAAAGAATTTACGTCGTGCCCACTCATACATTTTGAGGAACCTAGAGTGCCCTATTAATGGAGAAGCATGGAGTTCATAGAAGACTGCATGCTTAAGATCTATGCTTCGGGGAAGCACCAAATGACCATTGTATCTCAGAGAAGAACCATACCAAGAGTAATGTGGTATAGTAGAAAGGTTACTGGCCAACTGTTGGATGATTTCAGGTAATGAAGATTCATTGATATAGCCTTGATGAACATAGTACAACCAATTTGGAATAGACATAGAAATAGCTGAAAGAGAAACATGGTCATCAAATGTACAGGAAAGAGCATCCGCTACAATATTTTCCTTACCATTCTTGTAAGTAATCTCATATTCATAACCCATTTATGTTGTGTTGGGGATGAGACCCATTGTTCTAGGAAATATTTCAGTCTCTGGTGATTAGTCTTGATGCATAAATGATTCCCTAAGAGGTATGGCTGCCACTTCTGTACTGCATGCAAAATAACTATCATTTCCTTATCACATGTAGAGGTAGCTAAATTCTTACCAAAAAGGTATTTTTTGGTGAATGCAATGGGATGTTCATCTTGAAGGAGGACAACACCAAGTCCATTGTCGCAAGCATCACTCTCAATAGTTAAGGGCTTGGAATAACCGAGCATAGCTAGAACATGTGTGGTACACATAGCCTCTTTTAGTTTGTCAAATGCACACTCAACATCATGTGTCCATGTAAAAGAATTCTTTTTCAGTAGAGTTATTAATGGAGCTGCAATTTTCCCATAATATTTGACAAACTTGCGGTAGTATCCAGTCCATACCAAAAACCCATGAAGGCTCTTAAGGGTCTCAGGATGTGGCCAATTTTTCATGGCATCTATTTTGGAAGGATATACACAAACCCCTTGTGCTAAAACAATATTCCCGAGACAATATACTTCCATGTGCCCCAAAACAAAATTTATACTTTTTGGCACAGAGATGATGATCACATAAACGTTGCAGTACAAGATCCAGATGTTGGAGATGCTCAACCCATGTTTTACTATATATGAGGATATCATCAAAGAAGACCAAAATGAATTTTCCAAAGTAGGACCGACATATTTTATTCATCAATGACTGGAAGGTGTAAGGATAATTCATGAGGCCAAATGACATGATAAAAAATTCATAGTGGCCATCATGTGTGCGAAAAGTTGTTTTAGGGATGTCATCCTCATGAACTCGAATTTGGTGATACCCGAACGAAGATCCAACTTGGAGAAAAAATGAGCACCATGGCGCTCATCCAAAATCTCATCAACAACAAGAATTGGAAACTTATCCTTGATTGTGATGTGATTAAGTGCTCGAAAGTCAATGCAGAGGCACCATGACCCATATTTTTTTCAGACAAAGAGAATGGGTTAATAGAAGGAACTGTTACTAGGGTGAATAATACCTTGCTTCAATAAGTCTCAAACAAGCATCTCAATTTCTGTCTTGTTGTTAAACGGGTAGTGATAGGGCCTGGTGTTGGGAGGGACACTTCCAAGAAGGAGAGTGTAATAACCCAAAAATTGATAAAAAATTTAAATTTTTCATGTAACATTAAATGTTCAAGGATGACATCGCCAATGAACCAATAACTGTTAGCAGTTACTCAAACAACAATATTGAACAATGAGCATTATATTTCTTTAATTTTATACAATTAATAGTTTATCTTTAAAGTATTATGTTAGGGGTGTTAACACAACAGTTTATGTTTTAGAAGGCAAGAAAGGAAACTACATCTTAATCTGATGCCAAATGTGTCATTACGTTCTTTTGTCAAGTAGGAAAGAATCTTAGATGAGATCGGGGCTTACTTAGCTTACCGCTAACACAGTGGAGTGATACTTCTTTTACAGGTTCTAAACAGGTAAGCAGTGTGGTTACCAGTAAAAAAATTTCAGATCGAGAATAATATTCAACTAGCATAGTATAAAATGCTAGTAAAAATGTTCATTTGCAGCTTGATCCTATAAAAGGTATTGTTGGTATTTTTAATGTTATCAAGCTGCATAAATGATTGTAATAAAAATACTCGGAAAGAAAGGGGTATGTGCAGTTAAGTTTACCACCATAGTACATGATCCAAATAATCTTCCTTCTTGTATTTTCAATTATATGATTACATTTCATTTTGAGATGTTATAGATTAAGAACAGTTCTAATTCTACCAATAAGAGCATAGTGGCCTAACAATTTTATAAACGAGAAGATATGTTACACATACTTGCATCCCTAACTACATATTTGTCATTTAGAGATTGGACTATGGTGTTTTTCATATCTATTTGAGTCCTTTTTAAACTTTAATACTCTACGTTTGTGATTCTTCTAAATCATGTATTGTTACTTAGTTTTCTTGTATATAAAACATTTTTTTATATGAGCTCTCAATTACAATAAGTATATTGTGATTTCTAAATGTGTTAACATACTGATCCTTGCTCCAGGATTCTTATGATTAGTTATCTTCATGTAACTAGTTCATCTTCCTTGATTTGTGAACTACTAATGTAAAAAGAAGACATTAATTAAAATGAGGGACTTTATATATGTTTAGGCTATGGTTAAACTATGCGTAAACCCTAGTGTAAAAGAACACCTAACACAAAGTACAAGGTTTAAGGTTAAGTGAAGAAAAATCAAAATGAGGTAATAAAATTATACAATGATTTTTATAAGGTTTTGACTTGAATCCTAATGATTATGCAGGATTCGAATCGAGACTCACAATTATAGCTCCATACCCATAATTTGTAAATTATTTGATGGAAACGTGGTTGGTGATTGAAGCTTAGGGTTTTCGTTGACTTGAGATGCCATAAAACTGGCTTCAAACACTAAAAATGCGCTTTGTTTTAGTATGGACCGTGGAGTGGTCAAGCCAAGAGCTCATGGCCTCCATGCTTGGTGATGAACCTCCATTAAAATGCACACAGGCCTTCTGAGATTTTACGAGCTGGTGTAGAAGGGTGATTAAGAAGTATTTTTGCCATCGTGAGGTGGTTTTTAACTATGTAGAGAGTACTGAGATTTTGGGTTGTCTTCACCTTTGTGTTGCTATGAGATTTGGAACTCTGTCATTATAAGGAGTGCGATGGGAGTTGTTCACTGTGTGCACTGAGTTCTTGTTGACTGTTCATTCCTCCATGAGGGTTTTGGTCTTATCTTGCCGCGCCATGAGACTCCATCTTGAATACTGTACACTTGCATGTTACATTGGAAGGGTTCCACTTCAGTTTGTAATGCTCACGAGGGAAGCAGGGTAAGACTGCTTCATCTAGCAGCTACACCGTGCTCTAGGTAAGAATTTTGACTATTTGCTATTTTAAAATAAATATGTAATTATTTATTTAAGGATTTATGTATTAATCCTTCATCTTTTGTTGATTTTATTTGTGCAGGCTCATCAAGGAGGATCGAACTACTGTTAACTTCATCAACAGAACTTTTGCGAGGGCTTTGAAACTGGTGAGCCTTAGTTTCACCTGGGATTTTCTCCTGCACATTTGTGAGGTGGAATTTTATGGCACTGGCATGTGTTGTGTTTGTTGGTTCGACTGTGGTCATTAGTTACTCTATTTGTTTCTTTTAATTTCTATTTTTAAAAGCCCTAGTCGTTGTTTGTAATGTGAGCATATGGGCCTTCACAGTCATGACTTACATATTTAGTTTTGAGTCTTCTCGGCCTTAGTTGAAAGTATGGTGATAATTGTTTTAAAACTGGCTTTAAGCCATGACTTTACTACGAGGCCATTTGGTCGCTTCATGGGGATTTGATTAGGGTTTTAAAGGAAACTTTGGGGGTTGTTCTTACATCACTACTCGCTTTGGTAAAGGGATTTCGTAGTTGAACATATGGTTGCTTCGATTTTGTGAACCTTGTTTTAAGTAATGATTCTTTTATGTAAGCTTTTAAGCTTTGAATGATAAATAAGAGTTGGGAGCTAAGACTTAGTTTGTTCAGTTTCATTTTTATTATTGAAAGGATTTTCACAGCTTAATGTTGAATTAGCAGTATCTCTGTTTGGTTTACATTTATGTATATTTGGTTTATTTTAACTATTTTTATTGTTATTTACTTTTTTGATGGTTAGGGTTAACTATATCAGTAAGAAATTTTTTTTCGTCCTATAAGGACTAATATTTGATAATGTTTTTAAAATTATTTTGTTAGCAACAAAATTAATAATACTGCAATTAAATTCTGGAAATAGGATTGAGTATATTATTATTAAATAAATGTATCTCTTTGCTATAATTTCTGAAATATACTGCTAGGTTTGGTGTTGTAAAATTTTAATTTAATTAGTGTGAAAGAATAAATATTTTCTAAACCCTAATTCTTTTTAATGGTTTATAGAGCTAGTAATTTGTTTTCAATAACCCTAGTTTACATTTTCTCATGAATGAATTAACTAGGTAAATATCTAATCTAAAAATATTGTTTTACTAAGTTGAACCTAGTTTAAATATTTTATTGTTCCTATATTATTTATTTAGGTCTACTTACTAGATTTATAATTTGTAACTTTACTAGTTTTACTGTATAAAATATTATATATACTAGTATGTAATATTTAAATTTATTATTCTATCTTTAATTAGTTAATTTAAATAATCTAAATAGATAATACAGATACAGCTAAAGTTCTGTAAATAATTTACACAAAATTATGTAGAAAGTAATCATTTGCATGTGCATTCAAGTTTTATTGATTCTACTTATTTGAAATAAATATACTTGTTGCACTAGAGTACTTCCTTGCAAAAGGCATGGAAAAATATAGTTTAGGTAATTTTTTTCCTATCTATCAATTTACTCAGAAATTTCTTTACCGATTTACCCTAATCCAATTAATTACTAATTTTCACAGCATATATAATTGTCCTATTGAACCCTTAACAGAAATAAAACAACAATATAATATATTAATGAAAACTCTTAAACATTCCAGATGTAGTGAATAAGTAAAATAACTGAACTAAGAAAAAAATAGAAGTATAGATGAGGTGACAACAACTTAAGGAGGTTGTTCCTCCCAACCAACTTTTGGAGAAGAGCTGGACTGCAATTCTCAGGACCCCCGAGCTTTTCTCCTGGTCCTCCTCGTAGAGTACTGGGTGAGAGATGTAGTCTTGAGATCCTCTGCAACTCCATTGAGTGTTCAACAGTAACTCAGTTCTTCTTACAGCAGTAAGAAATTCATCTTAGAATAGCTGCACTAGTTCAGTCTTCAGCACTTATCCCCTCAAACTTACTTCAGCTAGGCCCCTCCATCGAATTCACATGTGCACTTCATTCACTCAGAATGATCACAAATCTAGAAAAAAATGAGCAGCCCCAGCTGTCTTCAATGGGAAGTTTTTATCAGCATGCCCAGGTATTTTGGGTCAGTTTTTACTTAATGAGCCACCTGCTCATGTTCCACTTTCTTGGGGTATCATGACCACAAAAATATGGTAGTTTCCACTTGCAACAACTAGAAGTAGTTTGAGGATGCTGCCACATGTCAATTCTGCTCTCAACCGAGTCTCCTCCACCAAGTGACCAGTAAACACTCATTTAACAGTTTCCCCAAGATGTTGTCTCATCTTTTATTTATTTATCAATAAAATATTTTGCAATACATTAAATTATCCTTGACCCCACTTGGTCATTAATTACAAACTTTAACATAAAATATAACATAATGTTCCTCAAAAACATAAAATTGTTTTGCAAATTGGGGCATGTGACATACACATCCCCTTAATTTATAACATCGTCCTCGATGTTATTTATTATTCGTCCTCGAAATTGCCCTATTTGTTCTTTTACATACACTATGAGCAAATCCTCCAATACCCAATTTACTCTTTCAGTCTGTCCATCTGTTTGAGGAAGGAAGGAGGTGTTGAAGTTTAATGTAGTATTTAACCCTTTAAACAAAGACTTCCAAAAGTTTCCCGTAAAATTAGGGTCTCTATCTGAAATTATTACTTTCGGTATTCCATGTAACCGAAAATTTTGTTTTAAGAAAATATCAACAATATTTTCATCTTTATAAGTAGTTTTTACAGGTATAAAATAAGCTGCATTGCTTAATTTATCAACAACTACCATTATTGAGTCATTTAAGTTTTGATTTCTAGGTAGTCTTGTGATAAAATCAAGGCTAATTATCTCCCACTTCTAGCTAGGAATAGGTAATGGCTAAAGTAGCCCAGTTGGATGCTGATGTTCAGTATTTACTTGCTGAAATTCGAAGCACTTAGCAATGTATTCTGCCAATTCATTTTTCATGTTTGGCCAAAAATAATCATTTCTTAGCATGGATATGGTTTTCTTATAACCAGGATGCCCTGAATAAGGAGTCTTATGAATTTCGTTTAAAATCAACAACTTAATCTTAGGTACATTAGGTACGTATATTTTATCTTTATATAATAATAATCCTTTTTCATTTAAACTATACCCTGTACTTAAACTTTCAATTAAATTTTCTCTTACCTTTGCTTGTAATTTCCAATAATTTTCATCTTGTCCTATTCCTTCTTCTAGCTCTTCTTCTAAATCTATTTTATAGGTACTAATTGCTGCTGTAAAATTCAGTTTTCCATTTATGCTTAATGCATCAGCAACCTTATTTTCTTTTCCTTTAATATGTTAGATTTCAAAATCGTATTCGCTAAGGAAAGATAGCCATCTATATTTCCTAGCATTTAAGTTAGGTTGATCCAACATATATTTTAACCCTTTATTATCTATCATTAATATAAAATTCCCTCCGATTAAATGATGGCGCCACATTTTTAAGGCATGTATGACAACAACCAATTCTAAGTCATAGGTTGCATAATTTTTTTCATGAATCTTCAGCTTCCTAGACTCATAAGCAATGACGTGTCCTTCCTGAGTTAAAACTCCACCTAAACCATCATTTCATGCGTCAGTACATACTATAAAATCTTTATTAGGGTCATTAATTCTTAAAATTCGTGCGCTGCTTAATAAAGTTTTTAACTTTTTAAAACTATTTTCACATTTTTGACTCCACTCGAATTTATTCCCTTTCTTCTATAAGGAAGTTATGGGATTTGCAATTCTTGAAAACCCTTTGATAAATCTTCGATAATAGCCAGTAATCCCCATGAATGATCGTACACAAGTTACATCTTTTGGGATTGGCCATTCTTCGATTACCTTTATCTTTTCAAGATCAACAAAAATTCCTTCTTTAGTCACCACATGACCCAGATACTGTATCTTATCCTTAAATAAATCACATTTACTAATTTTTGCATAGAGTTGATGTTTTTGTAACTCTTGTAAGACAATTTTTAAATGTTCTTTATGTTCTTCTTTAGACTTTGAGTAAATTAATATGTCATCAATGAATACGACCACAAACTTATCTAGGTATTCATGCATTACATTATTCATCAGACACATAAAAATAGCTAGGGCATTAGTAAGCCCAAATGACATAACAACAAACTCGCAATGACCATACCAGGTCCCAAAAGTTGTTTTAAAGATGTCTTCATCTTTGATTCGGGCCTAGTGGTAACCAGATCGTAAATCAATCTTCGAGAATACCGTTGCTCCACGTAACTGATCAAATAGATCATCTATGTGAGGTAACAGATATCTGTTTTTGATAGTCATTTTATTTAGTTGGCGGTAATATATACATAGTCGTAGAGTTCATTCCTTCTTCTTAACAAAAATAACAGGTGGTCCCCAGGGAGACACAGTGGGTCTAATATAATTCTTATCAATGAGTTCTTTTAACTACGAATTTATTTCATTTAATTCTGGTATATTCATCCGGTAAGGGGCTTTTGAGCTGGGCACTGCACCAGGTACCAGCTCAATAGTAAAATCTAACTCCTGCTTCAGAGGCAGTCCCAGAATTTCTTCTGGAAATACATTTGAATACTCCCTTAGGATCGAAATATCTTCCATTTTTAATTTATCTTTGTTATTAGTATTTTCTTCATTAAGTACTATTCCATCAAAGGCTTTACAACCTTTTTGAATAGCTCTCTTAAGCTGCAAAGCATAAATATTTCTTATGGGTGTTTTCCTAGGGATTCCTTTTACATTTACTGTTTCTCCATCGTTATTTATGCAAGTAAAGGTTTTATTGAAATAGTTTAGGACTACCCTATGTTGTTCTAGCCAATCCATTCCAATTAGCATATCATAAGAGCCTAAAGGTAAGACATTAATATTAGCAGAGGTATCAAGCTGATCCATTTTTACAGTACAATCCTTAACAAAGCTAATTACCTTTCTCTTTGCACCTGTAGCTAGTTGGACTAACCAATACTTTGCAAACTTTTCTACTGATAGCTTACACTTTTCTACTAACTCTAGAGAAATATAGCTTAAAATAGCCCCTGGATCAATTAAAATAGATATAGGTATTTGATTCAGCTTACCTTCCACTTCCACTATGGAAGTTTGGTAATCCGCTTACCTGTTCTCCAGTGCTACATTGATCCTGGGCATTGTCCTCACTAGATCACCAACAGTCATATCATCCTATATCGTGTGTATGTTGCTAACAGTCTTCTTCTGATTGGGGAAAACTGATGCATAATGAGGACCATTACATTCCCAGCACTTTGTTGGTTCCTTCCGTTCAAAATTGTTGGTATAGTTACTGTGATTGTTAATAGTTTCTTTATTTCTTTGACCATTTGGATTTATTTGTGAATTACTTTTGTTCCCTTGGAAATTTTTATGAGGAAAATTTCGTGTGTTATTATTCTTAAAATTTCGGTTAAGTACAAAACCTTTCTTTCTCTATTTAAAATTATTAGTTCTTTTAGCTTTCCAGTTTGTCATACTTTCCTTTTTGTGATTCTGTTCATAACATAAATTCACCTTTCTCATTGCTTCTTCTAAAGTTTTTGGATTGTCATACTCAATTCTGTCTTTTATATGATAGGGTAAGCAACTTAGAAACCGTTGTACCTTAGGCTTGTCGCCCACAATATATGGCACATACCTGAGTAGACTTAGAAATTTACTATTTAGTTCTTTCATACTCATTGTTCCCAGTTTTAGTTCATAAAATTCCTTAGCCCGCTCCTCATAGTACTGTTTAGACAAAAATTTCTTAAACATACTCCAATTAATGTTTTTCTCCCTAATTTCTTTTATTATTTTAAGCAGCCAACAAATATCTGCCTTCCTAGTGAGGTTATAAAAATCCATTCTGGCTTTCGCTTGATTTGAGTGATTATAAATTTGAAAATATTTCTTCATCCTAGACAACCATGATTCAACCTCTTCTCCCTTCTCAGTTTCACCATTAAAGGTTGGTGGCTTAATTTTCTTGAATTCTCTAGAGATTTCTTCGTAAGGTTTAAACTTTCTCTTTCTTGTATGATGATCATCTTCACTACTATCACTAGTATATTGATAATTCTTTTCATTAGGATTGCCATAAACCTCAGAAGATGAGCTACTTTCAATTTTAAATTGTTTAGTCTTTTTATATTTATGTTGGTAAGGCATATCTTTGGATTCTGTTCATTTATCTTTTTTCTCATTCTGAAACATTTCCATTAAAATATGGTTTAGCTCCTCCTGAGCTCTCAAAATTCTCTCATTTTTCTTTTTGACCGTTTCCATGTCTGTTCTTAGTTCCTTGACTATTTGTAATAATTCAGAAGAGTTATTTGTTATTTCTTCTTGTATAGGTTCTCTTTTAGAATTAATTCGTTCAGTATACAGGGACTCCTCATCCACATATTCTTCCAATCTTTCCATACCTCTAGATAACTTAACAAAATTCTCTGGAAGTATAATAAAAAAGAAAAGTAAGAAAAATCAGTATGCATGTTTTTAAATCTACTATTCTATTTATGCAAGTTGAGCCATGTTCAAGCCTAGTGTCTGAACCTTGTACCTTGATAGCACATGTAATAACCCAAAAATTCATAAAAATTTAAAATTTTTCATGTAACCTTAAATGTGCAAGGATGAAATTGCCAATGAACCAATAACAGTTAGCGGTTACTCAAAGAGTAATATTTAACAATGAGCATTGTATTTCTTTAGTTTTATACAAATTAATAGTTTTTCTTTAAAGTACTATGTTAGGGGTGTTAACACAACAGTTTATGTTTTAGAAGGTAGGAAAGGAAACTACATCTTAATTTGATGCCAAATGTGTTATTACTTTTTTTTGTCAAGTGGGAAAGAATCTTAGATGAGATAGAGGCTTACTTAGCTTGCAGCTAATGCAGTGGAGGGATGCTTCTTTTATAGGTTCTAAACAGGTAAGCAGTGTGGTTACCAGTAAAAAAATTTCAGATCGAGAATAATATTCAACTAGCATAGTATAAAATGCTAGTAAAAATGTTTGTTTATAGCTTGACCCTGTAAAAGTTATTGTTGGTATTTTTAATGTTATTAAGCTGCATAAATGATTGTAATAATACTACTGGGAAAGAAAGGGGTATGTGTAGTTAAGTTTACCACCATAGTACTTGATCCAGATAATCTTCCTTCTTGTATTTTAATTATATACTTATATTTCATTTTGAGATGTTATAGATTAAGAACAGTTCTAATTCTTCCAATAAGAGCATATTGGCCTAACAATTTTATAAACGAGAAGATATGTTACACATACTTGCATCCCTAACTACATATTTGTCATTTAGAGATTGGACTATGGTGTTGTTCATATCTATTTGACTCCTTTTTAAACTTTAATACTCTACGTTTGTGATTCTTTTAAATCATGTATTGTTACTTAGTTTTCTCGTATATAGAACCTTGTTTTATATGAGCTCTCAATTACAATAAGTATATTGTGATTTCTAAATGTATTAACATACTGATCCTTGCTCCAAGATTCTTATGATTAGTTATCTTCATGTAACTAGTTTATTTTCCTTGATTTGTAAACTACTAATGTCAAAAGTAGACATTAATTAAAAGGAGGGACTTTATATATATTTAGGCTATGGTTAAACTATGCATAAACCCTAGCGTAACAGAACACCTAACACAAAGTACAAGGTTTAAGGTTAAGTGAAGAAAAATTAAAATGAGGTTATAACATTATGCAATGAATTTTATAAGGTCTTGACTTGAATCCTAATGATTATGCAGGTTTCGAATCGAGACTCTCAACTATAGCTTGATACCCATAATTTGTAAATTATTTGATGGACACGTGGTTGGTGATTGAAGCTTAGGGTTTTTGTTGACTTGAGATGCCATAAAACTGGCTTCAAACCCTAAAAATGCACCTTTTTTTAGTCTAGACCGTGGACTGGTCAAGCCAAGAGCTTGTGGCCGCCATGCTTGTTGTCAAACCTCCATTAAAATGCACACAGGCCTTGTGAGCTTTTACGAGCTGGTGTAGAAGGGTAAGTAAGAAGTCTTTTTGCCATCGTGAGGTGGTTTTTAACTGTGTAGGGAGTACTAAGAGTTTGGGTTGTCTTGTCCTTTGTGTCACTGTGAGATTTGGAACTCTGTAATAATATGGAGTGCAATGGGAGTTGTTCACTATGTGCACTGATTTCTTGTTGACTGTTCATTCCTCCATGATGGTTTTTGTATTATCTTTTCGCGGCCTGAGACTCGATCTTAAATACTGCACACTTGCATGTTTATCTTGGAGGGGTTCCACTTCAGTTTGTAATGCTCAAAAGGGAAGTAGGGTAAGACTGCTTCATCCAGCAACTGCACTGTGCTCTAGGTAAGAATTTCGATTGTTTACTGTTTTAAAATAAATATGAAATTATTTATTTAAGGATTTATGTATTAATCCTTCATCTTCTATTGATTTTATTTATGCAGGCTCATCAAGGAGGCTTGAAGTATTGTTAACTTCATCAACAGAGCTTTCGCGAAGGCTTTGAAACTGGTAAGCCTCGGTTTCACCTGGGGTTTTCTCCTGCACAGTTGTGAGGTGTATTTTTATGGCACCGCCATGTGTTGTGGTTGTTGGTTTGGCCGTGGTTATTAGTTACTCTATTTGTTTCTTTTAATTTCTATTTTTAAAAGCCCTAGTGGTTGTTTGTAATGTGAGGGTATGGCCCTTCACAGTCGTGACTTACATATTTAGTTTTGAGCCTTCTCGGCCTTAGTTGAAAGTATGGTGATAATTGTTTTAAAACTGGCTTTAATCTGTGACTTTACTGCAGGCCATTTGGTCGCTTCATGGGGATCTGATTAGGGTTTTAAAGGAAACTTTGAGGGTTTTTCTTACAGCACTACTTGCTTTGGTAAAGGGATTTCGTCGCTGAACATATGGTTGTTTCAATTTTGTGAACCCTATTTTAAGTAATGACACTTTTATGTAAGCTTTTAAGCTTTGAATGATAAATAAGAGTTGTGAGCTGAGACTCAGTTTGTTCAGTTTCATTTTTATTATTAAAAGGATTTTCACAACTTAATGTTAAATTAGCAATATCTCTGTTTGGTTTACATTTATGTATATTTGGTTTATTTTAACTATTTTTATTGCTATTTACTTTTTCAATGGTTAGGGTTAACTAGATCAATAAGAAATTTTGTTTCTTCCTAAAAGGACTAAGATTTGATAATCTTTGGTTTAAAATGATTTTGTTAGAAGCAAAATTAATAAAACTGTAGTTAAATTCTGGAAATAGGATTGAGTATATTATTATTAAATAAATGTATCTCTTTGTTGTAATTTCTGAAATATACTGCTAGGTTTGGTGTTGTAAAATTTGAATTTAATTAGTGTGAAAGAATAAATCTTTTGTAAACCCTAATTATTTTTAATGGTTTATAGAGCTAGTAATTTGGTTTCAGTAACCCTAGTCTACATTTTCTCATGTTTGAACTAACTAGGTAAATAGCTAATCTAAAAATAATATTTTACTAAGTTAAACCTAGTTTAAATATTTCATTGTTCCTATATTATTTATTTAGGTTTACTTACTAGATTTATAATTTGTAACTTTACTAGTTTTACTGTATAAAATATTATATATACTAGTATGTAATATTTAAATTTATTCTTCTATTTTTAATTAGTTAATTTAGATACTTTAAATAGATAATACAGATACAGCTAAAGTTTTGTAAATAATTTACACAAAATTATGTAGAAAGTAATCATTTGCATCTGCATTCAAGTTTTATTGAATCTACTTATTTGAAATAAATATACCTGTTGTACTAGAGTACTGCCTTGCAAAAGGCATGGAAAAATACAGTTTAGGTAATTTTTTTCCTATATATCAATTTACTCAAAAATTTATTTACTGATTTACCCTAATCCAGTTAATTACTAATTTTCATAGAATATATAATTCTGCTAGTTAACCCTTAACAAAAATTAAACAAGAATATACTATATTATTGAAAACTCTTAAACTTTCCAGATACATTGAATAAGTAAAATAACTGAACTAAGCAAAACCTGGAAGTATAGATGAGGTGACAACAGCTTAAGTAGGTTGTTCCTCCAAGCCAACTCCGAGAGAAGTGTTGGACTGCGATTCTTAGGACCCCCGATATTGTCTCTTGGTCCTCCTGGTAGAGTACTGGGTGAGAGATGTAGTCTTGAGATCCTCTGCAACTCCACAGAGTGTTCAACAGTAACTCAATTCTGCTTATAGCAGTAAGAACTTCAGCTTAGAATAGCTGCACTAGTTCAGTCTTCAGCACTTATCCCCTCAAACTTACTTCAGCTAGTCCCCTCCATCAAATTCACATGTGCACTTCATTCACTCAAAATGATCACAAATCCAGAAAAATGAGTAGCCTCAGCTATCTTCAATGGGAAGTTTTTATTAGAATTCTAGGTATTTTGGGTCAGTTTTTACTTAATAAGCCACCTGCTCCTGCTCCACTTTCTTGGGGAATCATGACCACAAAAATAGGGAACTTGCCACTTGCAACAACTAGAAGTAGTTTGAGGATGCTACCACATGTCAAATCTGCTCTCAACCTAGCCTTCTCCACTAAGTGACCAGTAAACACTCATTTAACATCTTCCCTAAGCTTTTGTCTCATCTTTTGTTTATTTATTAATAAAATATTCTGCAATACATTAAATTATCCTTGACCGCACTTGGTTCTTAATTACAAACTTTAACCTAAAATATAACATAATGTTCCTCAAAAACATAAAATTGTTTTTCAAATTGGGGCATGTGATAGAGAGGAATATGATGGTCCTCTATTCTTGAAGGTGGAAATCACACTAGCTCAGCAAAAAGACATGCATATCAATCCAATATTTGTTGTAGATCCAAGGGAGTAGTGGAGACCGCTAAAGGTTGCACCTGAATGAAATGGAGCTGAGTAATGACACCATGTGAATTCTTCTTAAGTATATTTTCCATGCGATGTGAACTGATGATTCTGAGAGAACCTCGTTGGAAGCCCTTCAATGTGTGTTTTTGCTCATTGACTAAAAAATTGCATTGACATTTCAACAAAATCTCATAAAATGGGTCCAGGTGTGCGTAACCATTGAGCGCCCAAAACCACATTGCATCTGCCTAAGGGAAAGGAAAACATGTCAGAGCGCAAGTTATAATCCCCAATAGAGATTCACACATTACGGCACTTCCATTTGCAAGGTAAGGTTACTCCATTGAAAATCATGAATTCAAAGTTGGAGCAAGGATGGACAAAACAATCATCCCGTTTGGCGATCCTGGGGTCAATGAAGTGATGAGTGCTACCAGAATCAATGAGTATTGTAAGAGCTATATTTTTTAAGAAACCTTGACCCACATGGTTTGTGGGGTGGTAACTCCGAATAATGCATGGAGATATATCTCTGGCGGTTCATCATGAGAATGAGGGTAAAGAGGAAACTATTGAATGTCGCTCTCATCATCTATTGGATCGCGAGTATCATCAAAAATTTGAGGGGCAGGAGGAGAATCCACATCTAGGAGATAGATCTTTTTCTCAACACATCAATTTCCCCTGGTGAATTTATCGTCACAATTATAACAAATCCCCTTTTCCCTGCGTGTTTGCATCTCGGCTTCAGACAAGTGCTTGATACAAGTGGTTATAGGAGCTGGTGGAATTTGAGGTATTTGGGGAACCGTATTTCTAAATTGAACAAAAATGGATTTGGAGCGTTGTTGAGCCCTGATCTTGTCGTCTACTAACTAGACAACCCTAGGGCTTCCATCATTTGGTTGGGACATAAAATTTTAACCTCAGATCAGATTACATCCTTCGGACCACTGATAAAACAACTCATGTATAATGCATTAGGAAATCCTTCTATGTGATTGGCTAGTTTCTCAAATTCTGTCTGATATTCCCTCACAGTGCTAGTTTGGCTAAGTTTGGTGAGTGATCTTATGAAGTCATCAAAAGCACTAGGGAAAAATTGTTGCAAAAAGAGTTGGAAAAGATATGTCTACTTAGGTTGTGCATGATCCTTGATGAACCAATAGAATCATTGAAGGGCTTCATGTTCCAAATGAAAGGATGCAAGTGGGACTTTATTGTAATAAAAAGTGTTATGCCGACTGAAATATTGTTCTTCCCTGTAAATCCATCCAATCGGATCATCACCATTGAAGTGAGGAAAATCAATCTTCGACCCATGCAAGTTTCTAGAGGAAGAGGACCCAATGTGTGTAGAAAACTCAGGCTGTCATTGGTTGCTCATGGGTGAATGTTGAAGATGGAGGCCAAGAATGTTTTAATCTGGATCTTTGAGTTTGATCTTGATGGTGGCAAGTTATTCTTCTATTTGTTTATTTGCTCCTGCGTGGGTGACAACCATAAGGAATTTTGTTTTCTTTAGGGAAATGGGTAGAAAAACAAAAACAGAAAGGGTTTTAGAAAAGGAAAATTTTGAGTTGGGAAAAACTCGGGTAGGTACTCGGGATTTGACTGGGTTTTGGACACTTTCTTAGGGATAGGGAAGAAGGAAATGTGAATTCAGAAGCGGGGTGAAAGAATGAAAAAAAATGTCAAAGAGGGATAATGAAGCATAAATGGGAAATGAACATAGTGGAAAAATTTGAAGGCGATTGGGTGAGAATCATAAAAGTTATGGAAAACCCTAAAAATAGACAAATGTGGAATTTCGTGCTTCGGGAAGTGGAATTTGGGATAGGGTCCTCAAGGAAGGAATTATGTAGAATGAGATTATGAGGGTTACAATGAATTTTCAATGTAAATGTTGCTAAATCAAAGAAGATATGGAAATCTATGCTTTATCAACTAGAAATGGAGGAAATGATCTGTGGCGGTTCTGGAAATCTGCACTTTATCAACTGGAAATGGATATTGACCCCAGGTATTTTTGGCTTCTTAAAAGTTTAAGGGATTCACTTGGCCAACAATGATGTCTAACGACTTGCGTATTGGAGCAGTACCCCTCACTCCACGACTCGGGTAAAACTGATAGCACTTTTCCACAAACAAAAACTCTTGGTTTACATCACAGGTGGAACTAGTCAATCAGGTAGGGTTCATTTCCCTTTTCTCTTGGAAGGTCCTCTCAATGGCCAACTACTTCAGGGTTCCTTTGGTACTCATCATAATGCGTTTTAGGGCTATGCCCAAGTACTTCCCACAGTTATGAAAATAATGTGTGTTCCCTAATACGAATGAGTAATACCGAGGCAAAGAAGAAGAATTACTGCAATAATCACAGTGCCGGGAAGCACTACAAAAGGAAAAAAAATGGCAGAAATTCAACCCATCGAGTCTAAGAAAGTGCTCTGATACCAGATGTGAGGAACCTCCTACAATAGATAATGAAAATGCATGATATAACAGAAATAGTAGAGCACATAAGAGATTTTATTAATCGAATGCTACTTCGAGGGGGAAACATGCTTTGAGCAAGCTCAATACAAATAACTCTTGGATGCCCTCATTGGCCTCATGACGTACTTATATACTAAGTCTAATGTAGACAACTATTACTCCCCATGAATGTGGGATAATACAACATACTAACTAAACGACTTAACAACGATTACTCCCCATGAATGTGCGATAATACAACATACTAACTAAACGACTTAACAACTATTACTCCCCATGAATGTGGGATAATACAACATATTAACGAGATGAATTATAAATCATATGCGTCAAACAAAATAAACTATTGAAATAAAGAGGAGGGTTGACACCGGTTCTTAACACCAAACTTGAATGCTAGACAATCAGGATGGTTGGATTTTCTAAGTGAATATAATTTTGAAGTCGAACATATTAAAGGAAAGGACAATAAGGTTCCCGATGCTTTAAGTCGAAAGGTATATGTGTTTTATGAAGTAACATTAAGTCGAGTAGATTTAGATTTATATGAGAAAATTAGGACAATAGTTAAAAATGATGACTATTACGTTGAAATCAATAGAAAAGACCAAGAAAATAAACTGGGATAATAGCAAAAAATGTTTAGAATTGATGAAATAGGGATAATCACGGGGGATCCACCTTGTTGAGCATTATTTTATCACATTCATTCATAAAGGGGGTTTTGTAATTGTGAAAAATAAAGTCAATATATTATAGGTATTGGCCGGGGGGGGAGGGAATATGGTATGGGGGGTTTATAGGTATTGGCAGGTATAAAAAGGGGGTTTTAGTAAAAATATGAATTGTATCATNTTAGTTGGAAATATGTATTGGGAGGGGCCTCAACACAAGGTGTTTTGCAAGTAATTATCAATATCTACTGAAATTAAGGGTATTCTTTAATATCCCATGAGTGAAGGCGCTATAACATGGATTCACTAAGTGAAGACCCCGTGCGGATAATGTAGTATAAAAATAGCTTATATGTGTCTGAAGTTGAAAAAGCACAAAACTGAAATATTAGAAAAGTTCCATAAACCCCAATACTCGAGGAATATGGGGTATGAGAAGATGAATTCTATAGTAAAGAAAATTTATTTTTGTTCCAAACTTTAAAACATATATAGCACTTTTCATTCCAAAATGACAAGAATGTCAAGTTTTCAAGACTGAACACGAGCACCTAGCTCGAATGTTACAACCATCACCCATTCCAGAATAGAAATGGGAGGAGATAAGTATGGAATTTATCGCTTCTCTTCTCAAATGTAAGAAACAAAATGATGCAATTTTGGTTGTAGGTGATAAACTTTCTAAAGAAGCACACTTTACTCTGTTCTAAATAAAACACACCGAAAAAACGAAATGCATATACTATATATGCGAATCGAACTTTGACCAATATTATATTTTATAACCCAAAATTCCAGATGGACATGTTTAAATAAACATTACAAATCATGTAACCTATTTGGTAACAACTAAAACCGCAATAGACGGATAATATCCTTCATATGTTTATGAATGAAGATAGGAATTTTACACAAGTGAACTCGATTAAGAATTGGCAACATAAATACTGGGAAAATTATCGTAAAACAATTAGCTCACTCGATTAGTTACAAAACCATTAGGCTACTTCATTTACGAAACAATTGTGGAACGATTATAACGATTAGCGTTCACGATGAAGGGATGGATAGAGGAGGGCTCTCAACACCAAACATGATGGAAAAACCAAATGATATAACCCAAAACAATACCCAAGACTCATCGTAGTTGGAGAGTACTATAGTATATGATTACACTATACATAAAGGGCTCATGGCATCATATGGAAAGTCCTAAGACAATGATAGGACCATTCATTAAAATAAATAAAGGACAAACATTACATACAAAGTGATCAGACAATGAGCCAAACAACATTATGCATAGAGATATGAGATATATGGTTCATAAAAATCTTAATACATTAAAAGGGTTCAATTATGAGCTAGCGTCCACCATTTGGATTGATTGTGAACTTTTAGCACAAGGGAATTTGCCATATGAAATATCGCATAGATAAATAGTATTTAAACCGAAGGCATTGGATAAACATGCCATAGAGATGACACTATAGTATGGCCATTAGAACCTTAAAAAGGTTACTAGGATATGTTTATCCTCAACTATGCATGTTGCAAAACATGTAAACAAAGTTAACTTATGAAATAGTATACATTTTCATATGGAGTAGAACTGTGCTATAGATGGAAAGTAGAGGTACTTAAAAGGATTGCTATAAAGTGTATGTGCGATTTTTACCTAGCAAAAAAGATTCTTTATCCATAATGATACATTTACTAAGATATCACAAGACCTGATCCCGCAAAAGAACATGATGACCTTAGTGATCCAGTGGATTATTCATCTTCAAAAATTACACTAATCCAATATGGTACAATAGTTATTAATCTATGATTTCAACTCATATGCTAAACATTA
Source organism: Pseudotsuga menziesii (assembly GCA_001517045.1). Taxonomy (NCBI): domain Eukaryota; kingdom Viridiplantae; phylum Streptophyta; class Pinopsida; order Pinales; family Pinaceae; genus Pseudotsuga; species Pseudotsuga menziesii. The sequence goes on from LPNX010027859.1 coordinate 233,733, forward strand.
TATGCACGCCGCACAGCTATCGCATGGTGCGCAGCTTATCGCATCCTGCGCAGTTATCCCATGGTGCGTAGCTTATCGCATGTTGCGCAGTTGTGGCAGGGGCTGCGCAGTTTGAACATCGTCCAGTTGAACATCGAATGGTTAGTAGAGGTTACTTATATGCCGTGACATTTATAGGCTGCGACAGCGAATCAGGTATATGGCGAAGTCCTTATATGCCGCGACATTCATAGGCTGCAACATCGGATCGGGTATATGGCGAAGTCCTTATATGTCGCGACATTTTTATGCTGCGAAGTTGATGGTGACATCAAACGGTTACGTTACGTGGCATAGCCCAATTGCAAGTCCTTACAACGTGTTGTGATTCGGCACATGTGGAGTTGGTTGCAACATTTCGAGGATCTGGAACGTCGTGGTAACATAACGCTTGGGATGTGACTTGGCGGGATGGCATGATTCAGTTTTAGCATATGGTTGTAACGATAATAAGGAAAATAACAGTTGTAGCAGACGAATCAAACCTGTTACTTATCCTCTCGCTAAACGCTTAAATAGAGGATGGTGGCCACCGTTCAGGGGGATGGAAGAGGACAGACTGAGTAGAGAGACGCAGATTGTTTGAGAGCGTAGAGCATCGTTTCTCTATTATGAGAAGCTTAGAGATTCCTTGCTGTGAAGTGTTTAGATGCTATTACTGTAGAAGTCGACATTCTCAGTTACAGTTTAGTTTTCTTTGTCTTTGAATGCTAATTGTAATTTCCAGAAGAGAGGTCTTCAAGACTTTGTACAACATTCTGTTTATAGTTGCTGAAGTTTTTTCCAGAACCATTTTTGTACCATTTCAAAGAGATTAATTGGATCGGTACCCATTGGAGAGGGGCCCAGAGATGTAGCCCAGTGGAGGGGGTGAACTCTGTTATCAACTTCTATTTGTGACTCTCTGATTATGTGTTGTCTTTTTTTATATCTGTTTATCAATTTTGTTGTTCTCATTCCTGTCGCAATGTGGTTTTTCATTGTTGTTCTGAGCATTTAATTTCTGCTAATGTTGTTCTATTAGTTAACCCGTTGCACGCATTCTTTTACAACAAACTTTAAATGAACTCAAGTTTAGATTCGACGGATCATGTTATGGTATCAAAGTTGGTTGACTGCTTGTACAAGTTTCTGAATGCTTACCAGGTTCAGGTTAAAGCGTGGTGAAGGAGAATTAGTTGAAGGAGATCCTGAGATTGGCTCCAGGAGAAAATTCTCAAGAACCATGTCTTCCCCACGAGGGGAAGAAGAAGGACATGCAGAACAGGAAAAACCTATTATTTCAAAAACTGAGTTTCTGGAGGCTTTTATGAGCATGAAAGCCATGATGGAAATTCTACTCGATGGGCGAGTAGAAAGGAAGTAGAAAGAAGAAAGATCTTCATCCAACGATGTAGAAGTGAAGAAGGAAGAAAAGGGTAAAGGAGAAGGAGGTGATGGTGATCCTCCTGAAACTAATCAAACTTTCTCTTCTTCTCATACTTCTCATTCAAATAATGCAACTCCTAATATGCCTTATTTCAAATTGGATGTGAAATTTGAATTACCAATTTATAATGGAGATTTAGATGCTGAAAAGTTAGACAATTGGATCAAGAAGCTTGAAGTATATTGCAGGGTGCAGGGCATTACTGATGACCCTTCCATAATTCAATTGGCCACTTTGAGAATGAGTGGAATGGCTCTTACTTGGTGGGAGAGCAAGATTCAGCAAGATCTTTGAAAGAATGGTAAAATTATTTCAGTTTGGAATGAATTCATTGAAGTATTAAGGAAGCAATTTTATCCTTTAGGTCATATGCAACAGTTAATAATGAGCTAGCAAACTTTTAGACAAGCTAAAGGACAATGCATTCAAGAATATACTCATGAATTTAGAAAGAGGGCTATTGCATTGAATGTTGCATTAGATACCCAGGAAACTCTTCTTAAGTACATTGGTGGTATGCATTCTTATTTGCGACATACTTTGTTGATGTTTAACCCCAGTAATTTGGATGATGTATGTGTTCAAGCTACACATTTAGAAGCTAGGGGTAAGCATGATAATGATTTGTTAATGAAGGAGTCATCTAAATTTGACAACAAAGATAAAAGCAAAGATAAGGGAAAGAAAACAGCTACCATCACGAAAGAGGGTGAGAAACCCACATGCTCACATTGTCAGAAAGGGCATGATGTTTCAAAGTGCTGGAAACTTCATCCAGAATTAAAGCCAAAGTGGATGGGAAGAAATAAAAACAAAGATAAAGATAATCAAGCAGCTACTGTAGCAGTGATTCAAGACTTGGGATCTGATTCAGATGATGAGACTAAGATCACAGCAATAGGGATCCGAGGTAAATATAAAGGTATATCTCTTTCCATTGATGCAAGTTCAAGTTCTAATTCATGTGCAAGTACAAGTACAAATCTGCTATCTACTTCTATGCATGGTGATAAAAGAAGAAGTGAACTGTTTCATGTTCATGTCATTACAAATCACACAAAGATTGGTACATTGTTTGATAGTGGTTCTCAAGTGAATTTGATATCAGAAGAAGTGGTTAAGAAATTGCATTTAATTACTATGCCTCATGAAAAACCCTTTCCTCTTGGTTGGGTTACTAATGATACACAATTGCAAGTCATAAAGAAATGTGTTTTGAAATTTGCAATCACTGAAAAGTTTATGGATGAGGTAGAACTAGATGTAGTACCACTTGACATTTGTGGGATTGTACTTGGGAGTCCATATTTGTATGACCGGAAAGCAGTCTTTTATAGAGAGAAGAACAAATATCATTTCTTTAATGGTGGTGTGGAATATATTGTTCGTGCACATCGTATGAAAACAAATCTGGCATTAGTCACTACAAGTCAAATGAAAATGATAGTGAATGCTAGTAGGAAGTTTGCATTAATGGTTGTTAAATGTGAATCATTGGAAAGTGGTAATCTGGAACATGGGATTAAATTAATTAAAAGTGTTCCCGAGTATGGTGCTTTTTTACAAAGACCTGAAAGACTATCACGTACTAGAGATGTACAACCTGAAGTGCAGTTGCAGCAAAGCATGCCTATTCCAAATCTTGGCATGAATCTGATGATTATTCAAAAGATTGTTCATGATTATTGTGTGATTTACAATTCTATTGATAAAGGGTTGGGATTGTACACACCTATTCATACTTCCTCTCGTCCTTGTAAAAATGTTGTAAGGGACTTTGATGGGGGACTACCAAGTAGTTTGTGTTTTCAGTATATTGGGGTTCATGTTGGGCTTCCTATGACTATTGTACCTGTTCGACACTTCCGAATATTAGGGCAATTTTGGTCAGTTTTATGGAGTCTTAGGGACACTAATTTGGAAAGGAGCACAATGTATTGTCCACATGTTATTGGGAAAACATGGGTAGTAAGTAGAACAGTCATTCAATTTCTTCAGAATTATTGTGATGAACATCCCAGAGCTTGGGGTGAACAGTTGCAGCACATGCAATGCATTAAATCTCCTTTTGAAATTTGTTTTTGTTATCTGTTGAAGTCACATGTGGACTTTTCTTTTGGCACAAAATATGTGAAATGTGGACATCATGATGCAAAGAAAACAATGTAGCAAATAGTGCAAGAACAGTAGGAGAAGAGCCAGGCAATTTGCACAGCCAGGCATGAAAATCATCATCCTTTTGAGGTTGAAAAGCAAGTTTGGTTACAGATCATCCAGGGAAGGTTGAAAGGTCAAAAGCTCAATTTTGTTTATGATCGTTTTGAGATCTTTGAAAAGAAGTGTAAACATTCTTTCTGTTTGAGCTTATCTCCAGTTGCATATGCAAAGAATTTTAAATGGTATGAACCTCCTTTGGTCATGGACAAGGAGACTAATATGCAGATTCTAAGCAAGGAAGGATGTATGGATATTGGAATGGTGAGGAAGTGGTACCCTCAACTACCTACAGGATGATCTAGGCTTTTGGTGGTCCAAAATCTCTTCAATAGGGAGGAATGATCCAGTGGATTATTCATCTTCAAAAATTACACTGATCCAATATGGTACAATAGTTATTAATCTATGGTTTTAACTCATATTCTAAACATTATATGCACGCCGCGCAGCTATCGCATGGTGCGCAACTTATCGCATGCTACGCAATTACCCCATGGTGCGCAGCTTATCGCATGTCACGCAGTTGTGGCAGGGGCCACACAGTTCATGCACCGTCCAGTTGAACATCGAATGGTTCGTAGAGGTTACTTATATGTCGCGACATTTATAGGCTACGACAACGAATCGGGTATATGGCGAAGTCCTTATATGCTGTGACATTTATAAGCTGCGACAACGGATTGGGTATATGGTGAAGTCCTTAAATGCCGCGACATTTTTATGCTGCGAAGTTGATGGTGACATCAAATGGTTACATTATGTGGAATAGCCCAGTTGCAAGTCCTTACAACGTGTTGTGAGTTGGCACATGTGCGTGGAGTTGGTTGCAATGTTTCGGGGATCTGGAACGTTGTGATAACATAACGCTTGAGCCATGACTTGGAGGGATGGCATGATTCATTTTTAGCATATGGTTGTAATGATAATCAAGAAAATAATAGTTGTAGCGGACGAATCAAACCCGTTACTTATCCTCTCGCTAAACGCTTAAATAGAGGATGCTGGCCACCATTCAAGGGGATGGAAGAGGACAGACCGAGTAGAGAGACACAGATTGTTTGAGAGCGTAGAGCATTGTTTCTCTGTTATGAGAAGCTTAGAAAGTCCTTGCTGCGAAGTGTCCAGATGCTGTTACTGTAGAAGTCGACATTCTCTGTTACAGTTTAGTTTTCTTTGTATTTGAATGCTAATTGTACAATTTCCAGAAGAGAGGTCTTCAAGACTTTGTACAGCATTCTGTTTACAGTTGCTGAAGTTGTTTCCAAAACCATTTTTGTACCATTTCAAAGAGATTAATTGGATCGGTACCCATTGGAGAGGGGCCCGGAGATGTAGCCCAGTGGAGGGGGTGAACTCCGTTATCAACTTCTGTTTGTGACTCTCTGATTCTATGTTGTCTTTTTTTATATCTGTTTATTAGTTTTGCTATTCTCATTTCGGTTTTCTCATTCCTGTCGCAGTGTGGTTTTTCATTGTTGTTCTGAGCATTTAATTTCTGCTAATGTTGTTCTATTAGTTAACTTGTTGCACGCATTCTTTTACAACAAACTTTTAATGCACTCAAGTTTAGATCCGACAGATCAATTAGCCACATAGCTAAGTAAGCAAAGTAATCCAACATGTATAGAAATTTTGTCTTAAGGACAAGAAGACCTCAAACTTGACTCTAGGAACAAGATGAATGTTCATAAAATGTTACATACAAATTTTAGGTCAAAGTTATGAATACGAATTATGCTCATTGAAGGGAGAACTGCAGACTTATTGACACTTACATGTATTTAGCACACCCCCCAAAAAATAGCATGGTTTTAGGTACATTACAAAAACGTTCATTGTTTCTTCATCATTGTGCTATCGATGTTCCTCCATTAGACTTGACCTCCGATGCTCTTCGACCATAGTGTCAATAGGTATCCGCCTACAAAGCGATTCAGAAAATTAACTCCCAATCCTTTCAATCGAAAGGTTGTATATGTCCCCAATATCCCAACTAACAGATCAGATCTCATCATCCAACAATTTTGCAGATAGCTAAAATGTGTTCAATCATATACTCCCAAATTTGCAATTGTGCTTAACTCAAGTGGGAAACTACTCATATGCCCAGAAATTGAGTCAATTAACGTCTATAGTGGCACTTGAAATCCTACATCGATTCCTTTGAACACATGCTCGTGAATGAAAAGCAAATCCAAAATAATAGTGTCGTGTAGCAGATGGTTGTCACATGGTGGGAGACTAGTATTGGTCAAGGAAGTTCTTCAAAGTATTATTATGTATTAGATGTCTTTAATATAAGTCCCAAAAGGTATCTTAAATAAAATTAGAAGGAAGTGCTACACTTTTTTTTGGACTAGAACAACAGTGAAATAAGGAGTACCATTGATCAAATGGACAAGGTTGGCCACTCCAAAAGCAAGAGGTTGTAGATTGAAAAACATATAGATTTTTAACATATCCCTCGTAGAGAAAATCTTGTGGAGGTTAGTATACAATGAGGCATTGTTGGTTAGAGTCATGAATTAAAAATATTTGGAAAGGTTGACAATGATGAACTAGATGAAATTGGAAAGGAAAATACAAGATTAAGGTTTTATCATTTGGAACACCTCAGTAAAGGTTTTCTTTGGTTGGAAATTGGGTTGCATGAAAGATAGGGAATGAAAGAAAAATAAGGATTGTAGACGATTGTTAGATTGATTGTAAGGGTGATGTAAAATTTTAAAAGAGTGATTTGAGCATTACATGATGTTGAAATATATCATTTAAATGAAGTAGATCCTAATAAGGAAATAAAGGTTTGACAAGAAGGAATGGGTTACAACAAATTTCTTAAATCTTGAAGGAACTTTGGCTAAGGGCCGAAGAAAATATGTAATACTACTACACTATACTAAAATGAAGATAAAAAAAGAGGAAGATCGTATCAAATGGTCAAAGAATTTATGTATTGGATATTGCATAGTAAAATTCGTATACAAAATAAAATTTAAATATATTCTAGTGGTTGGAATTTTACGGTGGTGGAAAACTGTATGGAAATTGGAATTCCCTTTAAAGTTAAAGGTATTTATAGAGATTGTGATATTGAATAAAAAACTCACATAGGATAATGGATAAAAGAGTTGTTGGATAACAAGTGCTATGACTATGGATTGCCTATTAGTATGCTAAACTTTTACAAGATTTCTTTGGAGATAAGCAGTAGTAATCACCTTAGGTAAGAATTTATGGGATACTAGCAGAATTTGTTGTTCTACCTTTTTATTGGATAAATGATAAATCTATATGAACACAAAAACCATTACCCAGTTTTGATTATGGTATTTGGATAACTAGGAACCAAATGATTTTCCAAGACTTATTATTCCCACCTTGGCAAGTGGCAGACAAGATAAGGGTGGCAATAGAAGGTTGTTGGAGTTCTCCAAAAGTGAAAAATAACAAATTCCTGTTAACGCCAATTATTATGCTAAAGATGTGCATTCTACATCCCAGTAGGGGGGATGTGTAAAAACTACACAAATTAGATAAATTAAAAAAGGTTTTAAACATCGAAGAATTTTGATCCGTCTTAGCGCTTACTCAAAAATATCCCTTTGACATTATGATTATGCAATATCTACAACTAATATATGTCACTCGTATGATTTTTTGAATATTTTCTTCTGGAGATTGAACAAAACAAGCCCAAGAATATACCCAAAAAAGGTTCAAATCTTAGAGTATTCAGACTACTCCTAATTTCATGGTACATCCCTGACTTTATGAAACATGAGTAGTTCTATATTTTAATTCAAGTCCTTACATGTATTTGAAATATGGCGCTATATGAGGGACCAATTCAAATGCTAAATTATGTACTTTATGGTATAAAATACAGACAAATCTTTGGAGACTCAAAAGTACCAATTGCATGGGAAAATAAAAAATGGATTATTGAAAATTTGGATATGCTACCAATTAAATTCTTTTGAACGTACTCAATTCACTCATATTTTTGTCAACTTAATGTTAAATATAAACTCTCTAAGGATCTAGAAAATCCTTAATGATCCATACTTATTTAAATGTTTTTAAACCTTGGTGAATCTTACCAATTATTAAAATGTCAACTATAAAATATTTAGCGATATTTTTCTAAAAATAATTCAATTTCAATGGATTTTCTATAGTTTACATAATAATTTGGCGATTTTTAGAGTGAACAAATTTTACCCCATAAAAATTGGGTTAAACAAGGCTTCCAAAAATGCAAATTGGCGAATCTTTTTTTTTTTTTAAACATGAAAAATAGACTATGGTCTAAATTTTTCCCCTAAATGTTTTCTTGCTAATGATAAATTCCTGCTACAAAAAGGTACCTTCATTGAAGAGGAAAAATAAACTACACAATCAAAATGAAATAAATTTGATCTATTAACACTAACATTATGATAAGAGGTAGTCAACTGTTTCTTCTTGTTACGAAGATTAAATTGCAAAATATTTGGAGCATCAAACCTCTTTTATATTAACCAAAAAATTTGCTTATAATGTTTGTACCATGGGTATCTGTACCCAAGGGTAAAGTACACGTTCCCATACCAATACCTGTACTAGGTAATTGGGTACTTGCAAGGTACATACACTGTCGTACCCCTTACTCGCTTTACGTACCCAAGACACCATTACAAAAAAGGGTATTTACATGCTAAATGGTATGGTGTACCCCATGTTTGGGTACAACGGACTTAGTAAAACTAACATATGCTGGTGTTGAGGGAGAAAAACCACATTTTTAATGAAATAATTTAATTTAAAACAAGTTAAAATGTTACCTCTATATACTATTGATGAGAAGGAGTCTCAACTTGAGAGTGATGCATATCTGGAGAGCTTGCTGACAGAGACCGCAGTGATGTTGATGAAATTGATCTAGATGATGTTGATGGAATAGCTTGAGGAAGCCAAATCAACTATCTTATTCATTGTTTACTATTTTGAACTTTCTATTTCATGTTTGAAAATGCCATTAGGAAAATTTGAATGTAGTATGACAATGGACTCATGGAGTCATGGACATATAATATTATTAATTATATAAATTCTAGTATTAGACTTGATATCCATTAGATTTATGAAATTGTGTGTTTGAAATTATCAATGTGAATGTTCATTGTTCAAAAAATCATGATTAATGATTTATAAGAAATCTAAAATATGTATGTGATTGTGACATATTTTATTTTTATAATATGTGTGTATATGTAGTACCCTAATGTACCTAAGTACCTTATTTCAAAAAGTGACATCTGTGTCCTAGTCCTCATCCCAAAGTTTCTCGACAACTTAGGTTATAACATATCCCAATAGTCCCTTTATAACCGAATGTATATTTGATTTAATCCTCTATTTGATTTTAGGAAGTTCACAGAGAAAACAAGAACTTCTGCTTACATATGTTTGCGGTAGATCTGGATCTCCATTTACAGTCTTAGTACATGTCAAAAGTTGCAGGATTTCCCTTCTAGTAGTAGGTTATTTGAAGGTTTATTTGACCTTTTTGTATGGACAAATTTCTCCGAGATATCGAAAAAAAAATTATAAAAGTTTCACATCTAAATTTAGGGTTACTTATTTTTTATTCGAGCTGCCTAAGTGGATTGTGTAGTCTAACCATACTAATGTAACCCGACATTCTGGTCAGGGCCTTGACACAAATAATAATTTCAAGGCACAACAATTTTCACCTGTGAGCTGCCTATGTATTGTTTACATTGCCAATAACTTTAAATTATGTTTACATCCAACTTTGAAGAGCTTTTATCACTAATACATAATATCAAAATTGTGACGGTTTTTCGTTGCTATTTCCACGTTTTTTCATCTCAATTGTGACAATAATGGTTGCTATGTTTTGTGGCACTTATTTCATGGATATAACAACAAACTTTATAAGCCGCCGATATAGAGATGAAAATTGGCCGCCATGTGTCTTCTATACTGTGGCCTTGAATTTTTTTTTTTTAAATTCATTTTCTAAGTTTCGTCACTCTATCGACAAAGTTGCCATCCCTATAATGAAGAAAATATGGCCAAAAACTGTTAGGAAAATTTTTGTTTCCATGCAAAACCATGGAACAATTTCGATGAACGTTTGTCTCTCTATTGACGAATTCTGAAATTTGAAGATAATTTTCTTGCACAAATTTGTCATTCTATCAACAAAGGTGTCATCCCTATAACGACGAAAATATGGCCAAAAACCGCTAGACACAGTTTTGTTTCCACACAAAACAGTGGAACACTTTCGATGAACTTTTGTCTCTCTATCGATGAATTCTTGAATTTGAACATAAATTTATTCCACGCAAATCCATAAAAAACCAATCACTTTTGATGAAATCTACAAGTTGAAAGGTAATTTTTCCACAAAACTTCATCTCTATAGCGACGGTATTCCTATAAATCCACCCCGGGTTTCAACAATTTTGCAATACGTGCGATGAAAGTTCATCGATATTGAGACGAAACTTGGAGGTTTCAAAAAAAAAAAAAATTGTGGAAAGGCACCTTCCTTTCCATGGTTTTGGATCTTCAATAAGTGCTTGTGAAAAAATACATACTATATTTTAAAGACAAAGAAATGGATAAAATATAACATAGGAAAGGTGATTTATAGAAAAGAAATATATCAGGAAATTAAGATATGGGAAAAAACATATTGAAGTAAAAGGGAAAAAAATAAATGGGAAGTTCAGGGGGGAGGTAAAAAAGTGTTAACTGACTCTAAAAAATAAGGCATAATGATTTAAAAAGTTCCCAAAAGTACCCAATGTGGCCCTAAGCACCCCAATTATTGCCTCAAAAACTTTTTTCCCATTAGGATGCACAAATTCATAATAATGGGCTAAAATACATAATTAGAGGCTAACGTGGCACCGCTTAGAGCGGATTCTATGACAAGGTAGGAGGGTACATCACCATCGATAAAATATGTTGTAAGCTCCACAGGTATCATATAAACATTAATTAAATAATATTCTAGGCACCACTGAGAGTTGATTTCTATGATAAGGTAGGGGGGTACTTCTAGAAAAAAATACCATCGATAAAAAATGTGCGCACCACTGGTCTCGGATCAACTTATTGTGATTCAAAATTAGGTTAATCCCACTGGGGCTTAAATTTTCTACAAGGTCTTGGAAGGATGCCCACAGAGCTTGGAAGAAGCCCGCAGAGGCCTGTAGATACCTGCAGAAGCTTAAAGAATCCCACAAGTCAGAAGTAAAGGAATCCCATGTTCCAAAGATGAAGGGAGTCCAAGCTTTGAAGACTAAGGAAGCCCCCAGGTGTAAATGAAGCTAGAGAAGGTCAAGCCCAATATTTATGGAAGATATGAAAATGAAAAACTGATCCTTCTTATGCAACCACCTCAAGCATGGACAAAATCGGACAAAGTTAGTACCAAATATGCCCGAAAGAAAAAAACAAGTCCCTTGAGCACATGATCGGAAAGAGACATGTTAACCAACAAAAAATTGACAAATTATTTCTATTATTTTACTATGCATGATCTCATATAACAAAAAATTCAACATAGATCACCTTTTGGCATTGATCAAAAGTAGGTTGCACAGTTGAGCATGCAATTTGTAGTTTAGAAACCATATCATAATTGCATTGGAGGCACTCCTCATGAAATATCATCACTTTCATCATACTACAAAAAACATAAGGTGCATTGAATTCTTCTTTATTGAAAAATAAATAAATAATAAAAAAATAACTCAACCCCCAAGGAAAAAGAGTAGTTGTTCACCTGGAAAATATATGTAGTATCTTTGTAGTGCCAACTGGTGGTAAGTTGTTTTGATGTTGCTCATTATTGGAAGAGGTGAATATGAAAAGTTGATCCTTCTTATGCAACCACCTCAAGCATGGACAAAATTGGGCAAGTTAATATCAAATATGCCCATAAGATAAAAACAATCCCTGAAGCACATCATGGGAAAGAGACATGTTAGTATCAAAAAATTGACAACTTATTTCTATTCGATTAGTAGGAATGATCTCATGTAGAAAAAAATTCATCATAAATTACCTTTTGGCACTGAGAAGTAGGTTGCACAGTTGAGAATGCAATTTGTAGTTTAGAAACCATATCATAATTTCCTTGGAGACATTCCTCATGTAATAACATCACTTTATCTGCTACCTTTGAAGATCTAGACATATGAATTTATGGTCCACATATGTGATATGCAAGAACTAAAATTTTATCATCACAGTAATCAGAACGTGTAAAATAGTGCAACCAATAACGAGTGTTAATCATTTAAAGTGCCATTTAGCATATGATTTATAGATCTGTGTATGTGATAACATAGATATAAAATACTAACTTAATGAAAATTTAGTGCCATGCTAACCATAATGTTATTATCATTCACTCGATCCTATATGTAATCTCTGAAATATAAAATCATCAAGTCCCTTACCATCACCCAGCTCTGAATAGCAATAATTAGTACTAAGAAAATACAAAACAATACTCAGTAAAATAATGTCAGAATTATATCACTGTGCATTCAAAGATGTAAGGTTCTAGTTCTCAGTAAAAAATCAGACTTACATTTACCCAAAAAACTAATGCGAATAGGGTAGAAAACTAATCAAATCAATAAGATATATTTTACAAAATACACCGCCATCTAGATAGTTTGAAATACTAATTTGTTTTATGTTTTGAGTGTGCAGAGAAGGAAGATAGGGCATACGAGGTCTGCAATACATATTGCAGGCCTGTGTTTGATAAAGGAGAGGGCTCGAATTGTGGGAACAGCAGGTCTGCTTTTTTAGGGTTTTACACAAAAATTCTTTTTTTAGGGATTTCTTTTTTGATAAAATAAAAGTTACAAAAACACATAAAAATTAAATCTAAAACCTAAGAGAAACAAAATAACCAATAATAATATTTACAAGTACAAAAATAAGAAAATTTAGTTTTTAAAGATAGACGAACAATTCAGGTTTGAAAAATTAAAATTTCTTAACCTAGGGTTTCATCACGCCGAAATTATAAGAAGAAGGGACAAAAAAAGACTAATTTCTTCTACATGATTTTTCTTCTATTTTTCTATGCTACTAAGAAGCATTTTTGTTTTATGTAGAAGGTTGTCTCCTAGTTTGGATGATAGTCGAAAAGTAGTTATTTACTATTGGTTGTATCTCTTGTATATTAATAGAATGAAATAGAATTTAAGGATAAATAAAAACACATTAAGGATAAATAATACGTCAAAACCCTTACCTTATCATTGTCCTTCACCAAATCCATTCACCCATACAACTTGATAAGAGTTCTCCATGAGATGCATCTCCATCACCAAGACCTACATAAATCATCAAAGACAGAATTTTTATATGAGTAAATAATATATAAGCAAATAAATATTAATTTAAATCTTACTACAAAGTCCTGTATAAATCAATGAACCATGAAATGTTAAATTTATTAGCAATTTTTTAAGAAATAGACATGTATTTAAAAATTTACAACCATATTTAATACATAGTAATAAAAGAGTATTTATACCTTATTGAGCTCCTATCTATTTCGAGAACAATTTTATATTCCCTACTGAACAGGGCCAACCACGTGAAGGTGGAAGCTCATATGGACCGTCCCCCCCCTCACATCGCTCTCAATTCCCAATACCCAATAAATGATGTTGTTTACATAAAAAACATTTAAACATTGAAGCATAATGAGGCAATTCATATAAACAATGTTTTAGACTAACAACATCAATATACATCCAAATACAAGTCATGAATTTATACATCTACGTTTTCTTTGATTTCTGGTTTTTTGCATTGAAATAACTGATGATAATTGGGATATTATCATCATCATTTGGTCTACAAAGCCATGTCCTACTAGTGTTTGTGTTTCCATTCCCTCATGTATCATACTTCTTGTACATCATTGAGTAGGGCATGGAGGTAGTTCTGAAGGGGCGTGAACCGCAACAACGAAAATGGGCATATCGATATTTTGAAATATTATTGAAATTAATAGTTCATTGTTTTGATTAAAATTACAATATTTCTCTTTACCTGTCTATGTAGATGTGACAGCTGGTATGTTAACTTTTTCTCTACTTGCTAATTCCTCTTGCAGTTCACCCTCCTGAGCTTCACGGTCTTCGATCAAAAGAAGAAAAATTATAAGTATACTTAAGGAAATAAATATCTATAATCATAGTAGATATTTCTATTTCAAAAGCACACATACCAGAATGGCCACTCTGCTCCCCACTATCATGGGACATGCACACCCCAACATCAGCTGGTATATGCGGAGTACCACTGGGTTCAATGCTGTGGTTGCACTGTTGCTTAAAAGAAAACATAAATATTTAGTTATGGTGATATAATAAAAAATGAATAGAATTTCATAGTACACTGCAATGATTTCCTTATTCATTTTATTTACCTGCATCTACATCATTGGGGAGATTGGAGTCTACCCCAAGCTTTTCCGATATTCAACGACACTTTTAAAATCATACTTGAAACCAAGCTTTAGGTTTTCCTCGGTGGGAGCATCTTGGAACGTATTTCCCTAAAATGAATAAAACATATAAAATTCCCTGTATCAAAAACAGATATTTGTTCACTACTTTCAAATAAATATTCCCCACAGTTAATCATTTAATTCTTACAATTCATGCTCTTAGTTTTCTATAGAAACCCTGGTCTAGTCTATGTTTCCCATGCTTTTCCACTCTAGCCTTGGTTTCTTTGGAGTTGTCCGGTAGCCTATATATGAAAATTTTGAAATACGTTAGATATCAGAATTCTTGCTTAAAACAAAAAAGAAAAAAATAAATGAGCATATTTCACTAAAAAGATGATATGTGTTGTACCTTTCTTTTCTAGGCCAAGGTTATTTTCCTTGTCTTTTTAGCAATTTCTCCTTTGCATATTCTATGATTTCCTTTCACTCTTTCTCTGGAACCATGGGAGGGCGCTCATGCTTGAGGTCAAGTTGCAATTTATCCCTATATTGGGACCTGGTATATTTTAAATTCTTTCCGGCTAACTTTGCAACCACTTTCTTGTTGAATGTATTTCCGAACAAGTTTACCATGTGGTCTATCAATACATCTCTCTTTGTGCTATCTTGGCTATTTCACTATGTGCGAATGGTGGGGCCAAACAGCTCCAATGCTTTGTCATTCAAATTCCTGTAGAAAACATTGTTTTTTGCAAAAACGTGTAATCCATTAATTTATAATAATTTCAGTGTATGTCCATTCCAATTTAATGATTAAAATGAATAAATTAATTGATAAATACATGCAATATTTTGAATCTTGATCAGAACACAAGCATGATCCACCAGAAAGGTGAGATCTAGAGATTTGGTGCTTTTAACTCGTGCTGCTCCAGGAAACGTTTCTTGGTCATCTACAGTAGGTTCATATCCGGAGTCATGTGGAGTCCTAGGCTCCATCTCATCATGCTCTGGCATGTCATGCTGATCAAAATCGGTGCCCTCATCAATGGATTCGAGACCAACCGGAGGAGTGTAAAAAATCCTCATTGATACATTGCTTTGTCGGCATTGTTGCTGCATTGGAGCATGACTGTTGCCTATACCTATCTTGACAATTTTTCTAGTCATGGATTGTAAAAACTCCTACAAACGGAAAAAATTACTTTATCATATCACTTGGAAAAATAGAAAACATAATATCAGATATGAAATCATGTCATAGCTTTAAAAAATATGTGAATATGCCACTTACCCCATAAGATTTTGTTTGGTCTTTCAGCTGTTCAATCCCTTCCATGATCTCATGTGTCATGGGCCTTATGCAAGCCAAGGAAATCATTTCTATGGTTTCCTTTCTGAGGGCCTTCTTTATAGTATCCATAGGGTCTATGGAATAGTAAATTTCATCTTCAAGCTCCTCATCACCTAGATCAAGAGCACTGGACTAAATTCATCAAACAATAAAATTAAGAAAAATAATTTTAACATCATTCAAACATTGTTATTGTAATGAAATTTAGTTACTATTAAGAACTAACACTTACCTGATGCGGTGTTGTGGTTGGTGACTTACCATGGTCACCCCCTACTGATCTACTTCTAGTGGGTGATTTTCCACGGTCACCCTAGATCGTGGAAGCAACAGGTGCCTTTCCATGGTCCCCACCTTGACACAATAAATCAATCAATAATTCACCATAAGAACAAAAAAATGTGAATGTCAACAGTGGAAATCGAATGTTAACAGAAAAAATTGAAACATTTAGTTATTATATTTAACACTTACCTGATGGGGCATAGAGCGTGACCTTCCATGGTCACCCTAGACCATGGAAGCAGTAGGTGCCTTTCCACCGACGCCACCCTGACACAATAAATCAATGAATAAACATTATGAAAATAATTGTAACATAATAAAAAATGAGATATTGCAATAATATTTATTTTTATCTCAGAAGTATAGGACATGCATGTTGTTCCATGACGAACATGGGCAGACCCCTGCCAGAGTGTAATAAACATGTTGTCACATGCAAATATTTTGGGGTTGGAGTTTTTAGTTATTGTATTCATATTTAGTTACTATATTTAGTTCAATCAGTAATTGTAACATCAACAAAAATGAGATATTGCAATAATATTTACTTTTACCTTCGATGGAAAAGATAGATGTTCTACTCCATGGTGATGAGTAGACCCATGCCACAGTGTAATAAGCATGTTATCATATGGAAATATTCACAATAATCACAAAAAAAGTGAATGGTAACAGTGGAAATTGAATGTTAACAGAAAAAATCTCAACATTTAGTTATTATATTTAACACTTACTTAATGGGGCACAGAGTGTGACCTTCCACGGTCACCTTGGACCATGGAAGTAGAGGACACACGTTCTGTTGCATGACGACCATGGGCATACCCCTACCACAATGTAATAAGCATGTTGTAACATGGAAATATTCTGGGGTTGGAGTTTCTAGTTATTGTAGTCATATTTAGTTACTATATTTAGTTGAGTCAATAATTGTTACATAAACAAAAATGAGATACTGCAATAATATTTACTTTTACCTCTGAAGGAGGAGATACATGTTTTGCTCCATGGGGATGAGCAGACCCCTGCCACAATGTAATAAGCATGTTATCATATGGAAATATTCACAATAAGCATGACAAAAGCGAATGGTAATAGTGAAAATCAAATGTTAACTAAAAAAATCGAAATATTTTGTTATTGATGTCATATTTATTTACTATATTCAACATTTACCTCATGGGGCATAGATTGTGACCTTCCACGGTCACCCTGGACAGTGGAAGCAGCATGTGGCTTTCCACTGTTGCAATCCTAACAAAATAAATTAATCAATAAAAGTTGAGTCAATAATTGTAACATAAAAAAAAATGAGATAAGCATAACAGTGTAATAA
Organism: Pseudotsuga menziesii; assembly: GCA_001517045.1. Lineage (NCBI taxonomy): Eukaryota > Viridiplantae > Streptophyta > Pinopsida > Pinales > Pinaceae > Pseudotsuga > Pseudotsuga menziesii. The sequence continues at coordinate 250,903 of LPNX010027859.1, forward strand.
GCATGTTATCACATGGAAATATTCATAATATGCATGAAAAAAGCGAATGTCAAAGGTGGAAATCGAATGTTAACAAAAAAAATTGAAACATTTAGTTATTGTAGTCATGTTTAGTTACTATATTTAGCATTTACCTGATGAGGCATAGTGTGTGACCTTCCACAGTTACCCTGGATTATGGAAGCCGCATCTATTTGATTTAAGTTGTAATCGATCAACAACTCTTCACCTGGAAGTATTGTTTTTGTTGCACATACAAATATACGATGTTCTTCACGTCCCTCAAATTTGAAATTTGGTTACTTAGTTGCTGTCACTAGCTGTGTACTATTTATGAAGCCAGCAACATTTCCGGACACTTTTGGTCTCCCATCAATATACATAGTCACCCCTTTGTTTTTATTGTGTTCTGCTAGTTGTATATAATTTTCGGCAACTCCATATATCCTCATATTTTGAGTATATTGGACCAAGATCAACCAGTTATTTTATCTGTATAATGGTCTGACATACTCCATCAATTCAGTTATAGTGGCATAGCCGACCTTTATGCCATCCATCGAAAATATCCCCAATCCATTTAAGGACAAAGGAGTAATGCAATACATCCTCCCATTGATGAAGAAATCTGTGTCCACTTGAGGTAGCTTTTTAGGTATGCATCATTGCACTAGATGTCTATACCTCAAGGGAAAATCAATGTCACAGATGCTCTCATCATTGTAATTACATCACCCTCCATTGGCAATAAAATATTGCATGCATCTACGAAATCTTTTCCTTACATTTTCAGATCTAGTTGATATAGAACTGGTAGATCTAGTACAACACGTATTACTTTCAACCTCTCCTAGTATATATTCACCATCACTCGAGGAAGATAGATCTGATAGATACCTATTTGGTGGTACCTACACTCGATAAAAACAAAATATAACCTACTAGGAAGATATAATTTAACGTGCAAATATATTTACTTGTAATGTTTTAATATCAAAAGTTTTTTCTTCCCAAAAAGTTTACCAAAATCTATTTTTCTCTCAAAGGTGTAATTTATTTTAGAGTTATTTATATTTGAATTATTTTTAAGTATAATACATGATTTGATTTGGTTTGGAATTTGTTCACAACACAGGTATAGAAGTGTGTTTCTTGGGCCACTTGACTAGTTAATGCATGCAAAGAGGTATGGAGTTCCCCCTCATGTAGATCATATTGGGGATTCAATTTGGAATAGGCGGTGGTCATATTGCTTCATTCATGGATTTCCCACCGAAACTAGATGAGTTTATTCTAACACTTCCTCTTCCATAGTGGTTTGATATGCAAGTTTCCTCATGCAAGGTACTCCTTCTCTAACTATGTGCCTGATTTTTTTTAAATAGGTATCACATTGTGAAATGTCACCAATTTAGACCAATTATAGGTAGTCTTGAGAATTAGTGACATTTGGTGAATTGATGATTGTGGACAGACATATCCTAGATATGTTCACTAATTACAAAAGAACTTTTGATGGCATAGGCATGTATGATAAAGTTGGAAAAAGACTAAGTGGTGAAAAATTGTCCTAAAGCAGTAGTCTTATGAAAATTCCCACAATATTTCACAAGAAGGAGAAATTGACTGCCATAGACTATCATCCCATATTTGGTTGAAGTATCTATCGGACCATGGCACGATTTCTCAGAACAATTCTTTGAGGAAGAAGATACATGCCTCCCAAAAGAGGTTCATTTTGGTTAAATTAGACAAGTTTCTCTAGGAGAATGCTCGCCATAATTTGTGTGTTGAAAGAAATTCCTCTACCATATAGGTATCCTATAGGTGGTTGTGTTGTCTACCTGACCATGTTCTTACTTTGACCTGAAAGTACCTGAGGCAAAAATTATGGATTTTCCAAAACAAGGTCTTAAGAAGCTTTTACATCATACTTCAATAAAATGCCCGTCGAGGAGAGAGAATGTAGTTCGAGAGGATGAAACTGGTCTTAATGGATTCATCTAGTTTTCCTCCATCCATTGGATGTGTTACACTCCAAGTTTGATGAAAAGTTGAAATCACCTTTGAAGACCTAGGATTTAAAGAAATTGACTAAGTGTCAAATCACAAGGTTGAAGAGGCATTTGGAAATTCCTACCAAAGCCTATCTGAGTGATGATAAATTCATCAGAAGGTATAGTCATGTTCTTTAATGAACTGGTTATCCATTCGTGTTCTTAGTTTTTCTTATGGTGACTACATGAGAAAAATATCATCCTGCCAAAAGAGGTAAAAACATTAGCTTGCATATCCAAAAATATGAAAAATCGACCGAGTGTTGAAAACAGGAGGTTGAGAGCCCACTTGGAAATGCACGCTAGAGTCAACTCTTTAACTGATAAATTCATCAGATGTTATGGGTCCATTATTTGATGATATGGGCATCCACTCATGATCTTATTTTCCCTCTGGGTGTTCACACATGTGAGATATGAGTCTACCAAAATGCCTCTTGGCATAGTAATGACTAGGGCTTGGAAAAATTCCCTAAGTGTTGAATTGAACAATTTGAAAGACCATTTTAAAGTGACTGCCAGAGGCCGTGTGTTTGTCAGTAAGGTTTTAAGGTGACATGGTCTTGTTCCTAGTTAAGGTGGATACCTAGCCATACCCTCAGTTTGTTTCAATATGGTCAAGTTGTGAAAAATATAAGTCTGCCAAAAGTTAGAAAAGTATGCCTGTACAGTCTTGGTGAAACAAAAGAGTAAGCTACAGGAAATTAATAAACAAAAATTTATAAAGGGAATTCTACATATGTTGAGAAGGATTTCAAAATAGTATTTTGGAAGATATGATGTGATCGAAATTACACAACATATATTTAATGAATAAATGCTCACAGAGGGTTTAATGAAGACACACACAGGCTACAATATTCTTGATAACCTTTGGACACTTTGATATATGCCAAACAGAGGCGACCACACTAACTACCATGGTATATGAAAAACATAGGCAAAAAGGTATAAGTGTCATTGAAAAAAATAATTGTATCAAATGTGTCTTTAAAAAAGAAATAGGTATGAGGGTCAATTTACTGGATTCAATTCAAATTATAGCCCACGAGTCCCAGGGAACTATACATTGTTCCAAAATCCAAACCAGTAAATGGGAAACACTTGCAAAGTGTGTTGTAATTCAGGTAAAAGTGAGCATAAAAAAAATAAAATGCATATTTATAGGAGAAATAGGTCTTAGGTTGAATTGTACCTAGTCATTATAATTGCAGCTCCTATGGCACTCTACAAAATGTTTTAGACCCATAATAGAAAAAAATCACAAAATCTTGAAAAGTGTGCCATAATCCATGTAAAACTGACAATCAAAGAAAAATTAAATGCGTCTTTAAAGGAGAAAGAGGTCTCATGTTCAAGTTTCGACAAAATCAGTTCAAATGATAGCTCATAGAAGACTCTATTCTAGAACATTAAATAGAATAAGACTACACAAGCTTTCACTCTATAGAATGTTTCAGACATATAATAGAATAAAATAACAAAAGCTTTTAATCTGTGCCATAATCGAGGTAAAACTAATTATTAAAGCAAAATTAAATGCTTAGAAGAAACAAGTCTCACGTTCAAAGATTTGAAAAGATCGGTTGAACCAGTTCACATCATAGCTCCTACAGGACTCTGCACATTATTTCAGACCATTAAATAGAATAAAATTACAAAAGCTTGCAAATTGTGCCATAATTCATAAAATTATACAAGAGAACGAGTGTCTTGCAGTGCTCAACCCATATGTCTTTTCCCCGAATTTAAGGAGGATATTAAGATGCTCCAATAACATAAAACCCTTAATAGATCCACCGATAATAGAAGCGATGGTAGCACAAGAAAAAAACTATAATTTTAGTATGACTGTACGGAATCTGTATTGGTTCAAAAATTTGATGTATTTTTACCAAATTCCTACGCTGTTGGGGTTTATGGGATTACAAAATTCATTGGACCCTTTGTTATCCTTTGGACTGCGGCCGGATTGCCTCCCCTAGGAACGCTGGTATCCTCTGGACTGCGGCCGAATTTCCTCCCCTAGGAACGCAGATATCCTCTAGATTATGGCCAGATTGTTTGTCATCCTTTGGACTATGGATGAATTTCCTCCACTGGGAATGCCGATATCCTCTGGACTGGTATCCCCTTCTCCTCGATTTACCACTGCTCTACTCTTCAAATTACCAGTACTCTGGATGCTGCTAATGAATGAGTGTTGGTTGTGAACCTGTTCATTGTTGTTTTGCTAATGAGCTAGTGTGCGAGTGTTTTTGAATTCTACGTTTTTTGTTTGTTTATTTGCATATTTTATATTTTGTGTTTTGTTTTGTTTTTTTATTTTTCATATTTTATATTTTGTTGCATTTTAAATTAATTATAGTTAAACCACTCTATATTTTTAATTTAGTGTAGTTTAATTTAATTTAATTTAATTTAACTAGTATTTTGTCATAATTTGTATTGGTTGCATTGCTTCTAATGAGATCCTATACATAAGTCCCTTCAAGGATGAACACGATGATGATGATGATGATGATGATGAAGACAAATATTATGGTCATGACGACAACAATGACAATGATCATCATCATCATTATCCTCATCATCATCACCATCATCTAATTCATCATCTTCATCAATATCATCATCATCATCTTCATAATCATCATCATCGTCATCACCATCATAATCATCATGATATTCTTCATCATCGTCATCATCCTTATGATCATCATCATAATCATTATCTTCATCATCAAAGTCTTCGTTATCACCAACATTGTTGTAATGAAGAATTCACCTAATAACCTAGGTCTGAGGGTTACCAACGTACTATGACCTTGCAGACAATTTGATTATAAAAGCACAAATAGGAAATAGGGAAGTAGCAGGAACTTACTTGTAATAAACGAAGGTTGATCCAAGCTAACTCCTTCCTCTTTGCTTCACTTCTACAATCTCCAGGATAATTCCTCCTTCAACTTGTTAACAAAGATTCTTCCAATATACAGTATGATTCATATATAAAGATGCATGTTAGGCAAATCACATATCATAATGAAATATAGATATTTACCAAGTCACAACACATGAAACACAATATGGAAGAAGTAATCTGCTTTATTAACAGTAATAGAGGGAGTTTAGGTTACAACCCAATGTCTGAACAAGGGACTCCTCTGTCACCAAAGGACTCTGAGTTTCTCTGCTCCAAAGGTTCTGTATAAAATCCACCAGCATAACTTTGCTCTCCAAGTATGAATATCAAACCCCTCCCCAAGGCTTCTATTTATCTGAAGGAAATGAGGCATTTTTTGAAGGTTAGGGAGGTTGCAGCAGTTAAAGGGATTAAGGTAAATGGAGCAACTAATCTCCCATTAACGCGTGCTTTTAAAAACTAATTTTGAGGGAGATATG
>LPNX010027859.1:269827-318444 GCA_001517045.1 Pseudotsuga menziesii
CTATTCTGGCTAAGAAGAAGCAATTCTTTGTCTTTTGTAAATTTTTTGCATATGGCATCTAGAAAAGTAACGAAATCGTTGTAGCACAAGTTCAAAATTAATTGAAGCACTCTGGTATCTCCTTTTTATAAGTTGAAAGGCTTAAGAGAGAGTTGGTTCATTATAATTGTTCAAGAAATATAACAGAATCAGTAAAATCCTTTGGCTAAGGAAACACTACAAGGATGACAAATACTCGCCTGTTCATCAGTAAAAACTATACCTCAAAAGTTCATCAGTAAAATCCTTTGGCTAAGGAAACACTACAAGGATGACAAATACTCGCCTGTTACAGAGCAAATCTCTTGACAAATTGTGTAAAGTATAATTGTGGACAGAGTAGCTGGATCATAGTCATAATCTGAAAACTCAGTCTTCATGTTCTATGAAGTATGTCTGCACTGAACAAAGTAGATCTGTGAGTATGGGCATTGTGCATATAATATAATTAGACTTGGGCATACATTAAATTTAATTTTATTTCAAAGTTATAATAAATGACATAGTTAGAATATTTTTTAGTAAAATGATGTAATCACGACTTAAGTTTAGTGATTAGGTATTTGAGAGTTATCATGTTATGTAATGTACTCCTTCCTCACCTATTATGCATTGAGAGATTGCATCACTCAGTGATCGAGCAATTATTCTCTCATTTATTTGTGTGCTTTCTGTCTATATTTTGTGTGTAAATCCAGTAAATAGTTCATGTTTCCAATTTGTGTAGCCACTTTAAGTGAAAAAGACTGTTTTGGAGCACTTTGTTAATTTGAAAGTATTTTAATGATTTGATAGAAAAGAACACAAATTTTTTTTGACTGGTGTTGATTCTTGACCATGTTTATGATTGTTTAACAGTGGTTGAGGACTTGAGTAAGCGGAGGCAGCCTCTTCCTGCTATGGAGGTTGTCTATTTTATTCAACCAACAAGGGAAAGGTAACTTTGTATTGTAAACATTGAAGCTATCAACTCTGTACTTACCTTGTACATTTTTCTGTGGGTGTTAGAATTACGACTTGTGGTTTCTGCAGGGCAATGATTTTGAGGATGTTGGTTAGTTCAAAATCCTGCAACTGTAAATTGTTGGGAATTATGACATCCATGTTGTGCCAGCAGTTCGGGAAAGAGAAAAGGAACAATCAGCTCTTATAGTGGTATCATCTATTAACTGCAGCACAGAGTACAGAGGTTAGATCAAAGGCTTTGTTGCAGGTGGCCTATACTGCATATATCATTCCTACTCATGTGGTGGCTGTAGGGAAACAATATTCACTTGCTCCTGGTATAATTGTTTTTTAAGAACCGGGTTAATTTATATTTTAAGGGTTTTTGTTCGTCCTTTTTGAGTTCTTATTCAAATAGTAAGCAGGATAGTGTTAATAAGAAGAGGACAAGGATTTCCCGTCTCCACACCCACCCCTCAGCAAAGGATCTCAGAAGAGGTAGACAGTGCTTATGATCTGCTGATGTATTAGGGGGAAACTTATTTTGAAGCCACAGACAGGAAGAGTAGATTTTTATAAGAAAGTAAAATATGAAATTGTTTTTCATCAAAGTCTTTCCCACGATGATCTCCAACCTCTCCCTGAAGAAATTGAACAGCCAATTGAAGAAGATCAATCAATTGCCCCCAATACCTCTAAAGAAGAGACTTTCAATATTTCCAATCCGAGGTCTTCTAGGGTGACTACATCTCAAGGCCAAACTCAAGTCTCAATTCCAATGGGATATGTACCAGGGGGGGGGAGGTATACGGGGTTGGCTACTCAAACAGTATTTGTCATCATGTCTGCCCGAATTGAGGAGGAAAAAAGAGAAATAAAAGGGCTGGAAGGAAAAGTCAAGTCCTTTAAAGGGATGTCAAAAACTGTGGTGAAGACTCATGTATAAGTTATTCAAGAAAAACAAGTGCTTACAACTAAATTGGCTAATCAGGGCCACGAGATTTAGGCAAAGCAGGGATTGGAGCATATGTTCTATAGAGTGCATAACAATATTAATAATAGCCTTTCCAATTAAGTTGGTTAACAGGCTTTATTTACAAGGGAGCTTCATAGTTTTTGGATGAAATGCAATGATACTGATTCTTTTTCGTTCTTATTGTCAGAGAGTATGAATCATATTTCATGAACAAAGGATTTAAAAAATAACTAAATTCTTAGCTGCAGGTAGATAACTCACTATCCTAAATTTATAGGATGAGTAAAATCAAAGGTTTGCATATTTTTCCAACTAAACCATGCTTATAAGTTATATACTTACATAATTACACTCAGAATGGTCTAACCTTGACAAGAGTCAGTAAAGCAATTTTGTGAAGTTAAAATTTTATGAACCAGAAAAGAAGTTCATAAAATCAGTGGCTGTAGCCTGTAACTGGAATGCTGAAGAGCTGTTACACTGACCATATGAACTAAGTTCTAACTGTCATAAGCATATCCAAGTAGTAAGAAGATATCTGAATTTGCAATGGTGCTCCAGAGATTGCTGACATCACTGTCTCTCTATTCATCACAAAACCCACCATCAGGAACTGCTGTAATCCGAAGGTGGGGAGTTGGCAGAATTAGCACCTCAGGCTCCCTTAAAGCAATTCCAGAGTCATAGTGTTGCTAGTTCAGCAGGTGTATTATTAGGTCTGGATATCTTCATTGTACTAATTTTTTTTAAAGAAAATGCTTCCTTTTAACTATTAAATATAAAAATTTTGTACTTGTTACGAAGAAAAAAGGGCTACTAAACTAGCTATCACTAGCTTGAGCATCTAGGCGATAAATGCCATAAAAGTGAACGAATTTGCCTTGGATTACAAAACAATTCGAAGTGCCATTTGGCAAATGTAGATGGAGAGTATTTGCATGGCAATTGATCTACTAGCGGTTGCCCTCCAGTGAGATTTTTTGAAAAGCTGATCTGCTAGATGATATTGACTATGTTTTCCCTTCACATATCATGGGTGCCCAGCATTGTATTCGAGTTGTCATCTTGTATATCTTGTGAAGCTATTTTTAGTGGTTGTGTTCTCTATTTCTTCTTCTAGAGAATGTCTTGATGAATTAGATGTACAGTTTAAAGTTAAATGCTTTATCCTTTGAAGAGATGCAAGCAGGAACAAGTTGTTCCTTTGAGGCTCAATCTGACCTAGAAGGCTTTTTTTATGCTCTTTTTATATTTATGTCTTGATGAATTAGATGTACAGTCTAAAATTAAAAGCAGTATGCTCCAAAGAGATGCAAGCGGTTGTTCCTTTCAGGATCAATCTGATCAATCTGACCTAAAGTCTATCGATATATGAAGACAACGGATTAAAAAAGAAATTCTATTAAGAAGACCATTGGAGACAGAAAGGAGGTGTTTTAGAAATCAGACTTGTAACAAGTTCATTTAACAGGTTAAAGCATGCTCTATGAAAATGTTCAAGGAAGTGTTTTTCATAGGACATATCTGAAACACCAGATGATGGGATTTGTTTCAAAAAAAAAAATTAAATTCAGATTCTCTGTCCATGTTGATCTCAAAATCTTCAAGACACTTAGAGCTGATGGGATACATATGGTGTCTAATATTTGTATATGCTTGTAAACATTGCAATTGACAAAATCCTTCTCCGAATTCTACTTTTAACCATATTTCTCCTGATTTCAGTTGTAAATCCTTATTTAGGTAATTTTCAATTTTAATTTGAAATGATTTTAGATAGCAGCTTATTTAAAACTTATGAAGGCTCTTTGCATAAATTATCTCTTCTTGTTCAGAGCAAGTTCTGTAATGATGGAAGCAACCGAGGAAACCTACAAATCTCTAGTTGTAAACAGAGACATTGATTATTGAAGCTTGGAGCACAACTAGAAAGTTTAATTTTTTTTACCGATTCTTCACCGTCGAATGGCTCTATTTGACATGAAAAACCTTGAATTGTTTTTCCAAATTTCTGCTTGTGAAGCTTCTCTTCCTCTAACACAGAAACCTCAAGAAACTCGAAATACGTCTGTTAGTGCTGGATCTATAATTGAGTCTAGCTATGATAGTATAGCCATTGCAAAGTTCTCTGATGAAATCTCACCTTTAGGATCTCAAGCTAATAAAGAAGATTTTCTTCTACAACATGATTCATTAAGTCGTATCTCAGAGCTTGAAAATGTTGAATCGCAGGCTAAAGCTTTGAATTGTATAGTGTTGTCAAATCCTGACATGATGGAACATGTCCTTCTGGATTGGACTTTGTGGGTGACTGCCCCTGTTTCAATTCATCTTGCACTTTTAAATTTTCTTGAGCGCTTAGTGTCTATGCATAGATACAGAAATCACAACTTGACTGTGTTACGACGAGTTAATCTTGTACAGCATTTGCTTGTCACATTGCAGAGGGGTGATGTTGAAGTACCTGTGTTAGAGAAATTGGTGGTTTTACTAGGAATCATTTTGGAAGATGGTTTTTTAGCATTTGAACTAGAATATGTAGTGAAGTGACTTTTGATCCACCTGAAATAAGTTCACGTGGGATAATTGCTCAAGAGAGCATGGGAAAGCATGTGATTGTATGAAATATGTTGCTTGAGATGCTTATTGATTTGTAGATGACAATAAGCTCTGAAGAATTGCTTGAACAGTGGCATAAGATAGAAGAGACTAAAGATAAATTGGTCCATGATCCTCAACATTGATTGGACTATGCTCTTCACATGCTTAATCAACGTAAGTAACAGCATGACTGGACGTCTAACCTTACAGGTCGAGATCAGCCAGCAATCTAATGCATCCCAGCAGCTAGGCCAGCAGCCATCAATATGAGCAAGAGCTGTTTAATTAAATGGCACACACCCGCACCCTCATCAGGATAAACAGATCACACCTCCCCAACAATAAAATCCCGCCCCTTACTGTAAGCAACATCCCGCCATCATAAGGAAACGCCGTGAAAAGGCCTGCAAGAGAAGAGCAAGAAAGAATGTGAATGCAAAGAAGTGATAAGTTCGCAGAGTGGGAGGGAACTTCTGAGGAAGGAAGATGGAAACCACCGGATGACGCGGGAGGCATAGGTACTCAAACTTCAAGTGTAAAGACATTGCCCAAGCTCACGAACCCGGACATCACTGCGGAAGCCATGGAAGAGCAGAAAAAAGAAGAAGCATTTTAAGATGCTTTCGACTTTGGGCCGTTCTGGTACTGTATCAATTTGCAGGTATTTTTTTTTTTTTTAAATTGCCTATCGTCACTTAAGCGATGGTTATACATGTCGGTTATGCGACGCTTAATCCCTATCTCTGTCGGTTCAGCGACGTTTATCTATGTCGGACTAGAGACGCTTAATCTTATCTCTGTCTCTTTACCGACGCATATTCCTAATATCCGTCGCTTCACCGACGGTCCTCGGTGTCGCTTAACCGATGCATAATCCTTATTTCTGTCGCTTCACCGACGGTTCGAGTTAAAAAAATTGACTAACCGTCACTTATTTGACGGCCCGTCTGTCGCTTAACCGACGGAAGGAAGGTTATTTTTTTAAAACATTTTACTACTGTCGAAGATATTATGTCGCTTAACCGACGCTTTAAATTTAACCGACGGTTACTTAAGTGTCGCTTAACCGACGGTTACTCAGGTGTCGGATAACCGATACCAAGTTTCCGACGCTTAAAAAAAAATCAAAGTGTCGTACATGCGACAGGGAAGGGTCGAAAATCCGACATGACGGTCATCGGATTTTTGGTCAAAATGTAGTAGTGACCCATAGGATAAATTATTTCCACAGTAGTTCCATCTCTCCCAAAACCAGATAACCCACATATGGATGGCATGTGAAATCACAAAGATATCATGAATATGTAAGAAGTGGAAAAGCGAATATGATCACCACATGTAGCAGGGGAAACACAGCAAAAGAATGGTTCTAGTATTGGCATCACAGGAGAAAAAGGGTCATCATAGGAGTGAAAGGGCCAGAACACGTTCAGTACATATGCCCTGAAGCATATGGTCGACTAGGATACTCAATAATGAAATGTGCAAAAATGTTGACGGGTCATCCCCTTGTCCAGTTTTCTAGTCATATATAAGCACCACCTTTCAATGCCATTAAGGTGCATAGGATGAGCTAGTGTAGAAGCAAACTCGTGGTATCATTCTGCCAAGAGGTTCTGAGGATTCTGATATGTTTGCAATGGAAATCTAGTTCAAGAAGCTTGTTAGTCTGGGTTTGCTTTTGGTTGGTGAGCTTGATTCCATGCTCATCTATCGCCCTGGTTTTTCACACCAAGGAAGCACCAACCATCGGGGAGCAGACATCGTACACCACTTTGAGAGATGGACCTATTTTCTATGGGAGCGAATTCTCATACTAGAGCATCAAGGGCCCAAGGTTTTCGTCATAGATTTCATGCACCTTGTCTGCCCACTCTTTCTGAGGTGGTGAGGAGTACTTGAATGACAAACCACTGCAGAACGTTGTTTCTACCAGAAGCAAGGGGAAGCTGTGAAGAAAGCTAAGAATGGAAAGGATATATATAAAATCCTTTGCCAGCTTTGATCCCATGCAAAAAGGTTCCTTCGAGCACGGAACGAACACAAAGGGAAAGGACACGTTGCTAACTCGACAGATGGACAAGTGGTTGAGCCCGGTCAGAAATGAGCCACCAAAAGCATCTTGAGGCATCATTTTCACTTCCTACGAGTTCACAACAAGAAATTTCATGCTTCCATCTAGACTGAGCATGTGCATTTGATCCATGACATTTGTTTAAATATATGTAAACCATGGCAGAAGTACCATGCTCTAGTTGTTAATGTTTGATTATGGCTGTAAACAGTTTCAAATCCTATTTCGAGGATTAGCCTTGGGGTCTGAGAAACTATAAAAAGACTCCCCACCAGGGATCGAATTTTAAGGGCAGGGTCCCATTTCCTTTTGAATTTTAAGTTTCACTGAATTAGCCACCAATTAGCTTACTGCCTATTGAGTTACAAGTGGTTTCCATTTTCATACATTGAGTTTCCCTAATCTTTATCATGATAATGGGGCTTGTGGTTNTCAAATGGATGTAAGGATGGAAAATAGAACTTGGGGATGCATAAAAAAAAACCTTATTTTCATAGATAAACTCATAAAATCCAAAAGCCAAAGAAAATATTTCAGGGTTACACATTACAATTTACAATTCTCATAAGGAAACGAAAATCACTTAATTGAGCCAAATGTAGTTGTGGAAGCAAGATAGTTAAGACACCACCCCATGAACAAGAATGACCATCTCTCCAACAGCCACCATACATGCAAATTCCCAAGTTATACCAAACCCTAAAATATCCAAGCTAAAAAACTCTTGAAGAAAAACTACAACAAGAGAGTTTACCTCGAGTTGCCATGCCGAAATTGCCAAGGTTTCCACGCAAAAAACAATGAGACCACCTAACTATAAAAAATACACCCTTCCATGAGGAAACTTTTCAGAAAAGTGGTCAAAATTGGTCACAGCAGCCTTAAGAGAATTGGTCCTAGTAGCCTTAGTCAAAATTGGTTCTAGCATCCTTAAGAGAATCCCGACCACAATTCATGGTTTGAGAAGAATGCCCACACCATGGTACTATCCTATAGCTAGTTGGTTTGGATACCTATTCATGATTTGATTTTTCTTTAATATTTCTTTAGGATAAAGATACATGCCTCCCAAAACAGGGTTTTTCACCAGTGGATGCAAAAATGGCTAAGTAGCCTCAAAAAGATGCCCGCCCTAAATTATGGGTTAGAGTAAATGCCCGAAGCATATGGGGATATTGTAGATTCGTCTTCAGCCTACCTGATCATGTATTCAGATTGTCTTGGAAGTGGATGAAGAAAAATTTATGGACCTACCAAAAGCGTGTTTTAGGCAAATTAGACCAAATTGAGAAATTTGTCTAAGTATGGACTTGGTGTTAAATCTGCCCAAGCGGCCTTAAGGAAATTCCCACCATGCCTCATAGGATGATGTAAAAAATATATTGAGAATGTGAGTGTCTAGAGTTTTGTATGGAGCATACAACCATGTCACTTGCCTCACCAAACTATATCATATATTTAAGGAATAATTGGTCCCAACAGCCTTAAGAGAATGCCTGCCACAATTCATGGTTTGAGAATAATTCCCACACTATGGTACCGTCCTATTCATGATTTGATTTTGCTTTGATATTTCTTGAGGAGAAAGATACAGACCTGCCAAAAAAGGGTTTTTCACTGATGGATGCAAAAATGGCTAAGTAACCTCAGAAAGATCCCCGCCCTAAATTATGGCTTAGAGTAAATTCCCACAGCACATGGGGATCTTGTAGATTGGTCTTCAACCTACCTGACCATGTCTTCATATTGTCTTGGAAGTGGATGAAGAAAAATCCATGGACCTGCCAAAAGGGTGTTTTAGGCAGATTATACAAAATTAAGAAATTTGTCAAAGTATGGAATGTTGATGTATTTGTAAATTGGGAATGTATTCACTTGTATATCTTATGTATTGTACTCCGATGTTCCTATCAGGAAGTATCAATAGTGTAATTGATTCATATCATACCCTGATGTTCCTATCGGGAGAATCAATAATGTATACAAGTCATGTAAAGTCATAGAGGGTAACCCTCCTTATTGATCAAGGGTTAAAGTCACCACAGTTGTGGGGAACTAGGGTTTCCAAACTCTCCTAGAGAATTCGGCCCTAGTGAGTTAATGTAAGTCGGGTCATTAGTACCCTAGTTGTGGTTACTCAATCCTACATAACTGAGTTAGGATTAATCAACCCTACATAACATATTCAAATATTAAGTGAATGAAAGAATATAAATAGAGAGTGAGCCTCTCTATTTATTACACACACACACTCACTCAACTGGGGTGCATCAGTGAGAGAGGAAGTGCTCACACAAGTGAGAGAGAGAACAGTAGTTGGAGATCATCTTTTCTGTCTTTGGGTTTTACTATTGCCGTTGGTGCTCATTCTATCTCTGAGGAAGTTGCGGGGTTTTATCCTTTTATGATTTCCCCGAAGAAAATTATTTGTGTCTCTTGTCTCTTGTGATTATTGTTGTGCATGTTATTCTCTTAGTTAAGATCCTAATATCATATTGTTGAAATAGATAAAAATATAACATGGTAACAGAGCTAACCTAAGAAGAATACATTATGCAGCTGTAGAAGCTAGGGATTCTTACTTTTTGGTTCTCTCTCCACAATGGATCAGCAAAAGGAGTCTAGGTTAACTCTCCATTGAAGGGCGCATCTTTTTGTCGAAGCATAATTTGATTTCGGGCATTTTCAGTTTTTGCTGCGGGAAATTAGGACATTTTATAGAAGACGAATTTTTGAGTGAGCCCGGCATAGGATTGCTCTTGTCATCAAAATCAAAGTTTATAGACCAAGGTCAAGATTTTTGGTTGGGTAAAACTTAAGGAAATTCAAACCCTAGTTTGACCCCGGGCCTGAAAAACCCTGAAATACTAAAACGGGTAGTTTTGGTACATTCTCTATATGTCGGGATTGAAGATGTCTCACGGGCTGAAATTTTCATAGGACGAAGATAAAATTCTGATGTACCATGTATAAAACTTTCAACCTCATATTCACTATATTTTTGGAGATATGATTCCTCCAAATCATCGTTCTAACCTCTTCTAGGATTCATCCCTAAACAGGACACCTAGGAATAATTGCTATATCTCGGGATGCAAATATCAAAATGAAATTTTAGAAGATGTTATAGATAGGGAACAAAATGAAATTGCTGTGGTAAAATTTTCAAACCCTGATGATGAAACAAAGACACGTGGAGGTACATACAAGTTTGCTATACTGAACAGTCCTGAAATAAGTCACCTTGGGAAAACTCGCATAAGTCCCAATTGGAGAAACCAATTCTTCTCAAACCTACGGTGTTCAAAAGAAGACAGGTGAGGCTACCCCAGGGCAAAGTTTTAGACATAGAGGAGTAGTACTTTAAAGATACTATCAGGAATTTCTGTAGAATAATTTGGAAAACTAGGGTTTCCTGTTCCGAGAGCTTCCCTCCATTTTTTTTAGAAAAGGAGTACATTGGACAGCTCGTCTTGAAGAGGTCTATATTTCTATCCAATAATATATGAAAGATTCCAAGTTTTGAAAATTAGGGTTTCTATGACAAACCCTAGATCAGCGCGCTCCGGAACTAGGACGGACACCTCAAATCGGTAAGATCTAATCTTTTGCTATTTACAGGTGAGGTTTTCATTTCAAGATGACTAATCACACTAGCTTGATGACAAGCTTGGTTAAGTTGACAAATTCCAAGCATCGAAGTATAGGATCTCCCTGGTTATTGAAGGAAATAAATTGGACACCTACATAAGTGGAGAGGTTCCCGTTATAGAGGGAGATGAGGCTAAAATACTTACACAAGAAGAACTTGGTCAAGGATAATATTATTATTATTGATTCCATCACCTTATACCACAAGTGTATTTCCTTAAGACATCTAAGGATATGTTTGATTCCTTGACGAAGTTATTTGAAGGGAAGAACATAAATCAGAAGATGACATTGAGAATCCAGTTGAAGAATGTAAAGATCGAGAATGCAGAGACCATACAGTCATGCTTTAGAACGGTCTCTCAAATCGAAGAACAACTTGAAGCAGTGGATGAAGAAGTAGAGAATGTAGAAGTTGTGATAACCACCTTGAATGGCCTCCCAGGATCATGGGATTCATTCATTCAAGGAATGCGTCCCAGAAGTAAGTGATTACTTTCAGCAGAGTCTAGGAAGAGCACACACAAGATGAAGCTCGACCCATAATAAAGAATATGGGAGCAACTGAAGATCAAGCTCTCACCATCCAAAGAAGATCCCTCAAGCAATGAGGAATCCGAAGGACTCAACTCTAGAAGAACCTCTTATCCATATTAGCATTTGGATAAGAATTGATGCTGTTATGAATGAAGAAGATGATGAAGTTGAAGGATCAAGAAGGAGTCTACCCACAAAACAAATAAAGATAAGTATTCAATTGTCATTTCATGATATTATGTTGTTATGCATTTTTTATATTCAGTTGATGTCTTATGCATGATAGAATGTTTGCATTAATGATAGTATATATGCATGTGAAGGGTAAGTAGCTCATGGTTATATACAACTCCCCATCTCTACTTATCTAGAATGAAACCTCTTTGCTGACATATTGGATTAATGCACAATATCAATGTTGTCCTAGTAGAGATGGAAGGCATCTAGAAAGTTTCTGTAAGATATGGATGAATGTTGTATTGGATAAAATAGTTGCATGATTATATATTGATGCAAAAGAATTGTTCATTATATAACTTATGAAATTTTTATAACCACACAACTAATGCATTTGACTTGTAGGAAAGACCGCATACAATCTCCTACAAAAGAAGGATGAGACTTGTTCCGAAGAACAAGTGACAACAGTTCATGAAATAATCCAAAATGAAGAATAGTATTACGATACTTCAAGAGGCCTTAGACACAGTGCAGTTATGTGACACTATTGAGAAACATCATCGTTGCAGAGCCTTCCAGCTATGAAGAAGTAGCCAAGAAGAAAGGGAAGGAAAGTACTAGTTCAGGAAGAATGATGTCTAAGATGTGGTATTGAGACCTGAAGAGAAGTCTGTGGGATATAAGGAAATATTTGTAGCACGAGGCTTCTCACAAAAAGAAGACATAGACTACAAAGAAATATTTTCATCCACTGGAAGTTAAGGCACATGACAGGCCGAATCATGTGTGCAAAATTAAAGAAGGGCTTGTACGAGCTCAGAAGGCACCGATGGGATAACACATACATGAGCAGCTTGAAGATCACCTAGAGTGATGAAGATATTAACCTTTGCTACAAGGTTAAAGATGAAATCCTATAGAGGATGGAAAGCTCACAAATGGGTGTGAGAAGAACTTTTGAAAAGGTTCAAGATAGAGGATCTTGGTATCCAATGACCCTAGATGGATACATAGAATATTAGTAGTAGAGGAAGCTACTTGTCACTCCAGTACAGAATGTTCCAATGCATAGAGTACGAAAGGTAGAGGGAGAATGATGCTCCGCTTCAAAGGGAGTGACTACAGAATATATTGAGGTTCGACATGATACAACATGATGGATAGCTTACTGATGACTCTAGGATTTATTGAGAGTAAATTGGATTCCAACCTTTACTTCAAGGTTGAAGGTGGAAGACCAATTATGCTCCTGTTACATGTCAATGACTTGTTCCTAACAGAAAAGAGGAACTCATTAAAGTTGCAAGAAGGAGACTTGTTGTTGAGTTCAAGATGAAGGACTTGGATATGATGCACTACTTTCTAGGCATGAAGGTGTGGTAGAATACAGAGGGAATCTCCTTGGGATAAGGGAAGTATGCAGTAGAGATCCTGAAGAGGTTTAGTATGATGGGATACAAGGCCATGACCACACCTATGGCATCAAACCTGAAGCTATTGAGTGATCCTTCATCCGAGTCAGTTGATGTAACGATGTATCGTCAGATGATTGGGTCCTTGATGTACCTGACAAAAATGAGACCAGATATTTTCTTTGTTGTGAACAAATTGAGCCAGTTCCTGACAGATCCGAGACATGTTCACTTTATTCCTGCAAATCATATTCTAAGGTACCTAAAGGGTACAGTTGATTATGGGATCAAGTATCAGGTGAATCAGAAGTTTAATCTGGAAGGTTATGTGGATTCATATTGGGCAGGAAGTGCCATTGATAGGAAGAGAAATTCAGGGTGCTGCTTGAGTATGGGATCAGGTATGATCTCGTGGTTTAGCAGGAAGAAATCATGTGTGGCACTGAGTACAGCCGAAGTAGAGTATGTTGCAGCTTGTTCGGGTAGCTGTGAGTGCTAAGCCTTTATTACATGCCTGATGTGTTCATCCCATGGTAAGATATAAGTGTTGAGGCTTTATTACATGGTTGATGTTTTCATCCCATGGTAAGATATAAGTGTTGAGCCTTTCTGACATGGTTGATGTCTTCATCCCATGGTCAGATGTGAGTGCTGGTCCTTTCTAACATGGTTGATGTTTTCATCCCATGGTCACATGTGAGTGTAGGGAATTCCTTTCTTACATGGTGGTGGATGTTTTAATCCCATGGTCATATGTAACTACTAGGTGGGCCTTTTTGACTGGGTCAGATATAAGTGTTGAAGAATATGAAAACCTACATGGTGGCTAGGCCTACAACTAGCATGCAAAAGGGCTAGCTCTGTAGAACTTCCTATCATGAGAAGAATTGAGAGATAGCACCATTTGATCGAGATATCAGAAGCAGTGATGTAGATGATGATCCATCCTTGATGTTGATCCAGTGATGATCCATCTTTGATGATGATCCAATGATGATCTAGACATAATGTTGATCTAGTGATGATCCAAACTTAATGTTGATCCAGTGATGATCCAGACTTGATGTTGATCGAGTGATGATCCAGACTTGATATTGATCTAGTGATGATCTAAATTTGATCTATTGATGATCTAGTGATGATCCAGTGATGATCTAGCTTTGATGATGATCCAGAGAAGAAGACTTGTGTTAATGAATTGTGTCAAGAGAATATCTTCCTAGTTAATAGGGAGTGTTGATGTATTTGTAACTTTGGAATGTATTCACTTGTATATCTTATGTATTGTACCCCAATGTTCCTATCGGGAAGTATCAGTAATGTAATTGAGTCATGTCATACACTGATGTTCCTATTGGGAGAATCAGTAATGTAAACAAGTCATGTAAAGATATAGAGGGTAACCCTCCTTATTGATCAAGGGTTGAAGTCCCTGCAGTTATGGGGCACTAGGGTTGTTAATCTCTCCTAGAGAATTCGACCCTGGTGAGTTAATGTAAGTCAGGTCATTAGTACCCGAGTTGCCGTTACTCGAGCTTACGTAACTGAGTTAGGATTACTCGAGCCTACATAATAGAGTCAAATATTAAGTGAATGAAAGAATATAAATAGAGAGTGAGCCTCTCTATTTATTACACACACACACTCACTCAACTGGGTCACATGAGTGAGAGAGAGAACAACTATTGTAGATCATATTTTCTATCTTTGGGTTTTGCTGCTACCATTGGTGCTCATTCTATCTTTGAGGAAGTTGTGAGGTTTTATCCTTTATGGTTTCCCTGAGGAAAATTATTTGTGTCTCTTGTCTCTTGTGCATGTTATTCTCTCAATTAAGATCCTAAGATCATATTGTTGAAATAGATAAAAATATAACATGGAATTGGTTTTAAATCTGCTTAAGTGTCCTTAATGAAATGCCCGCCATGCCTCATAGGATGATGTGAAAACGATATTACGAATGTGAGTCTCTAGAGTGTTGTATGGAGCATACAACCATGTCACTTGCCTCACCAAACTACAACATATATTTAAGAAATAATTGGTCCCAGTAACCTTAGTCAAAATTGGTCCCAACATCCTTAAGAGAATGCCCGCCACAATTCATGGTTTGAGAATAATTCCTGCACCATGGTGCTATCCTATAGCTAGTTGTTTTAGCTACCTATTCATGATTTTATTTTTCTTTAATATTTCTTGAGGAGAAAGATACATGCCTTCCAAAACAAGGTTTTTAGTGGTGAAAAAAAAGAAATTCAAGGGGCAATAGTTGATATCCAAAAGATGGATGTTGGGAATCCTATAAAACCTGATGTCATTATAAGAAGTGTGAGACAAGCCAAAAATAAAAAATTCCTAGATGATCAAAATGCAACATTGTATGCAAAATGGTGAAAGAAACTTATGTTGCAATAAGCATTTCTAGTGATCATGCCATACTGAAAATTTATTCTATTGTGCTAACATTTATGTTACCAAATTTTGGAAGTGTAACAAATGATGGAAGGAATATATTTAATTTTTGTTTTTAGTATTCAAATTAAAGTTTTTTTTTTTATGTTTGCTTATATTTTGTAAATTTCTGTCTTTTTTAGGCCATTTCTATAGGCATTACAACTTTGGGTTATTCGTTGAAATTTGGTTGCATGAATAGAATTGTATGACATTGTTCCAGAATTGGAATTTCAGTTTTATTAGATAATGAAACTTACATAAATACAGAAATACATAGCATCAAAATTCTCATAAAGAACTTGAGAGTTCTCAATCCATCATCCCCATAATATGTCTATAATATCAACAGTTCCAAGAAAACAACTAGGATCTACCTATGTCACCAAATCTACTAACATCTCATATCCACTAATCAATATCACTCTTTTAATTTATTACAAATTCAAATATATATGCCTACAGTACACAAGTTAAGTTTTTTTATTTTGATATTGTTAACTTTCTGGCCTGTTATGTACACTTATTGAAAATTTAAACTCAAAATTACCATTCACATTAAATGCATCAAAAACATATACATTACCGAGAAATACACACACACACACACATATAAATTTATGTATTCAAACTTGAAATGTATTTACATACACAACATATATAAATAATGTTATTCCATAGTTCTAGGCTGCTTAGGAGGTTCTAGGCTGCAAGTCCTCCTTTTCTAGAGAACATAAATTTGTACATTCTAGTCTCTTGGCTTGTCTAGAAGCTTCTGGTTCTTCAAAAGCTGCACCGGGTGCATGTTCTGATTTTCGTTCTAATTCTTTGACTTTTGTTGCACATTTGTGCAAACTTTCTCTCAATCTATCGTTATCTTGGATGTACTTCTTCATCAATTCCACATTCTTTTTATTTTTCTCTTCGTTTTCCTTTTCCTTTTGCTAAAGAGGATCATTTGCATGTTTCAACTCAGACTGAACTTGGGTTATTTTTTTCCTGAGCTGCTCTATCTCTCTCTCCAACTCTTATGCTCTCAATTCTATATTATCTGGAATATACACAATTTCTACTCATTCAAGCATGTTGTTCTTCTGTAGAGTGGCAATTTGGGATTTCAGATCTTATATCTCAGACTTACATAGCAAATGTTATGATTCTCTATCCTCCAATATTTTCAATACAAGCTCTTTAATATCATCATCACTCTTGGCTAGCTTGTTTGTCAATGTTTCTTTTATGGTTTACCACGCAGAGAGATCAGCTCCAACATTCATTACTGCACTAGCATCCATTAAGGACTTCTCTGGAATTCTTAAGAAGGAATGATAGATTTGTAACCCCTTTTTGAATTGTGCATGAGCTTGTATTGCATTAAAATCTACATCCAGTGCCTTCTTTCTGTTTTGCAGGGAACTCTCATACCTTATTAAATCCTATTGGTGTGCTGACATATCATAAATTTTACCAGAATTCAGATGCCTACTCTATCCCTTACCAATTTGATATTCTTTTAACATTTCAACTCCTCTAGTCTGTATTTCTATAGTAATATTTTCAAGTTCAACTATTTTCCCTTTCAACTCTTCATATTTCTTAGCAATTATGTTCTTCATGTTTTCCTTTTTTTTTTCTATATTCATTTATCTCAAGTTGATGTTTATTGTAGTCTTCAGCAAGGTTGTTTTGAAATTCATCCTTCATTATTTCAATTATTATGTCTAACTTACTGACTTCAGTGATAAGTATTGCTTCCTGGTTGATAAGAGTCCTTAGAGGGGGAATGTCCAAAACCTCCGGCCGATGTTTCAGCTCATGTTCCAGTCTCTTTATGGTTTCTTCATCTTTCTTCCAATCACCCATATATTATTCTCAGCATTTCTCATTTTCCTTTTTAAATTCATCCTGAATTTAGTCTAACTCCTTATTCAAAGACTGAAGAACAAAGTTCTTACCTTCTATTATCCTTCTCAAACCGTTCCCAATCTTAACAAGGGATCCTTGTAATCTTGCAATTTCCTGTAAACAGGGAAAAATTTTAGGAGGCTTCAAAAAGTGGAATTTGGCAACTTTTTTTTTGGAAAAAAGCCTCCTACCTTAAAGAGGTACAGAATTTCAAGATTTTTAATAGAAGATTCCATAGTATCCATGTGTTATGTTTCTAACCTTGCAATTACCTATAAATAGTGAAAATTTTAACAAGGCTTGAAAAAGGAATTTGGCAACTCTTTCTTTTTGAAAAATAGCATTGAAAAATAACGCCTACCTTTAAGAGGCCCTAAGTTTGCTTCTTCTTAATCCTACAGAGTTGTACACTCTATACTGTGGTAAGATACCAATAGGAAAAGTTTTTTCTATGAAATTTAGCTTCTTCTTTGAAATGCAACATTTTATCGAACAGTAGCTTAAAACAAGTTTTACCATCAAAAAAAGATTTTGGAGAAGAATTTTTCTCAACTCCCAACTGTGGAGGTGTATATATAACAAGTGGCATTTCTACACGAGCATAAATATCATCATCACTATGCTCCTCCTGTTCATTAAACTCAAAAGCATGCATCTCATTTACATTTATTTCTCTGCCTTCATGTAATCCGGCTAGAATTGAGACAACATCAAATTCTTCAGGGTCACTTCCCATACCTTCCATACAGTACTCAAAAGTCTCTTCAGGGACTTGTGCATTTTCCTTTAGAGATTGTTGAGGAAATTCGTTGTTAATTTTGTCCATTTTCGGCCTCTTAATGTATGCATATTTAAATCTGCTTCCTTCTATAGTGCTGGGTCGATATAAGTCAATAATTTTTTGTAGTGTGCTGGGTAACTAAACTTCATTCTCTTCATTTTGCTCTCCTTCAGTGCAAAATGCAATTTTTTTTCCAATATATGAGGGACATCTATGGCCAAGTCTTCAACCCAATGAATCACCAACTTCATACAATCAATTGAAATATCTTTCTTGTGGTGATTCATAATTATCCTAAGTACAATTTGAATTAAGGTTTTGTGCAGTGCTGGTGGAACATCTTGCATCTTTAAACCATTTCGGGAAACCTTAACCATTTTTCTGCATATTTTTTTTACCATCTCACCCTTTTCTACTTTGAGGGTTTTCTTGGTGGTCAAAATTACTGCCCCCGTGTGTGGAATTTTCACTGCACCTGACAACAAATTAGGGTCTAGACAAACCCTCCTCCCAAAAATAATCAATTCCTTAGACTCATCTCCATAACTAGAAATGGAATTATCTATCTCTTCATTGTTGAAATTGAACTAACCTAAAAGAAAACAATGCACTCCTGCTCTGACCAGGACATTTAACATACCTTCTAGCCAGTTGGTTCTGTCCCTCCATGCCTCAGTGCTCTCTATGAATTTTCTGACAGTGAACCTCTCAGCAACTTCAAAACCCCTTGTTTCAGTTGATGGGATTGAATATGAGGTTATTGTTTCCATTTTGTAGGATGATGGAATACTTAGAAAGGAAGAAGGGGATGCATGCACAGGATGCACGTGAATGCACGTACAGATACCAGCAAGCTGACTTTTCCAAACTAAAATAAAAACTACAAATGTGTTTCAAGTCAACTATACACAACTTACATTTTCAATTTCAATATAGTTAACTTTCTAGCATGTTAAGTATACTTATTGAAAATTATAAAGTAAGAGTAAATAATAGAGTAAAAATTTGGCATTCTAACTATTCTGGAAAAAATAGAGTAATAGAGTGAGTAATATAATAATAGAGTAATATTCTTCTCTACATGTTTTGATGTACTCTCAAACCAAACCCTCCTATTAAATGTTTATAGTAAATGTTTTTGGAAATTGTATGGCTATATATATTGAGAAGACTATCCTTGTGTTAATTTTATATAACCTAACCTCGTATGGTCACAGTCGACCTATGAAAGGTGTAATTTTAACCATTTTTTACTGTTATGGACAGTTGGTGTAAAATGCAAGCCATAAGCATAAAAATGCAAGCTAGGAAGGCATAGTAGTTAAATTGAACATGAATGACTAAAATTTCAAGTATCTTGGCCAAATTAAAAAAAAATGACTGAAATTCTAAGTTTCATAAAAAACAGTGTGTAAATATTAAAAAATGGGATTAGGAAAATGCACGCCACAGTCTGTACAATTGTCGTAAGTTTAAAATAACACCATGGGGTTGAATATAGATATATTTTTGACAAAATCCTCTTTCCGTTTTTAAAAATTATGTTTCATTTGCACAGAGTCAAATTGACAAAATGACAACTTTTGTGTTTTCAACCCAGTTTTACCGAGATCACGAAAATGCCCACCCAACCCTAAGTATTGGGTATTTTTGAGTGATTTTAGTTGGAAATGGTATGGTTTACTATTTTCCACATTATTATACATTTATTTTTTTAATTTTGGTTCAGAAAGTTCCTATTGTGCAAAAACACTACATGGCTATCTTTTATTTATGAAATATCCACCTACATTAATAAAAATGCAAGCCAAACCCTCCTATTAAATGTTTATAGTAAATGGTTTTGGAAATTATATGGATAGATATATTTAGAATACTATCCTTGTGTTAATTTTATATAACCTAACATCGTATGCCCACAGGTGACCTATGAAAGGTGCAATTTTAACCGTTTTTACAGTTATGGACACTTGGTGTAAAATGCAAGCCATAAGCATCAAATGCAAGCTAGGAATGCATAGCAGTCAAATTGAACATGAATGACTAAAATTGCAAGTATATTGGACAAATTAAAAATTAATGACTAAAATTCTAAGTTGTCATGTAAGAAACAGTGTGTAAATATTCAAAACTGGGCTTAGGAAAATGCACTCCACAGTCGGTACAATTGTCATCTGTTGAAAATAACACCATGGGGTTGAAGCTAGATATATTTACCTTTATTAATAAAAATGTATACTATTAGGTGTAATCTATCTGGTGAATTCTACTATTTAATGCATATGAATTATGTATTTGTTCCATTCAATTATGTCTCGTATATTATTGTTCTGTTATAATTGTTTTTTCTTTTCGAATAATGTTTTCATTATATATGAAATTTGTAAGTTTGAAAAGATAATATCCATTTTGTAGCATGTGGGTTACTGTGAAGATGCTTTTATACTGTCTAAAAACTATCCAAAAAACCTCTTATTAAAGCCTTCTAGATATGGTTGGATTCACCATACAACACTCTAGAGATCCACACTCTCAGAATATTTTTATCATCATCCTATGAGTTGTGGCGGGAATTTCCCTAAGGCCAGTTATGTAGATTTTACCAATAATTCTATACATGGGAAATTTTTTTATCTTCTCCTAGGCTCGGTCTAATTTCCCTAAACCATATTTTCTAGGCTACTTGGACCAATATTCCCAAACTTATACAATTTTCTGATTTTAACTGATTTGTTGTATTTCTCCAAAAGGATGTCATAATGCAACAATGATTTCAACTTCATTTCACAAAATCATCTCTTCCATGCCATGCCATGCGGGAATAATCCTTAGTGTTGGCATCAACCTTAATGTAGGCATCACTTATCCCCTTTAAAACACTTGGCCTTTTTTTTCTTTGTCTTTAGTATGCAAAATAAAAGTTTTCTTCTATTATAGCGGGTTGATATTTTCCTTATTTGGTCACCATAAGAAAAACCAAGAGCATGGATAGATATCCATTTTAACAATGAATAGGACCATATCATCTGATGAATTTTATCATCAAAGGAACACCCCCTTTTGGTCACTTCAAAGTGATCTCTCAAACGTTTTGTCCAACACTTGAGCAGTTCTCTTCAAACCCTAGGTCACCAGGTAAATTCATTTTTCCTTCAAATTTGGCAAGTGATATTCCCAATGGGTATAGTTCAACAAGGTGAGTCCATAAAAACCACTTTCATCTTCTGTAGCTTCTTTCTCTCTCCTAGGTGGGCATTATTCTGGAGCAGTGAAAATATGGCTAAGAGGCACCTTTGGAAGATTTTTTTTAACAGAAACGGAAAAGAGATATATATAAAAGTAGCTGTGCATAGCCATTCAATACAAACAAGGTGAGCCAGAGTATCTGTGCTTAACAGAGAAGCAGCATAATGGGGCTATCCACTGAGTTTCCTTAAACACTTCAAAATGAGTTTGTTCAAAACTTTTAAAGCCGAGGGTTGTATAAACCCTTACATACTGATTGCATAAGAAAAGACAAAAAAACATTTAAACAGAGCTAGACAGAATAAAGCTAAGGATTGCCTCTTGGCTGTAAAACTGATTCCTCCTCCATTGGAAGCACGATGTCATCAGAGGCTGCATGGACTCGGCTGATCTAGTTCATGGAGATGAATTTCTGAAGGTCCTCTTGAATCTTGTCTACCTTTCCCAATAATTCACGAAGACTGCTCTCGTTGTCATCAATGCGTGAGTCGTGGTTGCTGATCTGAAGCGAGGTATAACTGAATGTGTCCTCCATATTTTTAACCACCTAAGCCATCTATCTGTTGTCCATTACGCTGATGGATAGCAGTTCATACAAACTCCTTAAGTTCTTGTTGATATCCATAAGCCCCGTGTTTTCACCATGCTGGGCCATTTCGCCAGCTTCTGTCAATAAGGAGATACGGGCGAATTGGTTCTGAATAGAATGAGCAGGACTTGAAGGGGTGAAAGTGATATTAAAGCAGGCTCGAAGCACAAGAATCTCCTTGAACAACAGAAGAACATTTCTTCCACAAGCCAAGGTTCCCACGTCTCCCTTTTTCCACCCTGTACACTTGCAACCGATAACTGATCTGTTTCCCCAATTGCCAAAGAGGTAGCCTGAACCAGAAAAAAATGTCTGCGATACTGAAAGGGAGACACACAAGCATGGGGAAAAGGCTACAAGAGCCACCCTTTCTTTCACGACTGAATGAGTAAAGGGAAGGACCTACCACGAGAGGCCTTGAATGCTCCCTTATCCTATGCCTGAAATGATATTCAAGAGAAAATGCAGAGCATCGAATGAACCAGAGCCGGGAGAGAAAAAGGAGTGAGGTAACATATTGATTCCAACAGAAGCCATAGTGAAAGCCGAGTTGAAATCTTGAGCGTGCAAGGGGGAAGTGATTAACTCCCTGAATTGAAGAGCTTTTATTACCAGAGCTTTAAAGAGACGAGGATGACAGCGAAGGGACCACGCGGCATTGGAAGAAGGAAAGGGAGGACAGAGCAATAAAGGTGATAAGACGGCCAAGATAAGGCGGAGGGCTATGAAGGACGAGAGGGAGGGATAAGAAATGGAAAATTAGAGAAGAAAGGAAGGAGGGAGAAGGATATGGGGGGGGCCAAAGGACGAGGAAGGGGAGAAGGGAGAAGCAAGGAGACTAGGGATGAAATGAGGGGGAGAAAGATTCTTTTTTCCATGAATTTGGATATTGAAGGGCCAGAAAGGGGACTTCCAGCACTGGATATTAAGGGATAAATTTGAGAGTGGGGCGATTTCCATCCTGTCTATACTGTCCTTGTGAGAGAGACACTCCCCCATTAGCCAGACTATCAGCAGCTGAGTTATTGTGCCAGAGGATATGATATGCTTCGTAGCCACTGGACATAAGAAGCTTGGATTTTTCATAAAGACGTCGACATTTGACGGCTCCCGTATTGTATCCATTGATTAATTTATAGATGACATGCCTAGAATCCCCAATGATCAAGGCCTTATGAATTTTCTTGTCTTTGAGAATATGGAGGCTCTGGAGAAGAGCCATCCACTCAGATTCATTGTTGGATCTGATGCCGATCCCCCACTCAAATGTATGTTCCACATGTCCTCCGAGATTCAGAAGAATCCCCCCCGCACCTGCCTCCCCAAGGCACCTTTGGAATATTGATATCTTCTTCCTGAATGACTTTTTGGTCAGGATAATTATATGGTTAGATGCACCATACAAGTTTCTAGAGATCTACACTCTCATAATATTTTTATCATCAACCTATGAGCGGTGGTAGGAATTTCCTGAAGGCCTGTTAGATAGATTTTACCAATAATTCATACTTGGACAATTTTTTATCTTCTCCTAGGCTTGGTCTAATTTCCCTAAACCATAGTTTTGGCAGGTCCATACATTATTCTTCCATGTCTCTTTGGAAAAACTAAGACCATGGTTGAGTAGAAAAAACAATAGCCTCCAATATCCCCTTGTGGTGCAGGCATTTTCTTCAACAAACCATTTGTGGTGGGCATCCTCTTAAGGCTACTTGGACCAATATTCCCACACTTGGCCAATTTCCTAATTTTCACTAATTTGTCGTATTTCTCCAGAATGATTTTGTAATGCAAAAATGATTCCAACTTCATGCCACATATTCATCTATTCCATGCCACTCCATGTGGGCATCATCCTTAGTGCGCGCATCAACCTTAATGCGGGCATCACTTAGCCCCTTTACAACACTCAGCCATTTTTTCTGTCTTTAGTGTGCAAAATAAGATTTGTCTTCTATTTTTCCAGGTTGATATTTTCCTTATCTGGTCACGATAAGAAAAACCAAGAGCATGGATATATAAACATTTCAAAAATGAACAGGACCATATCATATGATGGTTTTTATCATCAATGGAACACCGACTTACGAGCATTTCCAATTGGTCTCTCAAACACTTTGTTTAACACTTAACTAGTTCTCTTCAAACCCTGGGTCACTAAGGTGGTTTCATGTTTCCTTCCAACTTGGAAAGTGAGATTCCCAATGGGTATAGTTCAACAAGGTGAATAAAAAAAAACAAACTCATCTTCTATAGCTTCTTTCTCTCTCCTCGATAGGCATTTTTCTGGAGCAGTGCAAATATGGCTGAGAGGCACTTTTGGTGGATTGATATCTTCTTCCTGAAAGACTTCTTGGTTAGGATAATTATATGGTTGGATGAACCATACAATTCTCTAGAGATATACACTCACATAATATTTTTATCATCATCCTATGAGTTGTGTCAGGCATTTCCTTAAGGCCAATTAGGCATATTTTACCAATAATTCCATACTTCGACAATTTATGATCTTCTCCTAGTCTTGGTCTAATTTCCCTAAACCACAGTTTTGGAAGGTCCATAAATTCTTCTTCAAGGTTTGTTTGGAAAAAATGAGACCATGGTTAAGTATAAAAAACAACATCCTACAATATCCCCATGTGGTGTGGGCATTTTCTTCAACAAACCATTTGTGGCTGGCATCCTCTTAAAGATACTTGGACCAAT
Organism: Pseudotsuga menziesii; assembly: GCA_001517045.1. Taxonomy (NCBI): domain Eukaryota; kingdom Viridiplantae; phylum Streptophyta; class Pinopsida; order Pinales; family Pinaceae; genus Pseudotsuga; species Pseudotsuga menziesii. Next base: position 293,924 of record LPNX010027859.1, read on the forward strand.
ATTCCCGCACTTAGACAATTTCCTGATTTTCACTAATTTGTCCTATTTCTCCAGAACGATGTCATAATCATAACAATGATTTCAACTTCATGCCACATCATCATATATGCCATGCCATTCCATGCGTGCATTGCCCTTAGTGTGGGAATCAACCTTATTGCAGAAATCACTTAGCCCCTTTACAACACTTAGCCATTTTTTCTATCTTTAGTATGCAAAATAATATTTTTCTTCTATTTTGTGAGGTTGATATTTTCCTTATCTAGTGACCATAAGGAAAACCAAGAGAATGGATAGATATCCATTGCAACAATGAACAAGACCATATCATATGACTATTTTTATCATTAATGGAACACCCCCTTGTGAGCATTTTCAAGTGGTCTCTCAAACTCTTTTTCTAACACTTAACCAGTTCTCTTCATACCCTAGGTCACCAAGGTCATTCCATTTTTCCTTCAAACATGGAAAGTGAGATTCCCAATGGGTAGAGGCCAACAAGTTGAATCCATCAAGACCACTTTCATCTTCTGGAGATTCCTTCTCTCTCCTCGGCGGGCATTTTTCTGGAGCAGTGCAAATATGGCTGAGAGGCACTTTTGGAAGATTGATATATTTGTATTGAAAGAATTTTTGGTTAGGATAATTATATGGTTGGATGCACCATACAAGAATCTAGATACCTACACTCTCATAATATTCTTATCATCATCCTATGAGCTTTGGCAGGCATTTCTCTAAGGCTAGTTAGGTAGATTTTACCAATAATTCCATACTTGGACAATTTTTTATCTTCTCCTAGTCTTGGTCTAATTTCCCTAAACAACAGTTTTTGCAGTTTTTGCAGGTCTAATTTCCCTAAAGCATATTTTTTCCATGTTGGGCATGCATTTGAGTAAAGCAATCCAAAATTGACTTGCTTCAGTAAAATCCACACACATGCTTGATTTCATTTTCCCATACCTCAACCTGTCATACACGTGTTGAATGTATTGAGTGTAAAATATGCCATATAATCGTATAAACCTATAAATGGTAGTTTTCTCTTTTCCCTACCTGTCATATTCTAAACTTTCAACTTAGTTTCAAATACATCACTTAAGAAACCATCAAATTCTATGATTCGATGAACCTGAATCAAGTCAGATTCTGACGACATTGAGAATGATTGCATCACCCAGATGTGAAATCAGCATTTCATCATGATTAACCTTTTTTCCCACCTTTCAATTATTCCAAGGGCCAACACAGTACACATATCTAGATTTGACCTGACCCCATGGATTCCTTCCTAGCAGCTGTAGTCAATTACCAATCATGTTTCTTCTTATGTAAGATTGATAAATAGGGGCCAATGTTATCATTAGGCTATGAAGTATTCAATCCATTATCTATGTTCATTAATTTTTGTCCAGTATGGTCACAGATGTGCGCAAATTTGAGTTCACTGATAGTATGAGTGAAATGGGTAGAATTGGAAAGAATTGGAGATAGTCTCATTCGGGTTCGAAGGATTTCATTGGAAGTTCCATTCCATATTATTGTTTTTATGTTCATTTGACATTCCTTTCCCATCATTCAGTGAATTATTTCCTGCACTGAATCATCACCCTCTCCCTCTTCAACAACCTGAGCATTCCCTCTTGGTGGCATAGTAGGCTTGATTTATTCAATTCCATCTTTTAATTTGTCCACACAAGATGGGTATTCCATGTTGTCTTCCACTAAGCCATATTTTTTGGTGGCATTTCTCTCTTGCTTACCATTTTATTCTTTCATTGGTATTTCCCCTTTCTCCTTAGATACCTCTCACACACTGTGCATCTCTGTTATAATCCTTCTCTACTCGCATATCCCATCCAGACAACTGGAATGCAACTTCCTCTTCTACTCCCTTTCTACCCCTAGTGTTGAAACATGTCCACTTCAACCGTGTTTTCCCCCTGTGTTGCACTATCATGTTTTCCTTGTTCCACAGTAGTTGGTATCTTCGTTTGAAGCCAATAAAGTACAGTAGAGGATGGGTTGGCTCGTGGGTGAATCGACATTTCAGTTTCACTCAAATGAAATCCACTTGTAACATGGTCAATCCGGCCCTTGAGGTCTATAAATAGAATTTAATAGGTAGTAGGGACAGTTATTATTGAAGGAGTTGTTTGATGTTATTGATTCAACTGTAAACTATCCTTGTGCTCTATAATGAAAGCATAATATAATAAAAAATGCTCTTGGGTCCCTTTTAAAACTTTCTTGAGTATCAATCTGGTTATATTTTTGCATTATCTCTGGTTTTTTCCTCAGAATGTATTATATATGTTATGTTCTCATTTATTAATTTCTGCAAGGAACGATGATGATTTATATTATAATAAAAAAGAAACAGATGATACAAACTTGTAGAGCCATGAGATTGGTTTCCAAACTATGATGCTCGTCAACTAGAAACCAACATTTATAGTTGTTCTGTTCTCATTTCAAATGTTGGATGCATTCTTATTTCACAATAGAAGTTTAAATTATGTTTGAAATTAAAACTATACTAGTCTAATTAGGTTTTGGTATGCAAACTTCCAAATTTCATACCTACAGTGTACTTCGATTGGAATTGGTGTGTAGTTTTAGTTCTGGCCATGAAAAATTGGAAAATACTATCAATTGTTGTTTTGGATGACTTGGATTTTACTGTAGATCTTACAATTTACAGAAATGAGTACAAGAGTTTGTAGAAAATGTTGGTATGTCACTATTATAGTGCAATTTATTCAATATAGCATGAAATGATGATGTGTCAATTCATTTGTAGCATATATTTCATATGTCAATTCATTTGTAGAATATATTTCACCATTTGTAGTTTCATACACACTTCTCAGTATGGGTTTCACATTAAACTCTCTTAGATATAGGAAAAATGCACATATGGATTACACATTACACTTGTATTACACATTAGAAACATATTAACTATATCAAAATATATGCATTGCCAATAAATACTGAAAATATATATTAGAACAATATAGTATGTACATAGACATCAAATGACACCATATTATTTTAGAAATCTAGGCTGCTTGGGAGTAGTGATCAAATTTGAAGGGTGGGTCATAATTTCAATTGGAAGGGAATTTATTCTCTCATCCCTTCAGATAAATAATTGTCCTTTAATTGACAAGTATAAATTAGCCAAACCTTTTCACCAAAAAAAATGCAAAAAACAAATATTGTTTTTCAGCGCTTGTTGTGAAAGCATGCATGTATGTGCGGGAGGGGCCTAAGTCAACTGAATACTTGCAACTCACTGTATGTCCAAGTCTCAACACTCCTTTTAAATTCAACCAGAATACCAAAATAAGTTTATTAATGGCTATATTTGAGAAAGTTATAGGTGTGTGTAATTAAGTGCTTGGGGCTCTAAAATTTGTTGTGTTTTGTACTAGTCCACGGTTCACTGAATCGATAGTCATCAGTAGGAATTTAAATTATTTAATGAAAACAATTAATGAGTATAACCTCTATTAATAAAACATTTTCCATGTTGATGCAGGACACTACCCTCTTTATTGTCTTACCAAAAAGCATGATAATGAGGAAGAAGACCTAAAATTATGGACTTCACCTTCAAAGAATTCCTTGCAATCACATTGGTAAGGAGTGATATGAAGATCAGAACTATCCAACGTGTCAAATCTCAGTTGATACTATTAATTAAATACCTATAAGATAAATTTAATATAATACTTATAGTTGTATCTTACTCTTTGCATCTTGACACATTTAATATTTTAAGGTTGTCTTTGGGCCTTGACCAAATTCGTATTACAAGGTGAGGACGTGCATGCATAATAATCTTTAGTTATGACTATGAGATGAAGATTTAAAGAGAAGAGGATTTAAAGAGAAGAGAAATTTATATGGATGGATAATTTCAAAAGTTGCACTTCTTTTTAAATATTGAGATAAATTATGCCTTTCTTTATTGGAAGGGTAAAATTCAAATTTTAATTTTTTTTTTGAAGGACAATTTTAACTTTACACTTCTGGGAAGGGATAGAACCCTTTGGAAGGGATGTGAAGGGTTCAATTTTGAACGTTTCTTGGGAGGTTTTTGCAATTCCTCCTTTTTAGAATAAGAAAATTCACTATAGCTTCTCTTTCCTTTTCTAGAACCCTCCAGTTCTACAAAAGCCTCATCGGCCATATGTTTTAATTGTTTTTCTTGCTCTTTCACTTTGTTTGGAAGATTTATCACTTTTGTATGCAATCTATCTTTTTCTTCTAGGCATTTCTTCAACATCTCTACATTATTATTTTTCTGATTTGAGTGCTCATCTTCCTTTATTTTAATATCATCCTTTTTCCACTTCAGGTCATATTGAACTGCACTTAATTTTCTCTTGACTTATTGTACCTCCTTCTTGAGCTTTTGTGCCCTCAAATCACTATCAAATGGAGTATACAAAATTTATTCCGCCACAAGTTTATTCTGCAAAGATTTAATTTAGGATTTCAAATCTTGTATCTCACTATCACATCCCAAATGTAGTGCTTTTCCCTTCTCCAATAGTTTTTGGTGAAGGTCTCTAATTTCGGCCTCCTTATCCTCTATCTTCTTCTTCAATGTTGGATCTGATGAGCCAAATGTAAAATCTACAACATTAATTGTTGAAGCAGCTTCATTCAAGGTCTTCTCTTGTTGTTGCAAGGACTTATGAAACTGAAGTAAGATCTCCATAGTTACATCACCTAGTTTTGTACTACCAAATTTTTTTGGTATGATGGCCTTTTTACCCTCCACTTTGAATTATTTTGTTGTGCTGACCTTTCTACCCTTAACTATTGATTCTTCTCGTGTGCATACCTATTTACCCTTGACTATTGATTCTTCTGGTGTGCAAACTTGCTTACCCTTGACTGTTGATTTGTTTGGTGTGCATACCTGTTTACCCTTAACTGTCGATTCTTCTGCTGTGAAGACCTATTTACCCTTGACTGTTGATTCTTCTAGTGTGCAAACTTGTTTACCCTTGACTGTTTATTTTTTTCCTCTTCCATCACTTTTATCCTCGAGAGTTGCTGAAATCCTTTTAGTTCTCTTTTTTTGTAGCAACTCATTTTTGTTTTTGATTGTTTGATTCAATTTTTCCAATCTTGCTTCATATTCTGCAGTCTCATTTTGTTGTTTAATGATCATTTCTCTCAATTCCCTTTGAAACTCAACCTTTAAACCTGCAATAAATATTTCTTTCTTCTTCAATTCTTGCTGAAGTTCTACTTCCTTACCAAATATAGTCTTCAGTGGTGGCATGTTCAAAACTTCAGGGCCTATCTTTCAGCTCATTTTCAAGTCTCCCTATAGTGTCCTCATATTTTTTCTTTTGATCCTGATACATGTCTTTCAGTCTGTCAAGGTCAGAAATCAATTCTGCTAGAACTACGGTAAAATTAGAGCATTTATCCTTAATAAGTTGATCCTTCTGGCCAATTATTTTTTCAGTTTCCACAATTCTTTTCTCTAAACCTATAACACGATGTACCAAATCAAGAGTTTGGACATCCTTAGTGTTATCTACCCAAATGGCACTTCTCCATCTGAGTGTCGACAATTCCTATGTTGGCACATAAAAGGACATTTATGGATTGAAGGTTTCCTAAAACACTATAGATGGGCATGTTATGAAATACATTCATTATCCATCCATCTTGCCATTTTTTACCTTTGAACATGTCAATTGCTGTACGCACCTTTTCCTATATGCAACCTGTGTACATAAGTGACTTTTCCTACAACATGTCATATACTGTACGCTAGTATCTATAATTGCAACCCGCGTACAGATTTGTATGTGGGATTCCCTTAGAGTAACTCACGTTTCATACGTGGGTTTCCAGTATTAATACCTGCGTACACTTTCCTTTGACATTAAAAATAATAAATCATGATTATTTGAGATTTGTTAAGCCCTTAACTATAGCCATATTAACTATCTCAACCTCCTCAACCCTCGAAACTACCTTATTTCACTAAGTATAAATAAAGGCCTTAGGGAGGGTATTAATATATCATACTTGGAGAGCAAAGTTATGCTGGTGATGTCTATTCAGAAGTCTTTGGAGCAGCGGAACTCAAAATCCTTTGGTTGCAGAGGAGTCCATGTCTCAGGCGTTGGGTTGTAATCTTAACTCATTCACTATTGTTAATAAAGAGAATCCTTCTTCCAAATGTGTTTTGAATGTCTTTCATGTATCATGGTTTGATGAATATTTATGATTAAGCACTCTATATATTGTTTATCTAACCTACTCTATATACATGTATAAGCTTGCACTTGGAGGATTTTCTCTTTATAGGTGAAGGAGAAACATCCCTGAATGCTTTGGAGGAGAAGCAGAGCGGAAGAGGACAAAGCTAGGATCAACCGTCGTGAATCGGGTGAGTTTACTCTATCTTCTTCTTTCCTTTCTGTACTCTAAAGTTGATTGCCTGCAAGTTTTATGAGTATGTCGGTAACCCTAAACCTTTAGTTATAAGGTGTTTATTCCTATACAACACTTAGTTATGCACAATTCATCTCTATATTTGAAGGAATCCTCCTGCAAGGTAGATTGTTCTTTGAAATGTACGATTTTATCAAATAAAGAAGAAAAAAAATATACCATCAAAAGAATATTTGGCATGAATTAGGTCTTCATCACTCGTTGGTGAATGGTCCATATCATTGTTCACAAATTACTCCCATTGATTTGCATTTTCATTTCCATGAATTCCAACCAAAGTTGTGACAGCAACATCTTCTTCAAGGGAAAGTGAAGGCATGTCATTTCCCATAGGTTCCATATTGTCCTATGAAGGTTGGCCGATATTCTTTTTCTGGTTGAGTCACCCATTGAAGAAGTAGAGTATGACTGATCTCTCTAGTTTTAGATATGGTTGATAAAGAAATCCGGGCTCAATCCACGTTCAATCAATCACCAAGAACCTTGTCGCAACTATAGCAAATGTGCCAAAAATGCACGAGTTGACCCATGCATTGAAAGCTGGCATTGGTTTGGTGGGTCTGCAAAGATAGCCATATATCGTTGATATAGAGATGAAAGTTCCTCTAAAATTAAAAATGTCGATATTGCCATAGTTTTTTCGCCATGATAAAAAAAATGAAGTATTAATCCATGAATGTTCAAAACATGGAATTATTTCGTGGAAAAATCCGACCAAATGTATTACTATATCTTAAAAGGATTTAAAATAATTCCTCCATTGTATTGTTTAATTTGCAAATAATAGTAAAATAAGTTTACATCTGTGACTTTGAATTAATTAACCTTAAAAGGTTCTAAGAGAATTGTTTGTTTGTTTTCTCATATTTCAAATTTCAGTCATAGAATTGATGTAAAATTATTTTTTTTAATGGTAAAATTTATTGTAATTTATTTTATTTTATTTTATTATACTCTTTTGAAAATGATAAAATTTGTTATAATTTAGCTATGTGTCGATAATAAGAGTGATTATAATAATTATTCAATTAAAAATATATTATTTGAATTAATTGGGATATCTATTAAAATGTTTTTTAAAATCAAACATACAAGTTTTAAAATTACTTTTAATGGGGTTATAAGCTTTCTAATATATTTAGCTCAATCCCATACATAATATTAAATCTCATGGTTACAATTTAACTTTTTGCAATTGTTAAAAAAATAATTTCATTTCTTTTGTAACTTATGATTTGTCGATGTAGTTTCTATAGAGTTATGTGTTATTATAAGATCCCCTTCATCATTGCAGAAACCTGGTTCTTGCAACTCCCATAGATACTTTGGGTGAGACTTCATTTGCTCTGTAGGAATTTCCAGGAGGTTTTGACTCCTCCTCAATTGGTATCTTGGGGTTTGTTGGTACTAGTTGGTATGAACCTTGGTTAGTCTGAAATCATGCCAACAAATAGTTCCATTGAGGGGAATGGGATCATTGTGACTGGAACATGTTTTTCCACTTGACGAAGCCTAAGGTTCAAGATTGAGTAGATCATAAGGAAAGAGAATTAGCTCAAGAAGAAAATAGAGATCCATGACTAACACCAGGGGAATGGATTAGAAGGTATATTTATGCTGATATCCATGAGAATTTCCTATTGTACTGTATGAGTGGTTGACAAGATTAGCGCTATAGAAGAAGAATTTACAAGGAAGTGAACCTAAGAGATGGACACTACAATTGATCCATTGACTCAAGAGTGTCAACAATACAATATCACGGGTTATCAACTTATGGGTTGATAGCATCTTGGAGGGATACGTTATTGAGATCGCTATGGATACTATCAAATCATATAGTGAAGAAGAAATGGAATTTTTCTGAGAACCAATAGGTATGTACCTGAATTATTTGAAACTGTGGATTAAGATGTTGGTGTGTGAAAATGGGATTATGAGAATGGACTCCGACAAGTAGATAGATTGTGCACAAGAGAATGAGTTTTAACTAGAGGAAAGTATGGGAAAGAATGTACGAAATAAGCTAAAATGTTCCACTGAAATGTTAGTGAGATTGCTAAAGAGAATGATCACCTAAGGAATGCAAAAAAATTCCGGTCAAACAAGAGAAGGGGGATTGTGAATAGGAGAGAGGGTTGTAGTGTGCCTGAAAAAGAGACTACAAATTAGTGCCACTATTCAATGAAGAATAATATCAGCTTGTCTCAGAAGAGGAAGAAGATCGATGTAGCTATACCAGAATCAAGTCTACGACATATCCACGACCCTACATACATCTCCTGAAACTAAGGTAAGGACTAAAAATTCATCATAATATTTTCCACCAAATAAAATTCATAGTCAACATAGTGGTTTGCAAAATAAAGTTCCTCATAGTACATCACCAAGTTCAAGTTCGTTGGTACCCTAGAGACCTAGGATGGCTCGGGATGATATGAAGTTGCCTATTTTCAATTGGACTGGATTAGAAGATCCATAACAATAGCGGTTTCTTTGTGAAGTCGTATGGGTTGTTTGACAAATACAATATGAAGCTGTTAAGAGGGCACAAATGATTACAACTTTTAGATGGCATGCCCTAAACTAGTACATGAAATATTATGCTGGAAATGTACAAAATGCATTAGCTAAGATCAAGGCAGGACTCACGAATGAATTCAAGAAACCTAACTCTTATTCCTAGTGTATTACGAAATTAAAAGAAATAAAGCAACTTCCAACTGAGTTGATATGGGATTTTGGCGAAAGATTCAAGACTTTAAAGGCTAGATTAATATTTTACATGTCTGATGTACAACATAAGGACTAGTTTATAGTTGTGATGTTACCACGTGTGTTAGAACCACTAATGTAATTGAATATTTTGTCCCAGAGTGAAGCACTGGAACTTGCCATGAAATTGGAAGCCTTGCCAATTGGAGAAACTAGTAATGGTATGGGAAGATTTAGTCACAACTAGCCAATCTGGTACTTTAGGTTTAAGATATAAAGAAAGGAAAAGAATTTAGGGAATCTGTATGGTGCACAAGCTACGAGATTCATGCCAAACTTTTATTAATCACCTTGCTTCTAGTTTTTTGAATCCATTGAATACCCAAGGAATGCCAAGGTGTCGGATTTTTCAAACTAGAGGACATCAATGTGAAGAATGTTTATAGATGTAGAAAGTAGTAAGTACACCTACTATCCTTTATTGCAAATTATATCGATCTATGGGACATGATGAAAAATACTGTACGACATATTAATTTCTATAAGAAAATATAGTTGATACATATTTGATGAAGAATGATGTGCAAATGCAAGATGAAAGAGACAATGTAAAATACACTCAACTAAGGGGTGGTGGCACATTCAAGGCCATGGAATTGGAGGTGGATTTGGTCGCGGGAGAGGTCAACTCATATGTTATAATTGTGGAAAATAAACACATTATGCTATATATTGTACAAATCCTATGGGGATGTGTTGATGCGTTGGATCATGCCACTGAAGACTGTCCATATCTCATTGCTAAGTGGTAGGACAAATCCAATACAAATCAGAATCAATTGCAGAATACAAATGAGAATGTTCAAAAGATTACAACTAAACCTAGAGGAAAGCCACCAACTTTTTCTATTGTATCAAGGGGAGGTGCCAAAATAGAAGAGGATGGATATGGTTATTTACTGAATTCCAATATCTAACCGACTGCCCAACAAAAAGTATCTTTCGATGTACAACAAGAGAAGAAAATATTCTTTAAATAATAACAAGAATTGTTGGATAGGTGAAATGGAGCATCGACATCGCATTCCATACCAATTTTTGGCAAAGGACCTATCTATTGCATGCCACCACTCTTTGATAACTCTACTACACAGAAGTCGAAAAAAACAGTAAGATTTTTGAAATATTTCTTGAGAAGTTGTTTGGCCTTAGTATGAGACGATTTATGAGTTTTGTTTATAAGTGTTATTTCTAAAACAATTATGAGTGTTTGGTTGCAGACTATATGTTTGTCATGAGAAAAGAAAAGTGACATAGACTATATATGTTTTGCAAGAAAAGAAGTGTTGTCACATGATCTATGCTTCTCACAGGAAAATACTTTCTGTTGCGCAATGAATTTTGGTCGCAAGTGACAGTTGGCTAGCAGTTAATGTGAGGATGTGGGAGATTTCAATGGCATGATTTTTGGTCACTTATTCCATTAATGCAAAATAAATACCGTTGAAATGACAAGTAAATTGATGGTTTGATTGGCGGTTTCCTTGTAAAAATTAGAAAGATTGCTCCATGTGACAAAAATCGTTGACACATTTCCATTTATTGCAAAATCATGCGAATAGACAACTTAGTGACAAATTAAATGTATATCATCTTAGTGTCAAAATTTTCCAGTTCATTACATATGACTGATAATGCTGAACTATTTGTCTACAAATGTAAGATTTGAAGCTACTTTTCACAGAGTATGTTGATTTTCATCTCAAGCACAAGCATTGTTCAAGAATCAGGCGTCGAGACTCACTCACCTATGTCGATCATGGAAGAGCACACAAAGGATGTTTCACAGGCTCAGCCGAGGAAGCATTCTACCAGTTGAAAACCAGGAGCAACATCACCTCCACCAGATGATGAAGAAATAGGTTCGACATCCATGTTTCCATATTATGCCCTGCTGAGGCCAACAGATGTACCAAAGGTATCTTCTGGTAAAAATGCTAAGTATTTTTTAGTCACTCTAGCAATACCTAAAGGAGTTCAAGTAACAAAAAATATCATCCCCAATATGCAGAAAATGGGATTCATTGACCACGACCTTCTGAAGTTATAGGATATTGCGATGAACAGATACATGACCACGATCAAGGAAACTTAGGATGTTCCTATCCACATAGTTACGATGGAATGGGCGAGAGGATTGGATAAATATGGAATATTGTCACTCATGTGCATGCCACATTTTAGCCACACAATAGAAGTTAATACCTATGTAAAGCAGTTACTAGTATGTTTCCACAGTGGTTGTCTATGTCTCGACAAGAAAATTTCATTGGATGTTGAGTTGGTAGCATCGATCATAGAGATTCCCGTGCTAGAGTCAACCCATATCCATTCTTTGTAGGGAAATAACAAGATACAAATTTGAGGAATAGAATGAAGGAGAAGTATGATTTGACAAGGGATAAAAGAGTATTTTCCATTGCCTCTATCAATTACATGGTCATTCGGTTCGCAGCTAAGGTTCTATTAAGTAAGATACTCAAAAAGATGCGATTGAACCAATGTACCACTAGAATAATTCCTGCGGTAGAGCAGTGTGCAGCAGGTGTCCAACTGAACTGGCCGACCTATCTGCTAAATGAGATGTTAGAAAATGCTGAAGAAGTGTAACAAAAGGATATCCTCTTTCACTATTCTTGGTTGATAATTTTGATTTCTTTTGTCGCATGAGAAGAACTGCCAAACTACCAAGGGGTATATGTCCCAGTCCCATGCCGAGGAGCTCAATACCAAAATCTCTGGTTTGACAAAAAAAACTCACAAAGACAGAAAGATAATAATGTTGATTTTTTATTACAAGCAAAAGCACTCATAATTTTTGTTAGGCAACAGGAAAGAATAATAACAGAAACCATAAAAAAATTTCAAAATATTTTAATATTTTCGGTCCGGGCCCATCACATTTTCTTGGAGCCACGACATGAATCGAAAAAAAATTGTTTTACCACATATTTTCCCCCATCTGCTGTTGAAATTGACACAATTATTCTGGACTGGCTTGTAGATTGGAAATTTCCTATTGTAGAGGATTATCGATCTACAGAAGTTGAGTTGCAACAGGATGACCTATCGTCGAAGAAGAATGGAGATCAAGGGGGAGATCCAAAAGTAATAGAAACCCCAAGAATCTCCCCCCCTCACAGTTAAGATGAATCCAACATTATGGGATAAGATAAATCATTAAGATAAGTCTATAAAAAATTGCACGAAGAGGAAGGCCAATCGATCAAGTGGTGCCATCAGTCTTACAGATGATGATTACAATATGATTTTTCATAAGATGGAGGAGGTATCTAATGAAAGTTTCAAGAAAATGGATGAAAGGAACATTGAACTAGTAAGAAAAATTATTGAATTACTGTAGACACTTTGTACTATAGTAAAAGAAGTCAGAGTGGTGGTCAGCCAAAGGCCATACCCGACTGTGTCGTTGTACCAAGATAGACCATTAGAAGAGAAACCTGTCAAGGCATCATCGACGACTCCACCAATAAAAATTCAAGTACTGGGTCAAGTAATTGACTAGGGAACACCATAGCTCAATACCATGGTCAAGGACCTTGGTTTTGTCACCATGGATATTTTTGTAGTACCTATGTATGAATTGCATGATATTCAAAATGTTGTTGTGGCAGAGATTAAGACCAAAGAGCATGTGTTACTTAATCAGGTCAAGTCATCACACAAACCCGTTAATAGGCTAAATAAAACAGTCCATAACATAGAACAAAAAGAAAAAATAGAGCAAGAGAACAGGCATTGACTTAATGTGGTTGTTACAATCACTTGTAGAATCTTTGTGGATGAAGGAATCACAATAGAAATGTTCTCAGAAGCCAAATTATTTTGACATAGGAAAGTAGCTGAGAACATCAGCAAGTGGGTCACAGAGTTAAAGTCAAAGATGAAACCTAGTACACCTCCAGAGGCACTTTGGGTATGATGAATATTGAATAGAAAGAGGCACTTTGTGCCAAAGCAATAGAGCAAGTTTCTTAGTCATGGGAAGCATTGATTGACGAAAAATAATTAGAACAGTTTATAGAGTAGACACATACTGTGGAGGTATAGTTTAACAAGTTGAAGAACGAAGTAAAGAAGCTTCCGGCAGTAGAGAAAATGGCCACGGATGGTGACATGAAGAAATTACAACAACAAGTATAAAAAACACGAACCCATTAACCAAAAAGAACCAACTGAGTTGTAGGTTTGGAGGAAGAAGTAGAGAAAGTAATAGGTATTATTCAACCTATGAAGGAGAATGCATGGCAAGACTTGGGGTCAAAAGGACTAACAACTTCAGAACACATTAGTTCTGAAATTGGTGAAAATTTGAAAACAATGCAGGATGAAGTGTGATAGGAAATCGAATAAGGTGTGAAAATATTTCAAGATTTTTAGAGCAATATCACAATAACAGAGGTTTCAGACTGATTTTTCTTGGGACAAGCCATAGGTGAGTGTTGGGGGCTATTTGAAATAGGAAAAGACAAGAATAAAGAACTAGAATAATGATTGGAAAGATGAAGATTCCATTCTCAAGATGAGGAAAGGCCACGGTGGAAGGAGTCACAATAAAATAGGAATAAAGAAAGTCGAAAGGAAGAGCCTGAATTATTTTGGGTAAAGAGTTAGTTAGACTAAAAGATTGATTTTAGTAATAAATCATGATTGTAATTTGGGACAATAGTGCCTATTTTTTAGATGTATTAAAATAGAAATCCATCATGTTGACTGATAGTTGAGATTCAGTCGATGGTTGAAATCAAGAAGTGTAAAAGAATAAAATATTATAAAATCACCAACCTAAGATGTGTATAGGGATCTATCAAGGAGTCAGAGGATTAATCCAAGTTGTGTGTGGATCGACTATTCAGAGACGAAAGAAGAGAAAGAGACCTAAACTAGAGAGAATAAGAGGAGAGTTGAAAATATGAATTGTAAAGAATATATAAAGAAGAATTTGTAAGTTGAGTCTGTAGACCAAAGGTGCTAATCCAATTCTCATGCCAGATGAAGAGCACACTTTTGGTTTTACTAGGATGGGTTTCCACGTTATATCTTGTCTCTGTGTTTTTTAATGTTTTTTCTTGTGTCAAATGCTTATCTATTGTGAATGACTCGATATGAATGTGTCACACATATTCTATTGTGAATAATTGTATAATTATATGTGTCGCACATTGAATGAGTTAAAATGTGTTGTTATATATGTTTATGGATCAATAGATGGCTTGCTTGAATGAATGTATGAGAAAAGAGGTTTAATTCTAGTTTTGGTCGAGTAACTTGGTATTGTTGTAAGAATGAAATCCCTGACATAACTACAGAGACCTAGTTCTAGAAGTTCCCATTAAGATATCTCGTGTGAGACTTCATCTGTGTCGAAGGTGTTTCTAATGGAGTTCTCCTCTGTCGAGTCGATATCTTGGGTTTTGTTTACAAATTAGAATCTCAACCGTGGTCGACAGAAAGTACGTCAATAGTTCATGGATGAATGCTGAAAATGGAGGTCGAGAATGGAATAGTAAAATACTATTCTTACCAAAAAATCCAACATAAATAGGATAGAAACTCCATAAATGGATAAAAATATGAATAATAGATAAGTGATGATTTACAAGATAGACTTTCCCGTATATATAATTATTTAAAGGGTGTCTAATGAAACTCTTCATAAAGAGTTACACCTTTTCTCTAAGTAATATTATATTATTATATTATTATTTCTTTTTGTTTTTTGTTATTATTATTATTATTTCTATATTATATNNNAATGTGGTTGTGTCGCTCCTTGTGATGTCGTAGCTGATGAAACATGTCGATATGAAATTCTAAGTGTAGAGCATAACTTCCGATATGTTTATAGATCAATCCATCCCAAATTAATTTGTTGCTGATTATTGGGATTCCCTATTGATCTGTTGTCAGGAGATTTGATTACATTCGTACCATTATCTTTCAACAATTCCCACTTTCGAGGATACGTGTTTATATTGTTGGGGTGTCGATAGGGAATTTTCTTAATGTTATTTTCTTTCACTAGCATCATCTTTTGAGCATTGATATGTGTTGGACGTTGTATTTTTACTAGATTGGATTCTTTTTGAAATGTGGCAAGGACTAGATTTGTATTTGATTCTTTTTCTAACGAATACTTATAATTCTTAAGGTTCCTTAACATTTCATATTGCATTTTTTCATCATATTTAAGCTTCGGAATGTGATCTTTAAAATGTTGTTTACGCTTATTAAGGTGATTATTCTCTTAGATATTTTCTAATACTTTCTTCTAAATATCTTGATTCTCCTCTTCTAGATTTTGATTGTATTGTGCCTTATCATTCTCTTTATTGATTTGCAGAAGTAATTTCTAATTATGATCTCTTAGACGAGAGATCTCTTCTTCTTTAACTACAATAACCTTGTCAAAATCCTTGTGTATCATCTGTAATGTTTTCGCATTCCCCTGCGACAACATCTTTGATATTTATTTGAAGTCTTCAGATGATGCGACCTCTGATTTTGTCTTCATGTTAATGTCTGATAATGTGATTTTTTTATTTTTGTAGGGGAATGTCAGAAATTGTTTTTCAGCATTTAAGATAAAATTCCCCATTGTTTTTGGCGATAGTAATCCCAAAACTAGGTCACCATCACTACTCCACAAGGATTTAACTATAAATTGCAAGACATCGGTATAATCTCCAATATTCCATTGTAAATCCCTTATTGCATATTCTTTGTTTTCCCAAAAGTATAGCCTTTCACCTATATTTTAGTTTGGAATCGGTAACTCATTAGAAAATTCATCACTAATATGATTATTGCGTTCACTGGGAGCGATAGAAATAGTAATGTTTTTTCCTCGAATCATTCCTTTTATTTGGAATAACTTTGAAAAATAATTTTTTTAAGTACTTGAAAATATTCCATGTTTTTTGTCATGAGACTCCATTTTGTTATGCTTCTTATCCCAAGATATATCAAAGAAATACATATTTTATCGTGTATAGTATAATATACTTTTCAATAATTAGTTTATTCCCCTAAATACTTCTTGTAGATTGAGTGGTTAGAAGGAATGATTGTGCCCTTCCCCACCTAAGTTCAAATCTAACTTTCTTCCTAGTAGCAATTATTATGCACTTTTAGATTTTTTTCCCCTTAAGTTTTGTAAAATGGTGTAGATTGGGTGGTTGGGAGGAATGAGTGTTACCTTCCCCACCCAGGTTCAAATCTCATTTTGTTTGTTTGTTGTTAGAGAATAAACCCTAGCCCACTTTTTAAGAAACCACGTGTTGTTTCACTTTTACCCTTTTTTTGTTTTACTTTAACCCCAAATGATAGAATTTCCTGTATATATAATTATTTAAAGGGTGTCTAATGACACTCTTCATAAAGACGTACACATTTTCTCTAATTAATATTATATTATTATATTATTATTGTTTGTTGTTATTGTTATTATTATTATTATTATTATATATGTGTGTGTGTGGGTGTGTGTGTGTGTGTAGATTGTATTATGATATATTTATGTATTTATTGTTGTTATTATTTAGGTATGTAACAGAGAAATTCTTCATCCAAATCTTGGATTTTGGTCTTGAGGGTGGCAATTTTGTCTTCCATTTTTTGCTTTCTCCTACCCGGGTGACAACCATAACCAAGAGTTTTTTTGGGGGGGAGGGGCGGGGGGTAGGGGGATGGGGTAGAAAAACAAAAACATAAAAAAAAAATTACGAAAGGAAAATTTGCAGTTGGGAAAAAATATGATGGGTAAAATGGGTTAGACTGGGTTTTGGACACTTTATTAGAGACATGGAAGAATAGAATGGGGATTTCAGAAGCAGGGTGAAAGAATGGAAAAAATTTTCAAAGAGGGACAAGGAAGAAAAAATAGGAAATGAACACTGTCGCAAAATTTGAAGGCGATTGTGTGAGAATCGAAGAAGTTATGTGGGATTTTTGTCTTTGAAAAGTGGAATTTGGGATAGGGTCCTCAAGGAAGGAAATATGCATAATGGAATTGTAGGAGCTCTAGTGAATTTTCAAAGGAAGTGAGGATAAAAAATAGAAGATATGGTGAAAAAACAAAAAATTATACTCATTTTTTAGTGGAATTGATGTGTGCTGGCCCTGGATAAATGCAATCTATTATTTATTAACAAGTAATAGATATGTACCCAAGGTATGTTCAATTTCCTAAAGGTTCAAGGGATTCACTCAGCCACCAATTTTTTCTAACGACTTGTGTATTGGGGTAGTACTCCTCACTCCATGGCTTATGTAAAATTGATAACCACTTTGCCACAAATGACAACTCTTGGTTTACCTCACAGGTGGGAACTAGTCAATCAGGTAGGGGTTGTTGCTCTTTTTGTTCGCATGTCATCTCAATGGCCAGCTACTTCATGATTCCTGTGGTACTCACAATAATTTTTAGGGATATGCCAAGGTACTTACCACAATTAAGCGAACATGAGTTATTCCCTAATTCAAACTTGTAATTGAAATGAACAATACGGATTCAAAGAAGAATAGTTACTGCAATAATCATAGTGCATGGAATCCACTATGAAAAAAATGGCATAAATTCCACCCAACGAGCCCGAGAAAGTTCTCTAATACCATATGAGAGAAACCTCCTACAATAAATAATGAAAATACACGATATAACAGAAATATCAGAACACAAAATGAATTTATTCATTGCGGGCCACTTCAAGAGGGGGACCTACTTTGAGGAAGCTCAATAAAAATAACTCGTGGATGCCTTCATTGGCCTCAACACATACTTATATACTAAGTCTAATGTAAACAATTATTGCTCCCCATGAATGTGGGATAATACAACATACTCACGGGACAACTATGATATCTTGATTTTGACCCTATTGCATTAAAATTATACATGATGTGGATATCATTATTAAATCATGGTGAGGAGCTCAAGGTGAAGGCCCCACCATCGATTTAGTGTTTTATTTATCGACAATTAAAATTGATGCCTATGGTTCTCATGCTAACCAAGAACAATATAAATTGAGACATCATGTAAATATGAAAATTAATAAAATACCCACAACTAGCGATGAAATGCAACAAGAGATGGGGGCATGATTTTCACAAGGAATAGGGATGGAAACTATTCAAACCATTGAGCCAATAGTGTTAAGAAAAATGTTAATGAAAGAGACCATAAACTCTCAACTACCCATTTTGACTTATGCACCCAACCATTTAATCCTTCAGGATTTGGTTGAGGCAGTTAATGCATTGTGATTGGAGAGGTATGACAGTCAATTTCATGTATGGGAAAGCCATCAATATGGGAAACTGTATTTTTTCTTATGGGGAAAGAAAACACCCACAAATGTGTTCCCAATGCATTCCTCACCCACGAGTTTCACTTCCTCACATAGCTGGGGCATTTTTCCTCACAATTTTATGCATCTTCCTTCATTCTTCCATGTGGGAAATCTGTTTTTTGTGTTTCACAGTGGATGGAAAGGAAAGATTCACAATTTGGGTGTTTATAGAGGGAGTTTATGCCCCTGTAATGCCCATAAATGTTTTCGAAAATTGAATTTTCTATCCTAGGGTTGATTCCCCATCTACCCATTTCATTTTTGGTTTCCCACTATTGCTGAGACTAATGGAAATGCCATCTTGGGCATCCCACAGCCAAAACATTTTTCTTCATACCCAACACTTGTGCTTTGCTATTATGTGCATCCTTGTTTTGGTCTGAACTATAAGTAATAATTAGGAGTGGAAGAGGACCAAAATTGGATTGATAAATGTACTAAAGAGAGGAACCTCAGAAAGGATCAAAAGGGGTTGGCTGCTCTTCTATGCACACCTTGGAGAACACTAGAATGGAAGGTATGGCCTGAGGGACTGTTTAGTAGTGAAGGGAATACTTCCTTGTTTGGGATGTGTAGGTATTGTGGAGACAAATATAAGTAGATATTGTGGAGGTATCCATAGCTATATGGTTGATCTCAGTAGCTTAGAAATTCTTCCTTTCCACTGCCTTATCAGCCTCATCAACCCAATTGTGGATTGGATTGGCTGAACCTTGGTATGTATTTGGCTATGTGTGAGCCTGATCTTCCCCTTTTCCTGTAGAAATAATGCCCAGCTTGGGGGTGGAAGTTTTGTTGAGAGATTGATGAGCACAATTGGCCTATGGTTGGGTGGAACATTGCAGTGACATAGCTAGTTTCTCAGGGAAGCTCATTTTCAAGATAAGTAATGTCTTGTATTAATTATGAAATGTATCGGTTTTAAGAATTATTATGAATGTATTGGATGCTTTATTTCCATTGTATTTTACTGCATTATACATCTACATATGTATTTTACTTCCAATGCATTTTTCTTATGTTCATGGGGCTAGATGCCCAGTTTTATGGCTTTCCTTGCGTCCTCTCCATCGCGCTGGATCGACCAGAGGGGAGGGGATGTGACAACGAATTACAAATTATATGCATCCAACATCAATATACTAACAAAGTAAAGAGAAGGGTTAATACGGGTTCCTAACAAAATCATCCAATAGGTCAATAATGATAATTGAAAACTTATGTGATTAATAATCTATTGTGATAGCTTGGATCTTTGAATATTTTTGCATGTGAATGAATTATTCCATTAGAAATTTTGTATTCCTATACATTAAATGCAAGAATTTTACTATATATGCCATTGATATCTTCACTTGAATTGCACAAAGACTTCCATGGATGCATATTTTCAAAAGTTGTACTCATTAGTTTACAGTACAAATGGTAGGAGTTAGACTACAAGATAGGGTTTGTAAGATATAGGGAATCTACAAGGCCAATGATACAATTTAGGGTTTAGATACAAGTCACTACTACAACCTAGGGTTTAGATACAACCTAAGTTTTCTACAAGCTAGGGTTTGTATGAGCTAGGGCTTATACAAGCTAATGTTTCTACAATATATGATTTCTACAAGTATTAAATTAGAGTGGTTTATACCAAGGTATGGTGGGTAAGAGAAGGTTATGTAGTTTAAGTTAATGTAGACTATGTTATATCAAGGTAGTATAGGATAGAAACATTTAGTGTAGACATGGTAGGGTAGATAAGATAATGACTCTTTGAGAATGTTTGATAGTATATATTGGTCAATGGTGAAATTTCATTTGATATTTTTAAGTGATTCGTCAACCTAGGGATTCTAACAAGTAGGTCCTATCCTACAATATAAGTTTTACAGTGGAAAGTAGGAGTTAGACTACAAGCTAGAATTTAGACTCAAGCTAGGGTTTTCAGAAGCTATGGATTCTTCAATGTCAATGATATGAGTTAGGGTTTAGATACGAGTTATACTAAAGCTAGTTTTTAGATACAAGCTAGGGTTTATTGAAGATTTTTTATGGAATTACTCAATCAATGCAGACAAAGATTGGTTCCCTAGTCTAAATGGTTTAGATATATAAAAAAATAGAACAAAAATGAAAACATTTCCCTAGATTTGTTAAATCACTTGAATGTAAAAAATTCGTACCTTTCTAAAGGTTTTCTAGGCTGGCTTAAAGCTTTTACAATCCTGCTAATGAAGGGATAACAAGCAAAAGCTTCAAAGGAAACAAGAAACAAATAGAAACTACAAAATAATTTAATAGATCTAAGAAATTGACCAAGGATAATTATTATAAATGAGATCAGAAATCATTTATGGAAAAAAATCATTACTGTATTAACAGTAAAAATGGAGAAATTACAACCATGGTGCCTTGGTGGTGTACTTCTTCCAACTAGCCTTTTTTCCTTAATATCTCAACCTTGTCTCTCAATTCTAGAAATATTTCTACATCATATGGGTGATCTCTTGGTCCTCCCTCAACCATGAGGTGAGCTTGTATTGATAGGCCAAAATGGATGGATGGATTTGAGTATTACTTGGAGAAGGTTAAGGGATCAACCCTAGAGGTTAGGGACTCGACTGCCACTTATTGTAATTTATTAGGGTAAGTCTCCATAAGGAATTTCTTCTAGAAAGCTCTCGATCCTTTTTTTTCTCCTTTTTAACGAATTTTGACACACTTTGTATACAAGAAACCAACATCAGGAAGAGGCGACACTCTCTGTGCAAAAGAAAGAAGTTTCACCAATGCTTGTTGTATATGTGCAACATGCATCAGCCATGTCTGACGCATATAGTAAGAAGGAAGTGTGTGTTAGGGTTGATAAAAATGGTTTTTCAAAAGGAAAAAATATCTTCTAAAGTATTTTGGCACAAATAATTCTATGGATTTAGGCAAGTAGACATCTTACTATCATGAGGATGACAATATTTTGGTGTAACATATTCCCCCCCAAAGTATGAATCTAGAGCGATGTGATAGGTATAGTGATTTTATAGATATAGATTGAAAGTTGAGGAAAAATACCATTGGTTGAAGAATTTTATAGTACCAAATACTGTGAGATGTAATATTCTGACTGACTCAAAACATGGATGCCAAACAATACATTGCATATCCATGCATAGATATCTAGGTCACGATTACCAATAAGCAATGTAGATTCATGAAAAACAAGACTCAAATTTGGACATACCTACTGGACATACTATAGATCTTTGTCATTATGACTCAAGCTTGAGAACAGAAGTAATTACCCCCAGTCCACCATAGCCTGGGAAAATAATAATAGAAGTAATTACCCCCAGGGTCTTCATCCGAAGCAATAAAAGGTAGGATTCCATCCATGTGAATAAAAGGTTTGATGTCTAACATGGTAGAAACCACTTGATTACCGATCACTGTGGTATACCATTAACAAGTGCAGGGGAAATCATCAATAATGTTAATGACTCCCAAGGTACCCTAGTATACTCCTTGAATGTGAATTAATGAGTTGAAGTCGAACATTTAAAGGAATATTCCAAACAAAGACCAGTAATGTAAGCCTATTGTTGGAAGTGACATAACATGCCATTAAGGCATTCAAACCCAAGGTAGTAATTAAATTTCTAGGATTAACCCTTGGATAATGTGTTGAAGTAGACAAGGGCAAACCTGTTGAAGGAGGGCCACAATGTCTCCCACATCATAGACATGAAATAGGATCCAAAATTATTTTTGAAATGGATATTGGAGAGTATAATGACTTCAGGAATACTTAAGAGATGATCAACATAACAGAAGGTAATGTAACTACAAAGGATGATTAGGATGGTAGAACTTTCTTGAACATTTATGGCACAAATGATGACTTAGCAGCATTGAATTAATGATACTCGGACCCATACATGATGTAACGGGAGATCAATGCATTATTTAAAAAACTAAAAAGGACAACATAACTCATGAAAGTGGATCGACTCATAAAAAACCTGATAAAATCTAGGGAAGTGTTAGATTCATGGTCAAGGATGAAAACTTGCTGCCATAAATACTTAGACACATTATTTTCCCAAATTCCATGTCATGAATGATGAGTTCCTCTTTTATTTTTAATGAGATGGAAGAGGGTAGGAAACAGTTGATATAGCTCATCACAGATGATTCCAATCTCACATGTTTTACAAACCTGAGAAAAAAGGGATTCGGTCCAAAAAGGGTCCTTCGTTGTTTGATTTTAACGAGTCCAAAAAGGTAAACTCCTGGTCGTTTCATAATTAGAGAGTCGGAAAGGACTAAAGAAGTCTCCAAAGTGAAATTTTTCATATATTTAGTCCCCATGGTACAAAAAAATATAAAATGATACCTAGGAGAACTATTCTAGTAAAATATTGACTAGAGCATTCCGTTTCCATAAATAGTCTAATCGGCCTGAAACAGGGATAATCTACAGGTGGGAAGACAAAATTTCTAACCCATTTACAAGCATGAAAGAATCAAGCTCGCTTCACGATCTTTTCTTGTTTTGAGAGTCTGAAAAGAGCTTAAAGACAACTCTAGGTGGTTCCTTTTTTGTAATGGTTTTATGAGTTCAAAAAAGTTATGAAAGTATACTTGACACCTTTTTGCTTGGTTTTTAACAAGCACGGCCATGGTATAAAAAACACTTAGAAACATTTTCATTTTTGAACCAAAGCATGAAAAAGTAAAAATTCATCTCAAAACATATTTTTCATGTTTATTCATAGCATGAAAAAGGTAAAAAGTAATATTTAAACACCATCTCACTGTTTTGAATGAACTCAGAGATTGATTGAAAGAATGCTCAAGGTATCTGCTTCATTTTTTAATTATCTTGCAACCGAGAATGAGCTATGTCTAGTATGCCATTTCATGGTTTAGCGAGCTCGAAACTAAAATGAAAGTGTTATATCTAGGGTTGTTTTTTATGTTTATATTAGGAATTTATTTTTATTTTTCTTAATGTTTCCATTTCGTCACTGTCCTAGTTTTACAATAGTCTTAACTATGGAAACTTATGTTATTTTTACCCTAATTTTCTTTTATGTTTTTGTTATTTTTTCCTTTGTTAAATCAAAATAAGGCTCATATTATTAATCTTTCAAAGGATTTTAATTTATATTAGATCAAGTGACATTATAAAATCAAATGTATATATGACTTTGATTATAAATTGGCAACACATGAAAAAATGTGAAATATGGTTTTGTTGCCAGTTTGATGTTTGCGATGATGAAATGAAAGCACTTGGCAGGGATGGTACATAGGTGTCAAAATTATTGAATGGTTTCATTAAATGCTACAGAAAACCTGAGGTTACATCATAATGATAACATATGTTATAGTACATGGCCATCACACATAGGGTTTGCCGTTTATTCTTTATTTTCAATGTTAAAAAAATTGTGTTTTGGGATAGGGTTTCTGTTGCATAGGTTCCAAGAGTATTCCAGATTCATGAAGGATGACCAAGAACAAGAAATCTTGTGGATTTTTATGTAGACTAGGGGCGCTCGCACGAAGTTGGTTCCACTTTTTGGTGCCATTTAGGAAATCAGAAACGCACTTCCGAAGTGTAAATCAAGAACGCATATGCGTTATTGATGGCACATTCGGAATAACCCGAGCCCAAACACAAAGCTAAGGTTCGTGGAAATCTATATCGCATATCTGATATATCGCATTCACGATTTGTAATTTTACATATCGCATATGCGATATGTAAATTTACAAAATGCATATGCGATATATCGCATATGCGATATGTAAATTTACAAAACGCATATGCGATATATCGCAAGTGCGATATGCAACTCAAACATTTTATGTCATATTGAC
>LPNX010027859.1:332622-478381 GCA_001517045.1 Pseudotsuga menziesii
TTGATTAATTAAAAGCATTCACAGCTGCAAGCCATTTTTGCACTATTTCATTCTTCAATAACTGAGTAAATTGTGTTATATATCCTGCGAGTTGTGTGTTTGTCCACAGATCTATGTGCTAAATTTAATATGGTATCAGAGCCTCAACGAACAAGGAACTTCTCCTCCTCATATCTCCTATTGGATCATTTTTGAGAAAAATTGCTCTTTCCAGCTCTGCACCAGAAGCAGAAGTTTTAACACTTAATACCCCAAGTAAAGGAATTGTTGATCAATATTGATCAACTATGATGGGTGTGATGAAAACTTGAAATGTGCAGGTTGTTGAACTTACAATGCCCCTTTTGTGTTTTTTGCAGGTACAACTTCGAATGGATTTATTAGTTATTTTTCTCTCTCTGTCCACAAACTATTCAGAATGGAAGAAGAAGATGATTTCATCTTTAATGAGACAAGGTCTTAGTCGCATGTCTCTTGGACTCGGTAAAGAGTGTTTTAGTGAGATTTATTGGCTGAATAAAACTGATGGAGCTTTTGGAACAATAGCAATAGGTCTTTCTTCTAGCTTGCACTACCTCATTAGATCTATTGAAGACCCGAAGGAACTCTGGAAAAGATTGGACAAAACCTTTGGAGTGATTGATGAGGATCATAATAGCATTTTGGAGAGAATATCCAGCACCATAAGTACTCTTGATCCAAAATTCTCAACCTCCACTCTCTCTGATGAAGTTGTTCAAGATGAAGAAGAAGCAGAGGCTTCTACACAATCAATTCGAATTGAAGACAGTCTCTATGCAGTGATTCCTTCTCTTGATGCTCCGGAAGTTCATCGGATATTTGATATCTCATCTCCTCATATTTCTAAAACAGAATAAGACATTCAAATCTCTGATATTTAATAAAAACACTGCTGCACTTCCATTCAAACATTCACCGGTTATTTTCCTTTGAATTTTGTGCCAAATTTACCAGTAATTGCTTCCGAAAGTGAAGAGAATTTTGATTTTTCTCCCTCTAATGTTGCTGCTTGTGTGAAAATATGTGATACCTTGGATATTTTGGAAGAAATATCAGATTAACAGAGTGATCAATTCACTCCCCATGATCTAGATTTTCCAGTAAATTCCTGTAGGATTGCATGCACCAAAATTCAGAATTTTGAAGAAGAAAGTTGTGCATCCACTGTCTCGGTTAAGCATTTATTTGAATCTGATATTAACCTTATTGGATATAATATGATATTATTTAGATATTATCTAATATTTCTTGGTTTAATATATCAAATTCCTAATATTTTAGTATTGCTTGTAGCTGTTCTCATCAACGGTGTGAAGAAACAAGTACCCCAAGTCTCCTACAAAACTGCTGCTAGGGATTTGATTCCATTTCACAGTTTTGGATATGTTTTGAACCTGTTTAGATATGATTTCCTTTCTTATCTGATATTATTTGGTTCATACTTTAAAATTCAAAATCTTTCAGTCATGCTTGTAGTTTCTCTCACCAATTTCGGTGTGAAAAATCAAGTACAACACTTTCTCTTCAAAACTGCTGATGGGGATTTCATGTTAGTTTCCTCATATGAGGTTACTGATTTTTTATTATGTGATTCATTAGCTACTTCAGAAGATATATCAGAATATGGAGCTGAACCATTTTCTCTCAACAGTACCAGTCATTCTCTACCATTGATCACATGCTCATCTCCTCACAGAACTAGTAAAGAGGAAGATTTTCTACATCCTCCTGGACACTTGCTCCTAACACTTGGGGTTGTTCTTACCACTCATGGTTTGATGTTCATGGCTGATGTAGAAAGAATTTCACCCTGCTACAGGGGTAGGAATGGCTCCCTTATGCCTATAGGGTACAAGGGTAGGTTCCTGCTAATGGTGAAAATGCAGAAAAAACGAAACGGAAATAACAAAAGCAGAACAATAAACTAAGCTAAACTAATCTAAACAAGAAGAAAAAGAAAATGGAAAGAACAGTAAACTAAATATAATGGTAGAAAGAAGAAAATGAAGCTATGGTGTTCACCTCTGCATAAAATGGGTTAGGGTTCCACCTCCTTGAAACCTGCAAATAAACCTAAGCTACAATGGAAAACCTGCAAAACAATGTTAATGACAAAACCTGCAAATGGAGACAAGGGTTAGAAAGCAAAGCATATTAAGAAGAAAAGAAATAAACATAAAATCACAAATATACCTTCTCTAGTGGAAATGGGCCACCATGCCCTAGCTCATGGGAGCACCTCTCTTGGTTTGGGAGCAATGCTTAATGGGAATGGAAATGGAGGAGAGGGAGTGTGGGTGGTTTGAGAGGCAAAGGTCTCAAAGCATCCATCAACAACATAACAATAGGCAATGGGAGAACCATTTTTAGAGTGACCCCCCACCCTCCTTTTACAGATTTTCCAAGGGGTTTTAGGGTTTTAAGCCCTTGGTTAGGGTTTTAGCCCCTTTTTTTGGGCCTTTAGACCCTTTCGCCATAACTTTAGCCATTTTTAGGGGTTTAGCCCCTTTTTAAGGGCTTTAGCTCATAGGGGGATATTTTGGGATCCTTTTGGGGGTTTTTAGCCCTTTTTTCTTCATCCTTGGGCTATTTGGAGGTGTGGGGGTCTATTGGAGGGTCTTATGGAGTAATATGAGGGTTGTGAGATGGTGTCCTTGGGTGGTGTAGGCCATTGAGAGCTATGTGGGGGATTTTTGGGTTAAGTGTGAGGGAAGGAGCTGAACATATGGCTGATAGACATCATAGGATTTGTTGTGTAGAGGTGGTCCTTCTGGGGCTAGGGCATGGTGGCTTTTGGCTTTGTAATAATTTGGTTCCCATCAATTTGTGAGATACAATAAATGTGTGACATGCATATGGACGAGGTGGGAATCCCCATGCTCATGACAATGTCAAAAGAATCATTTGATCTATGCTCTAAAATACAAGAGTTGATCATATACAACTGATGTTACAATGTTGGTTGCCTCTATGTGAGGCTGAATACAATACTGATCTGGTACATTGGACCCATGTCATTCTCATGGAATGCTACATCTTCATGACTGACGGTCTACTGGATCTGGTGCATAGTTGTGTGGACTCGATGATTGAGAGTCAGAGTCTCTATGGTACAAGTATGTTGTATCAATCATAAAGGTATATCGAAGCACTAATGGGTCTTCTAAACACTGTCTCCAATGCAACCTGTAAATCACAAGGGACATAACCTGTTTAGGTCCCTCGAGTCAAATCACCAATGTGCTAGAGTCAGGTGGCATCTAGGGTCTTTGACCAAGTACTATGTGGAACAAACCTTGTATGAACCTCAATGGTGTGATGATGGAGTTGAAGTCGAGCACGTGAGAAACAACCATCCTAAGAGGCACTAAGGAGTCCTCTCAAGTGGTCCAAGGAACTCATCGATGATATTAATGAAACCAAGGTACAGGGAACTCTAGGTCTATCCTCTGGAATATGTGTGCTGGCGTCGACGGAGGGAGACCTACCCTTAGTCAAGGCAATGATGTTTCCTTGACCAGGAGCACGAGGGATAACTGAGAGGTATGAAGCAATCTGCGAAATGACTCACTGAATTAGGGGGAGGGGAGGGAAGGGAAAGAAATGAATAGGGGCATGGGGGGAGTCAGGAGACTCAAACTTCCTTTGTTTAGAGTATGAAAGTAGGGCGGACCAGGTAGTAAATGAAACTTAACTCAATGGAATGGGATCATAGCTGTAATACCAGGAATGTCGTTGCAGATGGGAAATACTTGGAGGAGGTGGACACTTTTGATATTGATGGGATCCAAGGAAGACACATTACAGAGTACTCTGAACAAAGGCGACCCAATGTAGGGATGATGCCAAACTATTTTCTATGGGGTGGTTTCTAGGGACACCGTTGTGGTAAGATCTCATGGATTTTTGGGGAGCCAGAGAAGGTAAATGCTCGATGGTGCTTTCAATTTTAGAGAGTCTGAAAGCACAAAGAAGACTCCAATGGGGGATATTTTTCATTGGTACTCTCCTATGCCCAGAAAAGGATAGAAGTATACATAGGAGAGCTCACCCATCCTGGAGGGGATGAGAGACTTCTTTACTGTTGGTATTCCAATCAGGTCGGAAAAGGTTAAACCCATACTGGCTGGACGATCATTCAAATACTTTTATCAGCATGAATGTAACCAAGTTTGCTCAGCAATATTTTCTTGTTGAGATGGCTGGAAAAGAGATTAACAACAACTAGTGGTGAGCTTTTTTTTAAAGTGTGGCCCCTTTGGCCGAGAAAGCATAAAAGTACGCAGAGGGGAATGATCTTGGCTTGGTTGTGCCAAGGAGGTCCTTTTCATGAAATGGTCTACATGGTTCACAAAAGGAGATAAATGAGACGATGTAGATGCCCTTTCCTATACTTTAGCGAGCGGGAAAGGAAGCAGCTGCACTTGACAATCTTTTCATTGTTTTAAGGAGTCAGAAAAGAGCTTAAACAAAACTCCAGTGTGGTCAACCAATGGTGGCACATGTGGTGCCCCATGTTGGGA
The DNA here is from genome assembly GCA_001517045.1 of Pseudotsuga menziesii. NCBI lineage: Eukaryota > Viridiplantae > Streptophyta > Pinopsida > Pinales > Pinaceae > Pseudotsuga > Pseudotsuga menziesii. The sequence goes on from LPNX010027859.1 coordinate 337,167, forward strand.
CGGTGGACAGAGGTCCAAAGGTCATCCACGCGGTATGGATAGAGCAGAAGGCTCTCAAACATACTGATACATGCATGGGATAGATCATGGCAAAGGCCTCTAAGTCGGTGCGATAGAGACACGCAAACCGAGGTGGCTCTCAGACAGAGGTCAGGAGAGTGTGTGTGTGTGTGTTGTGGTGGATGAAATTGACCACATGCGATGTGAGTACAAGTCCAGAGGCATTTATATGCCAAATACATCTAAGAAAAATAAAAAAAATTGTGGACGATGGTCCAGATGTCCGCGTCAGGTAAGGTGAATGGAAAAGAAAAAAAGCCAAATAAAACTAAAATTAAAGTCCTTAATGGGCGACGGCCCGAGAACTCACATGAGTAGTGGTCAAGAAGTGTGATACAAGTACCGGTCCATAGACACTTGCATCGTCATTTCATGGCTCATAAATCAAGGTGACTTGTGGGAAATGGTCCCAAAATTGATTTACTAAACATGAGACGATGGTCTCCTTAAGAAATAAATATTTGAGCCTGGAGGTGCGAGAGGTGTCTCAAATTGGTTCCAGGAGACTTTGGATTAGCAGCTGATGGTGCTGCCCTTGATTTTTGCTGAAAAACGTTAAAAAACAAGAAAATAAACAAAGCGACTCATTGGTGATGTTAAGCGTAATATCTCTTGAGGTAGAGCCTGTTGTGCGAATTCTTCAAGAGTTGTCCATCAGAGTCAGTGAAGAGGTATGCCCCCTTGCTGAGACGAAGGCCATTGGCAAGGCTAGGTGACAGAATCTGGTATTTTATGGAAAGGATCAATTCGACACTATGGTTTAAAGGGAATGGGGTAAACCCGGAGGTGGTCTTACAGATCTCTCCATCATCGCGTAAGTGGTGTCGGGATAGATCTTGTGGATCTTCCATGACCAACAAGATGGAAGGAAAACTGGTGCTAAAGATCATATAAATGGTATTGGTTGTGGCTTTGGTTTCCTTGCCCCCAGTCTCTGTTGGAGGAAGAGGGGCAGGCCTAGAGACAAGAGGAGTCTTTGATTGACTTGGTGGTAGGTGCAATATCATTTCAATTGGATGGACATGAGTCAACACATCCTGGGGCATTAGAGGTATGGTAGGTGGTTCAAGGTACCACACAGGATCTCCCAATGTGAAATCCTATAGATTACAGGTTTCTAAGATAGGCTTACTCATGATCTCGGATGGTAGGAAAAGGAAAGGGAAAAGGAAAAGGAAAAGGATCATGTTGAGTGAGAATGAACCCCAATTTTTCCCTGGTAACTAAGGTTTAGGTTGTGACTGAGCTTGCAGTTGTCATTGGGGAAACAAGAGAAGACACATGTCTAATGGACCATTGGTGATGGTGGAGATGAGCGGGTCAGTTGAACTGGACATCATGTAAATGGCATGGTGTCTGAAGAAGGAGGTTTGGGGTGAACTTCTTCGATGAAGGTGATTTCAGACTCAAGGGAACGTTGACGGAGGTTAGCGAGAGCCATTCAAAATTTGGGCAAGTCTTGGAAATGGTGGGAGTAATGTCCATACAAGCCACAAAGGGTGCAAGCATGGTTTGTCCTTTATGCCTTCTTCCTGACTACTGGCGTGGTTGGGAGTTCAACCACGGGGAGGTTTTTGCTTGTATCCACGGCATCTAGATGCACACAGATCACTGGGATTTCAGGGCAATTCTAATTTTTATGGCCTTGTTGTTCACAAATGGCACAAGGTGGGACTTGTTGTGGTTCTGCAGTGGCTTTAGCATTCTTGCCACTGGCCCTTTTGGGTTGGGGCAGTGCAGGTGCAGGTGCAGCGGTTGGCTTGTGTGCACCAGGTAGAGGGTGAGACTCAAACGCGATGGGTTGCACTGAGGTTAAGACAACCTGGGGCATTGCTGGTTGAGCTAGTGGATTGAGATACCACACCGAAATTCCCAATGTAAATTTGTGCAAGCTTAAGGTGGCCATGACTAGTTTGCTCATAACCCCAAGTTGGGGAAATAGGAAGGGAATCGTATGGACTGGGGATGAGCCCACATAACTCCCAGCTGGTTGCATGTGGGGATGCAGTTGTGATTATGGTTGCACATAATGCTGCTGCTGTGGGTGGTGGTGCGGCTGCGGACGATGTTGTGGTTGTGGTTGGGGCTATGGCTACGGTTCTTTTTTGGGTGAAATGGTGCTAGATGAGACCATGCACAAGTCCACAATTTCATTTTGTGTCGGTGGTGGTGACACTAAAGGGAAAGGAGCCGTCATGGTGGGATCGGTAAAAAATCCAGGGTCCACATTCAACGATGGAGAGGCTAGTTTGTTGTTAACCATAATTTTGGTTGCAAGGATGACCTTGGCATGTATGGTCGTCCCTTGCGAATCAATGGTGGTGATGGTAGGGATAACATTGGCAGGTGTCATTAACCCTTGAGGATCATGATAAGTGAGTTGGTCAACCGTCACAATCTTCCCTTCATGGGGGAACATCATGAGAAGGAAGACAGCTGATGCGACTGCTCTCATGGCATACATATAACTTCTTCCAAGGGTAAGGTTATAGTCCAGTTGAGCATTGATGACCTCTATGTCGATCCACACTATCTTCCTAGCTAATGTGATCGGGACATGGGGGAGGATTCCTTGGGATTTAGTGGGATGTCCATCATAAGCCCGCAGAGTTGTGGAGGACAGTTGTAGAATTGGTGATCCAAGTTTCTGCCAAACCAAGGTAGACATAATGCACGTGGATGCCCCCTCATCCACTATGCACCGGTGCACAACCAAATTCTAGATGGACACTGGGATTTGAAAGGCGATGGTTGATGGCATGCGTGGTTCTCCGTTCTCCATGTTGAAGGTGATCAAATTCCAGTTGGAGGGGTCTACTACCCCCAGGGAATCTAGCAAGGATTTTTGCTGCATTGGCCATGTTTTAAGCACCTCAAGAGTAGACATGGCGGTTGGTGTTTGGGAAAAATCATCCACAATGCTATAGCTGACTGCAGCTCAAGTTGTGGCATTATTGGTGATTCTGCGTATGGGGGGGCACATGAATGGGGGTAACTGGACAGGTAGGTTGGTTGTCTTAGACATGGATGTTGCTGATGAGTTAGCAGGTTCGATGGTTGTATTGTACTGATTCCATCTAGTTTGTAAGTTGACCTCTTTAGCGATCATGGCTAGCAGGTGGTGAACACCTATTTTGGCCGTGGGTGGTGCCCCTGGAGCATTAGGATTAGCCTGGGGAGGGGGAGCGATTGCCACCAATCCTTGGAATGGTAGTGGGTTTTGAAGCACCATGGGAGGAGGTCCTTGTGGTGTTGGTTTGGCTTGGGTTTGATCGGCATTGTTGGTGGCCTTTTGGGACTCATTTTGAATGGCCTACTTAGTGCGAGCCATGAGGGACACTTGAATGTATAGTACCCATAGACCTCACAGAGTGTGCATGGTTGGTTTGTGCACAATGGGGCATTGCGTCTTGGTGCATTTGGTCATGGGGGCTTCTGGGCTGACGGTTTGTCGTGACATTATTGGGAGGGTTTGGTTGTTGACCACCTCCTTGTAGTTGGTTATTTCCTTGGTTGCGGGGCCGGTTGTTTCTAGCTTTCCCTTGTTGATTGTTGGGAGCAGGCTGGTTGGGATAGTTTTGCTCTGCAAATACCTGTCCCAACAGAGCAGGTGGAGCAAGGGCCGGGGCTTACATAGATTGCATTGGCAGTGCATAGTAGATTTCTGGGGGTGGTGGTGCCACAAATGTGGGCATTTTCCCCACATACTACTGTGTTGGCCAATCCATGGCCTGAGCCTGTTGCTGTGGCGCAGGTTGTGCATAAGAAGTTGTTTCTCCGGACTGGGACATCATTCTAGCATAGTCCGGAGCTTGGTTTTGGTAAGCAACATTAGCAGTGTTGCTTGGTTGTGGTGTAATGGTAGGTGGTGTCGGTCAAGGCTGTGGCTATTGGGAGACCAATCCTATGATGCTGTGGACAGCATGGGATGCCCCCGGTGCATCATAGTAGGAGGTACTCAGGTGAGGAGTGTCTGGAATGATGGTATACAAGTATCCAGACTGGGAATAAATGAGGTCAAATTATTGGGCCTTTAGTATGGCCTCTTCTTCAGATTATGGATGTTTAGATGCAACGTCCTTTGCGATGGGTGGGAGCAAAGTCTTAAGGAACCAATCTAAGAAGATCCTATCATCCAGTTGGATTTTGCATAAGCTACGACATCGCCGCCACTCATGGATATGGTCAGTTATGTGAGTGGCAGTTCTTTGATGGCAGGATAATAGGATCTCCACCCCCTCGTCATATTCGACAGGGAGTTGGAAATACTATAGGAACATGAAGGCTAAGGATTTTAATTCGGGGTACTTGGCTTGTCGTAGCTCAATGTACCATTTGGCCGCAGCAACTGTAAGGGTGCATTGGAATAGCCTCAACCTGATGGAGTCATCTACAATGCTATTGGATGAGCACCATAGATGGAATGTCACTATGTGGTTTTGGGGACATTCCCCGGCTTTTCCTTCAAACTTGGGGATGTCTGATGGTAGCTTAGTTGGCATAGGTGACCAAAAAGCTTGGTGGTAGATGGGGTTGTTTGTTAATCTATCCAAGTCAGGAAAGTTTAGATGAGCCATGAAGGGTAGATTTGACCCCAAATTAATGTGGAATGGGGATGCGATGGTGGTGGGATTTGCTAGTACATAGTGCATCTGCATAGCTAGGGGTGCTTGCGGATGGGCCAGTTCCCCCAAGTGTTGTGGGTGGGATAGTATGAGTGGTGGGGACACTTCCCCCATGTATGATAGTAGTGGAAATGTAAGTTGATGGTCCACTACCCCCTTGTGTGGCAGAAGGGACAGTGTGTGTGGAGGGGCCACTGCCCCCATGTGTTGCAAGTGGGCCAGCTTGGCTGGTCACTATAGGTGGTGGAAACTGACTGATGATAGTTTGCATGATTGTGCTTGGTCCACTTTATAGGTTGTGGGTGACAGGTTGTGATGTGGACATGGGTCCACTTGCTAAGGTTAGGCCGGAAAATGGATCCAAATTTGCACTAGCCAAGGGGCTTGATGGTGCAGTATGGAGGTCTAGTTCAGACTGATATGGGTCTGAATCATAATCAGAGGCTATGTGGCCCTCTGATGGTGTGGGAGATCACTGAGATTGGCTTTGATGGTGTCGATTGAGTGTTCCAAATGGTGGTGGTTCGCCTCTTAGGTGTGAGGAAGATCATGGAGGATCAATTGTGTTAGATTTATGTCTGAAACTTGGTGGGAATGATGTTTGGACCCCAATTTTCTTGGCTTCCTATTGGCTGTAGGTGGTCACTTGTCCACCAAGACTGCCAGAAGAAAGCACTTGGCTTGTTCCTCATAGGTGCTTCTACTCAATCGAAAGGGGTCGTTTCCCGTTTCGCTTGGCAATTCCTCTCAGGGGCCAGCTACTTTGAGGTTCCTGTGATACTCCTCACAATGAGTTTCTAAGTAGAGCCCAAGTACTTCCCATAGTTGAAGTAGTGAGGGACTTATGTCCTCAAAGATTGCATATTTGTTTGAACTTAGTGTAAATTAGTAAATTTTAAGGCTTACTCAGCGTCATGAACTGAGTTGGGTTAATTGGTTGGTATGGTGTATTTGTTTGCTTATTTTTCTGGTACTTGGTTGCTACAATATGGTTTATGAATTCATCATGGTATAGTCCATGTCATTATGGTTGTGTGTGCAAGCATAATTAAACAAAAAATTTGAACAAGTACAATGATTAACGCTGAATGTTTGCAGGCCTAACTAGATGTCTACCTCACACTGATATTCCTCTTTAACCAAGAGAAGTTGTTGGGATCTCAACACAATGGGACTAAACCCATCTGTAGATCCTCAGGTCACCTCCTAGATGCAAGGTTGGTGAACACGGAGGACACTTAGCGCTGTGAGAAGCCCTCCTTCTCTACCCACTCTACCTTCCAGGTCACCCGGTTTTAATGGTTTTGGAACAATATCATGGAGTGCCTAGATCTATACGAGCTTGCCCTTCGTTGTATCTCAGAATACCCTGAAGGGTGATGACTGGGTAGAGGAGGAAGGGGGGAGCAAGATGGTTACTTTTAAGTTGCTTTTAGTTAGACTAGGTTCATTTTATTAAGCCATAATGGTTTACTTAACATTTACACATTGTTCATGAAATAATTTACAAAAAATAAAAGAAGAAACTGAAAATGACCTGCAATGGTGGGAAAAGGTGGCTGGGCTGCACTAATAGTCCTTTGAAACTGAAAACTATTGTCTATTAATCTTAAATTAAGGTTTTATTTGACAGGCTGCACATTTCTCACCAAAACTAGCGAGGGAGCCGCGAGATTTTTTCAGAAATGAGTGAGTGGTTCACACAGAATGAAGAAACAGCCGCAACCTAAGTTTCTGGGATGGAGTATCACTTATTGGGGGATTAAGTGCACCCTGGTCGCACCTGTTTTCCCATTAAGTGTGCCCCAGTCTCACCTTTTGCCCTGATATGAGCGCCCTGCTCTGGAATGGGGTTTTTTGGTGAGACAAAGTCAGATCTGGCTGACAGTAACTGGTACTGGGGTCAATCTGACTCGGTTCTACCTAGCAGAGGCTTCGATAGTAACTAAAATAGGAAATAAATAGGATTTAAGACAAATTTAAGATGAAATTTCTGAAAAACTAGGGCAAAAAGTTTTAAAACTTGAAAATAAAAAGTTCGGCCCAGGGATCGTATGGGATCAACCTGGTATGGTCGCCAGTTCTGTAGCAAGGATTTATCCCTGCTATAGTGGCAGGAATGGCTCCCTTATGCCTATAGGGCACAAGGGTAGGTTCCTTCTAATGGTGAAAATGCAGAAAAATGAAATGGAAATAATAGAAGTAGAACAATAAACTAAGCTAAACTAATCTAAACAAGAATAAAAATAAAATGGCAAGAACAATAAACTAAATCTAATGGTAGAAGGAAGAAAACAAAGCTATGGTAAACCCCTCTGCAGAAAATGGGTTAGGGTTCCACCTCCTTGAAACCTACAAATAAACCTAAGCTACAATGGAAAACCTGCAAAACAATGTTAATGACAAAACCTGCAAATGGAGACAAGGGTTAGAAAGCAAAGCATATTAATAAGAAAAGAAATAAACATAAAATCACAAATATACCTTCTCTAGTGGGGAAGGGCCACCATGCACTAGCTCATGGGAACACCTCTCTTGGTTTGGGAGCAATGGCTCAATGGGAATGAAAATGGAGGAGAGGGAGTGTGGGTGGTTTGAGAGGAAAAGGTCTCAAAGCATCCATGGGAAGCATAACAATAGGCAATGGGAAAATTGTTTTGATAGTGACCCCCAACCCTCCTTTTATAGCTTTTCCAAGGGGTTTTAGGGTTTTAAGCCCTTGGTCAGGGTTTTAGCCCCTTTTGATGGCTTTAGCTCCTAGGGGGCTATTTTGGACTCCTTTTTGGGGTTTTTATCTCTTTTTCTTCATCCTTAGTCTATTTGGAGGTGTGGGGGTCTATTGGAGGGTCTTATGGAGTGATATGAGGGTTGTGAGATGGTGTCCTTAGGTGGTGTAGGCCATTGAGAGATATGTGGGGAATTTTTGGGTTAACAGCTGCAACATATCAATTTATTGAGTGTTCCTCACATGTTCTAAATCCTCAAGAACCTTTTCTCACTTATCAGTTGACTTCAGTTGCTCTACATGGGTCCATTCTTCATCCGGTAGCTGTCTATATTTCTGATTTAGTTGAGAATATCATTCTTCTTCCAAAGAGGAAGATTCCTCTAGACATAATGATGGAGAGGTTCAGATGCCATGCCCTAGGATACCTGTGCACAAAACAATCAAATTGATCCTGATTCTACCTGCTTAATTAGAGCCTAGAGGGGGGGTTTTTTCCCATGTGGTTTTTCTCGAGCACCTTGTTTTTGAGCAGTTACTTTACTTTACTTGATGTAATGGGTGACCTATGGTCTTAGTTACCAGGGCCCATAGATTATCCAAGTTAGAGATCAAGAGGGGTGTTAGGATTATTAATCTTCTCTTGTCCAATTTGGTCATATGTCTAAATCGGGAGTCGTGTCTAAATCAGGAGTCCATCTAGTCTATTTATAGTCATTAACACCATTGGGTCCACTTGGCCTAATTGGGGCACATGTTTCAGTTACTAAAGTGTGGGGAACACTAATTGAGGGTCACTACCACTAATTGCACTTGATTGCATCAGTTTAGGAGCCTCCTAGACAAATCCCCACAATTTAGGAGCCATTGGGAGTGTCAAAACCAACCAAGGTCAGTTCAGTTCTGTTGATGACTATTTAAGCTAAGTTAGGAGTTAGTTACATTTAGTTCTAGTCCTATACATTCAGTTAGCGCTAGGTTTACTTGACTGCACTCGGGAGGGGTGCGTTTCTCACCTACCATAGTCAATTATTCTTATTCAACAATTAATGTAACACTTGATTTGTGTTTTAGAACTCTGATGAACTCCTATTATGGTTTAGACAAGGTTAGTTAACTATTGAGTCCTCCGATAGTGATTTAGACAAGGTCATAGTTACCTACAGTCAAGTAGAGTCTAATCAATTCGAATTTCCTCATGTGGATTCAAATTGCGTGTGGCTATTAAATCCATTCTACTTCATTGTAATTATTATCTAATTACTCTTTGATTAATGAAAAGCATTCATAGCTGCAAGCCATTTTTGCACTATTTCATTGTTAAATAACTGAGTAAATTGTGTGATATATCCTGTGAGTTGTGTGTTTGTCCACAGATCTATGTGCTCAATTTAATAAACATACAGTTCATTCTATTTTGCATCAAGGGTTAATTAAGCTATTAATAGTCTTTAATTTGAAGAAAAAATGGAAAACTTGGGAAAATTTTCTTTTTGTATCAGGATTCGATGCAGAAAAGCAGAAGGAAGAAGTGAAAGAAAACAAGTGTGAAACAACAGGTAAACAAACATAGCAAGATTTGGAACCAACAAATGAAGTGGGCAAAGAATTAGCAGAGAAATTGAATGATGTGAATGATGAGTTATCATAACTTATGTTCTACGAAGAATGTTGATAAAGGGGTATGTTCAGAAGAAATTGAAAAGGTTAAATTAGTTTAAAATTTGAAATCCAAAGGTGTGGATCTGAGTTCAAAACCCAGAATGCGATTGAGAAGTAAACTAGAAGCTGAAATAAGCCCAAATCCTGTACTTGATACTTTAGAAGAAAATGAATTGGTGGTCCCAAAAGAATCTGTTAGTATAGAAAAAATTTAGTTAATAAATAAAGAATATTTTTCAGAGGGTGAGAAGTTTATAGAACTTCAGGGAATGGAAGAACATATCCTAGAATTATTTTGTACAAACAAACAAAACTATGTTGAAAATGATGTTGGATTAGGTCAAAAGTTTGCAAAAGAGGATGAAATCATTGTGGATACAGAGGAAATAGAGGTTATTCCAAAACTGGTTCAAACAAAGAAGTTTATGTTGTCTTACAAGGAGCAAAATAAATATTTGCAGGAGGGCTGATGCATAATCATCGAATCCTTTAAAGACATTTAGATGCCACATGATACTGGAATAAATGGGAAACTCTGACTTTAGGTGACAATTAGGGGTACTTCCCTAACTTATTTGAAGATGGAGTAAAAAGAGAAAAGATAGGTAATTGAATTAGCTTCCATAATATATATCATTTATGCAAAGAAAATGTGTGTAAATTATTATAAAATTAGTTTCCCTGAAAGTGGGTTTTCAAATTTTCAGCACATCTTAACATATATGTTTGTGCGGGTGCAGCAATATATGAGGTAAATGATGTTCATTTGGGATAAAATATTGCAGACATATAAAGGACATATGGGCCTAGTGAAACACTATTTATTCAGAATTTTTCATGAATTATTTTTTTTATTATTAATTATTAAAGTCAGAAAATATTGAAATTAAAACCTTATGTGTGGGTGCAACACTTTAGGGGGAAAAATTAATGAAATCCTTGATTTGTTAATATAAAATCGTAGAGCTTGATCTCGTCTAGTGCACCATATAGTTTTTTGGGGAAATGGTGATGGAAATCAAAAGTTATATAACAAACAATCGATGTATGTATTTTTTAAAACTGGCATGTGTCATTTAAAAAAATAATTATAAATAGATAAAACATAGTTTTGAAGGGAAAAATTACATATTCAGAATCTTCATTTCTTACTCTACAATATCCTACATTTTCATAAAAAAATATTGTGTATGTCATATCAAAACACTCCATCTAAACTGAGCATATTGATAGAGTTATAAAAGACAAGAAATAGCCCTGGTTGATTTTTCCTAGCCAATAGGTTCGGTATTTCGAAGCTGCTTCCAAACCTAATGCCAAACCTTAATCCCGCCAATTATTTAAATTTTAAAATAATGCACATGCGATATAACGCATATGCGATATAGCTTATTCATATCGCATATGTGTTATATCGCATATGTGATATTAATATGCTATAATGCAGATGCGATATATAGAATTATGTTTAGAGCTAATTTATGTGGCATGGCCTCTAGATTCACAATGTCACTAGCTAATTCAGAGTTGTATGGGTGGTGGGTTCCCACTATAGATTACTTCATGGAATTTCTCTAATGTTACTAGCATAATTGAACTAGGTAAATTCTAATGGTGCTATATGTAAATTTTAACTATTTTTTTTTCCTAATGCATCATTGTTCATCACCCTCATCCTCATCATCATCACCACCCTCATCCTCATCCTCATCATCATCACCCTCATCCTCATCATTATCACCACCCTCATCCTCATCCTCATCATCATCACCCTCATCCTCATCCTCATCATCATTATCATATAGTCATCATCCTCCTCCTCATCATCATCATCATCATTGTTCATCATCATCATCATCACCATCACCCTCATCAGCTTCATTATCATCATCATCACCCTCATCCTCATCAGCTTCATTGTCACCCTCATCCTCATCATCATAATCATCATCATCATCACCCTTATCCTCATTAGCACCATCATGGTCATCATCATCATCATCATCATCATCATCATCATCATCACTGTCATCCTCATTAGCATCATCATGGTCATCATCGTCATCATCGTCATCATCATCATAATCACCCTCAACCTCATCATCATCACCCTCATCCTCATCTTCATCATCATCATCATCATCCTCATCCTCATCCTCATCATCATCATCATCATCATCACCCTCATCCTCATCTGCTTCATCATCGTCATCATCATCATCATCGTCATAATCACCGTCATCATCCTCATCCTTGTCCTCATCATCATCATCATCAACCTCATCATCATCATCACCCTCATCCTCATCATCATCATCGTCACCCTCATCCTAATCATCGTCATAATAGTCATCATCATTATCATCAGCATCATCATCATCATCACCACCATCATCATCATTACCCTCATTCTCATCACCATCACCATCATCCTCATTTTCATCATCATCATCATCATCACTCTCATCCTCATCAACTTCATCATGGTCATCCTCATCATCATCATCATCATCACCGTCATCATCCTCATCCTCATCAACCTCATCATCATCATCAACCTCATCATCAACATCACCCTCATCCTCATCATCATCATCATCACCCTCATCCTCGTCATCATCATCATGGTCATCATCATCATCATCATCATCATCATCATCACCCTCATCTTCCTCCTCCTCCTCATCATCCTCATCCTCATCATCATCATCATCATCATCACCCTCATCCTCATCAGCTTCATCATGGTCATCATCATCATCGTAAACCTCATCATCATCATCACCCTCATCCTCCTCCTCATCATCATCACCCTCATCCTCATCCTCATCATCATCATGGTCATCATCTTCATCATCATCATCATCATCATCATCATCATCATCACCCTCATCCTCATCACCATCATCATCATCCTCATCCTCATACTCATCATCATCATTATCACCCTCATCCGCATCAACTTCATCATGGTCATCATCCTCATCCTCATCCTCATCATCATCATCACCCTCATCCTCCTCCTCATCATCATCACCCTCATCCTCATCCTCCTCATCATCATCATGGTCATCATCATCATCACCCTCATCCTCATGGTCATCATCATCATCATCATGGTCACCATCACTATCCTCCTCATCATCATCATCACCCTCATCCTCATCATCATCATCATAGTCATCATCCTCCTCATCATCACCATCATCCTCATCATCATCTTCATCGTCACCCTCATACTCATCATCATCATCACCCTCGTCAGCATCGTTCATCACCCTCATCCTCACCATCATCATCATATTCATTGACAGCCTCATCCTCATCATCATCATCATCATATTCATCATTCTCCTCATCATCACCATCATCCTCATCATCATCTTCATTGTCACCCTCATCCTCATCATCATCATCACCCTCATCCTCATCATCATGGTTCATCACCCTCATCCTCATCATCGTCATCATGGTCATCATCACCATCATCATCGTCATCATCATCATGGTCATCATCATCATCATCATGGTCATCATCATCATCGACACCCTCATCGTCAACATCGTCAGCATCCTCATCATCATCATCATCATCATCATAATCCTCATCCTCATCATCATCATCATCATCACCCTCATCCTCATCATCATCCTCATGTTCATCATCATAATCATCATCATCATCATCATCACCCTCATCCTCACCATCATCATCATAGTCATCATCCTCCTCATCATCACCATCATTGTTCACCATCATCTTCATCGTCACCCTCATCTTCATCATCATCACCATCCTCGTCATCGTCGTCATCGTCATCACCATGCTCATCATCATCATCATCATCATCATCATCATCATCATCATCACCCTCATCCTCATCATCATCATCACCCTCATCCTCCTCCTCCTCCTCCTCATCATCATCCTCATCCTCAACGTCTTCATCGACACCCTCATCCTCAACATCATCAACATCCTCATCCTCATCATCATCATCATCATAATCTGTTGGGCACTAGGGCAGACCCAGGTTTTATACCTTTAACTTCGCACCAACAAAAGACCCACAGTGTTGGCCCTTCCGACAACAACCTGCAAACAGGTTGCAGTCTCACCCGAAACTGCTATGGGATGCCGCAGAACCAGGTTTCTGCAAGCAGAAGAGGGATATTACTGTACCTTTAGCTTTTAACAGATTATAAATATAAATCACAGAGCTTAACATTCACTTATTTAGCTTCGCGGTTAGATAAACAAACAGTGCCTTGCGCAACCCTTTCTTGGGAATTCACAGCGAAGTTATTATCTAGCAATGATCTTTACTTATCAGATATATAGATATTAATGCATGAAAGAAACACAACAGAAATAGCACACAGAACCACGACACAAGATATAATGTGGTTCACCCCCAGTGTAGGGGTTACGTCCACAGAACTGCATTTTATTCAACTTTCTACAAAAACCACAGTTCTGATCTACGCACTCAGCTGCAGATCCCTTCAAGTCCTCAAAGCCGCGCACATAGCTGCAGGCCTCTGCGCACACAGTTGCAAAGGTCGTCCATGCACACAGCTGGGACTTAACCTTTTCTTACAAAAATAGCCTTAGCTTCGCATTGATTCCTCTTTCATAAAAAGCCTAACCTTACTTCTTTACAAGAGTGCATATTTATACAACGCACATATTACAAAACCATGGGCTTAAACCATGGGCACCCCGAACCCTAAACCCTGGACTTAAACCATGGGTTTATTACAAAAATAAGACTTTGACTCAACCCCGACACCCCTAAGATTATTTTGAGCCGTAGCTCTACTTACAAGTTCCCAAAAACCCACGGAGTTACCCACCTTAAGGACCATTAGGGTGCGCGCCCCGACAGGCCCCTAAGACTCACCAGTGTCCCGTCCCGGGACACTCTGCTATTCTTCTGGGGAACGAAGTTTCTTTGCGAGGATGGTGAACTGAGTGTTGAGACTGTGCATGATGTCGTCAGCTGCTCTCTCCTTTTCCACCAACTCTTGCAATACTATGGATGATACTTCGCTGGCCTTTTCCTGTGTGAATGCATCATAATCTTTCAGAATTTTGAACTGGATATCCACAGCAGTACTTAATTCCAAAGCCTCACTGACAAGTGATTGTATAGAGTTTTCCAACTCTGTTAATTTCACCCTGCATGACTCAATTTCCTGCTGGAGTTCCTTGCTGCGCTTTACTTTGAGCATTTTTTTCATAGGTGGTAGAGTCTTAATTTCCACTTTTACAGCATCCAACTCTGCCTGTCGCTGCTTGATGGTTTCTTGCAGCTACCCTATTTCTAGATGTTCCTGCAGGGTGGTCCAGGCCTCGACACTGTCTCCGAGCAGCTTTGCTACGCTACTCACAATATCTAAGATTTTTTCTACTGATGCCTGAATGTCTATGTGGCACTGTTCTTTGACCTCAGGGGGAGTTTCTGGAGGGATGCGCAGTTGAAGCTTCGTGATCTGAGTCTCATGTGCTGCTTTGAGCGTTTCAATCTCACTGCGAGACTGTTGTGCATAGTCTTTCAGCCTGACTACTCTTTGTTCTGGTTCTTCTACCAGTTGTATGTTGAAATCGGGAAGACTTCGACATGCCTAATCCAAAACTTGGACTAGGGTAATCCGCTTACGTTCTGCATCCCTCTTTCTCTGTTCCGCGACCTCTAGCTGCGCTATGAGGCTATCATTTTGCTTCCTGGTATCTTGCAACTGTTCTTGCGAATAGCGGTCTCGAGCCTGGATTTCCTTCACAATAGCTGACTGGCAGAGATGCAATTCCATCATGGACATCTTGGTATAATCGATTCCTACTACCATGCTCATCTCTGCGTGGGATGCTGCATCAGTTATGATGAGGGCAGCACTTGACACTTGGCCCTTGTTTTCTCTAGCAGGCCATTGCCTTAGGTCAGGATGCATGCTTACTGAGGCACTACTTGCTGAAGCGCCAGTCAGCGATTTCTCCGCTAAGTCCTTCAACTCCGAAATATGCTTCGCTACACCGGTGAGGGCCTGTAGGTGCATATCTGCAAATTCTGACCATTTCTAGGTGAGAGTTTCTGTGGACTTCGACAGAGCCTGAGCAAACTCCTCACTTGTTAGGGCGGCCTCTTCGACAATATTCTTGTCCTTCGATGCCTTTGTTTTCTTCCAGGACTGCGATTTGTCTACTTCCTCTGCTTCTGGTGTCTTGCGCTTATGCTGCCTATTAGGGTCTGAAGTAGTTTTAACCGACTCGTCTTCTTCTTCTTCTTCATCTTCATTTCCACCATCTCCTCCATGGTCTCTTTCAGTCTACTGCGACTCAGTTTGTTCGTCACTGTCTTTAGGTGGGTCTTGCTGCTGTGTGTGACTGGGGCCTGCACCCATATCAGTGACAGGAGGAACAGGAATCTTAGGTTTTGTTCCTGCGTCTTTTAACCATTCTGTCGGCCACTGTTGTACTACCACGAGGATGTCAGCTTTTGTCACTACATATGGCAACTTAAACCATTGATGCTTCTTATCTGCGCAAGCCTAGATAAAAATATGGTGCATATCGGCCCTGAAATTGACCGCTCCATCATACTGAGAGAACAACTCATTACTGAGCCATGGGGTTTTTATAATCTCATACGAGATACTCATCATATAAAAGGAAAATACATAGTTTGTCATCTGTTGGTGGGTTTTATCCTGTGAAACCCATAGCGATGCGTACCTAGCTACGCCAGGCATGTGTGCCGATACAACAGCAAACTGTGTTTCAGTAGGTTCTTGCTATCCTACCAGCGCAATGAGGACAATCAACCATGAGTAGTGGAAGGGCCGACCCTTCTCCTGCGCGTCGCGGGCATCTTCAAGGAATTCCTTCGCAAGATACGCTGCCCAGTTGTAGCTATAGCCTTCGGCGCAGTTGATAGCAATTTTGATTACCAGGGTAGGCACTTCAATTGGTCTGCATTTCCGCATAATTTTTCATGCTAAGAGCTCAGCTGCGAAGCGAATGTTCTACTCTTGAATCGCAGAAGTGTGATACCCACGTTTCCCCTTCGTCAAGCCAAAGCACTCCTTCATGCTTTGTGCGAGCTTCATATCTTCGTGCTTTGAGGGAAATTCTGTCCCCGGATTAGGCCCTGCCATTGGTAAGCCGGTGATCCTATGAATGAGCTCATCATTAATAACAATTTTCTTGTCGCCGATCCATAGGTAGCCATCATGGACTAACTCCAACAGCTGCTTGACCACGATGGTGACTTGTGTGCTGCGGCAAAAGTGGGGAACATCAAGTATCTTGAGCAGACTAGCTCGATCCAGGCCAGCAGCCCATTGTTTTACTTCCAGCACTGTCGCACTAGTCTCTGGATATTTAACAAAGTGTAAGTATTGGGCTGGTGCGAACTGTGGAAACTTCCCATGATCATTCATGTCGTGGTCAACATACTTAAGCCGATCTATTTTCCCTGTCATCGTTCTGACTAGCTGCACACCCGGTGGCAGCGAAGGGGTGCATACAATGAACTTAGCACTCCGCCGAGGCGTTTTAACTCCAGGTCGAATAGGCTAAAGATATGGTGGCCGCTGCAGGGAAATGTCCTCATCCCCTTCAAGTGGGATCTTTGTTGATCCAGGTGGATTCATCCCAGGATCCTCCGATGTTTTCCCTGATGGCTTACGTCTATCTTCGTTCCGCTTAGAACGAACTTCAGGCTTAAACTATTTCCTGGCAGATCGTGTCTGCATTGGCAGGGTCGGTGCTGGTAGAGTCTCTTCACGGACTACAGGCTCAGGTGGGGGGGCGAAAATGTGTTGCAGACCCGTCTGTTCAAATTCTCTCAATAGGTCCTGGAGTTCACGCTCAGCTGACATGGGTTCAATTGTGAAACTCAAGGAAATGTGGAATGTGATTTCCCCGTACCCGAATGTCTTCATATACAATCCATCGACCAAATATGCCATAAATGTGCATTGAAGGCGCCAAATCTGGCAGAGATTTTGTTTCCACGGTGCTAGGTTTTGGCGGATATCATTAGGACAGGCAATTAAGGAAATTAAAGTACCGGCGCCACCAAATCGGCAGTGTTCCAACGGTTGGCTTTTGGGCTGCAGCGCAACTGGATCTGTAGTTGTGTCGTAATAAGGATCGTTGACACCATATTGACCTTCGGTACATCCTGACAAATTCTACAACCCAGCTGTGGGCTTCAATCTCGCAGGTCGGTACTTATTTATTTCTGTGTTGCCAAATATATCAGCATGCCGAAACCTGAGCACCGTATACCAGTTCACTGCTACAGCTGCCCAGATATGGACAAGCCTATGTGCCCGTCGAGGTACATGTTTCCATACTTAGTAACGGGGCTCCACGTGTTCCTGTAGTCCACTTTTCCCATCGAACCTGCTGCACACCTCCTGGAGCTGATCCACGCATCTTAAGCGAAGAGATTTTTGACAAGCTTCCCAACTAGGAATGTACTTCTTATGGTTATCCCTCCATCTTGCTGCGGTGGCATGGAATGCTGAATCCAAAGTCTCCTGTGTCTGTGAAGCCGGCATATGTTCTGAGAATGTCACACTAAAATCTATTGGGTCTGTCGAACCATCAAAAACGGGTAAGGCTCTTGTAAGCCATCTGAGAGACTTGGTAATTCGGGCACATCTGTGTCCATGGAGCTCATACAATTGGTTCTTCCAATTCTCTAAACCATCATCTGAGTCCGTCATACAAGAGCTGTCACATTGCCAATCCATAATACCTTTGGCACTGGGGTCAACATAATCTTCTTCCTTCGCTGTAATGTTATAGATGTGCTCCAGAACATCCTAATCTTCGTCTCTAAGTGGTTCTGTGTATCTTTCTCCTTATGAGGGATCCAGTGGTAGGATGAATCACAACTCTTTCCCTTCGAAAGTCATTTGTTTCTTCTTAAGGTTAATAACTACAGCATTCGCCATTTCCCATTCAATTCCTAACAAGGCTGGATATGGATTGTTGTCGTCAATGATCTCAATAACTTCGAAGTCTGCTATAGTACAGATGCCATCAATATCTACTCGAACATTAGGGAATCATCCTAGGGGCACAATATTGTGCTGATTGGCTAATCTCAACTATATAGGGGACCAGGCGAGGGTAGGTTGTCCCATTTGTTCCCAAGTTTGCTTGGTTAAGACATTTACCTCTGATCCTAGGTCCAGGATAACATCAGTCATATCATACTATCCTATCTGGGCATTCAATCTCATTTCCCTACCAATTCTTCAGACATGATTAACATTTTTCTCCTTATCAACTCTTCTCTGAGGTTCACAGAAAGCAGGAACTTTTTGCAACTCCTTTAAAGCATTCTGATTCCTTAAGAGTTTCATACAGCTCTGTAAAAAGGAGGACAGTGTACTTACTTTATCCATCGAATCTTCTTGCGGATGCGACTACTGCTGATGTGGCTGCGCAGGTGCTACTGCTGTGGTAGAATCCCCAAAATATTGCTTGGTTTGCATGAATGTCTCCTTTCCTCTTTCAATCTCAAAGGCGGGGACTTTCACGGGGGCCTAACGAACCCAAGTCTATTTCTCAGCAGGTTGTATATGCATCATAGATCCACTTATGGTAACAACATTAACGACGGGGGAAGGTCTTTGGTCGACTGAAAGCATCTGAAGATTCTGAGTAGGGGCACTGTTTCTTTCCTGAATCTTAGCTATCAACTGCGGGCAGTGCTCGATCACATGGTCTACTGCGCGGCAATACCGACATGTCATAGTGGGGTTCCGATAGTCGCGAGCCAGATGTCCGTCCTGGTTATAGTTATAACACACAACATGACCGCGTCCTCTGCCAGCCATACCACCCCGACCACGGCCTCCAAAACCACCTCTACCTGATGCACCACCGCGGTATCCATAGCCGTCATTACTCGGTCCCTCATTTTGTACCCGATAGGCATCGTAGGTGCGTTCTCTCATGAGGTCATAACTGTGACACTCATCTTCATTATGTCCTACGGACTTATATAATTTGCAGTAAGGGTTGTTTGGGACTTGCACATACCTCTGTAGCAGATAGCAATTCTCAGGTCGATGCTGGCCAGTTGTCCGACAGATCTCGCAATATGGAATAGTAGGGTTGAACAGGTTTGGCGCGCTAGTATTCAGGTAATTCCTTACCACAGGGCACTGTTCCTTGTCGTGACCTTCTGTCCGACATTGTGTGCACCAAACCTCTTCGCGACCAGTTTTTCCTTTCTTCATATCGTGAAGCTCCAGAGCCATCACTGCCAACTGCGCTTGGATTTGAGCAATACCAGAGTTGTCTTCGACAGGAGCGGTTTCAAGCTTCATCGCTATTTCCAGAGCCTCCTACTATTCAGCAACCTTCTGCTGCATGAGTGGAGTTCTGATATGCGGTAGCAACGCTGCAATAAACCATTCTTTGTGCTGCACAGGTCCAATGGGGAAACTGACTTGGTCTAGCAAAACTTTGAATCTTTGATCAAAGTCCCATACTGATTCTCCACGCCTTTGCTGAATCTCTTTCAACTCCGTGATACACTGCAACTCTGATTTTGGCTTCTTAAATTCCTTTATCATTGCTGCTTTTATATCAGGCAATGCATGGTTCTGAGTGCTGGAGAACTTCATGAACCACGTCAGAGCACGGTCTCGGAAAGAAGTAACCAGCTGTGCTCTTTTTGTATCTTGATCCGTAATAGACTTAGCAGTCCACACTGCTTCACATAAAAACCAGAACTATTCTGGATCCTCTGATCCAGTTCCTTTGAAAATAGATAGCTTAATGTCATCATGCATATGGGCCATAGTGGATCTAGGGGGGGATGGAGGGGGACTGGAAGTAGGTGGGGGGGAACTTACTGGGGTAGACTGACCTGTGACAGGAGTACTCGGGCTAGGGTGAATTTCAGATTGCGACAGGTTCTCAGGGATAATAGGTCTTCGCTACGGGGTTACGGGAGGGTTTCCAACAGAAGGGGTTTCCTCGGGTTCTGAATCAGTGGGATTTATAGGGGAATACTCGGTAGGCTGACCCTGGGAATAGGATCCAAAATCTCACTTGTACCTTTTTTCCACTTCGTAGCAAACCACTTTGCTCATCGAAGGTATTGTCACTTGCAAACATAGGTTAGTAATACAAAATATAACAGTCTGATTCAATGAGCAGTATACCTTTTTCAGCTAAAAGCATTTTAATTCTCAAACTAAATGAATGCAAAAACTTACCCCTGGGTCCTTTGAAAAACTGCCGCTCGGCTTCACTGAAGGATGTACTCGCGGGGGTCCAAGTAGGAAACTGGCATTCTTGGAAGTTCGTCCTGCTCTCTGTTAACCTGGATAACCACTGGTGCAACTCTATGTGGATACTACCAAAGAAAATTTCATAAACATCACAAAAAACATACCTTTTTAAAAATTCATTTGCACTACGACACGGATCTTTGTTCTCTTGCTTAGCGAATTTCAGATAAGTCTCATCAAGCCAATCACCGATTTCCTTCACAGAGGGTCTCCAGAACATAGCCCTCAAGGTACGACGCAAACCCCTCTTGAGCAGATACTGAGTTCAACCGGCAACGGAACCAATTTGTTGGGCACTAGGGTAGACCTGGGTTTTATACCTTTAACTTCGCACCAACAAAAGACCCACAGTGTTGGCCCTTCCGGAAACAACCTGCGAACAGGTTGCAGTCTCACCCGAAACAGCTATGGGATCCCGCAGAACCAGGTTTCTGCAAGCAGAAGAGGGATATTACTGTACCTTTATCTTTTAGCAGATTATAAATATAAATCACAGAGCTTAACATTCACTTATTTAGCTTTGCGGTTAGATAAACAAACAGTGCATTGCGCAACCCTTTCTTGGGAATTCACAGCGAAGTTATTATCTAGCAGCGATCTTTACTTATCAGATATATAGATATTAATGCATGAAAAAAACACAACAGAAATAGCACACAGAACCACGACACAAGATATAACGTGGTTCACCCACAGTGTAGGGGTTACATCCACAAAACTGCATTTTATTCAACTTTCTACAAAAACCACAGTTCTGATATGCACACTCAGCTGCAGATCCCTTCAAATCCTCAAATTCACCCACACAGCTATAGGCCTCTGTGCACACAGCTGCAGATTTCCTTAATCACCAAAAACCCTCTGCACACACAGCTGCAGAGGTCGTCCACGCACACAGCTGGGACTTAACATTTTCTTACAAAAATAGCCTTAGCTTCGCATTGATTCCTCTTTCCTAAAAATCCTAACCTTACTTCTTTACAAGAGTGCATATTTATACAGTGCACATCTTACAAAACCATGGGCACCCTAAACCCTAAACCCTGGACTTAAACCATGGGTTTATTACAAAAAGAAGGCTTTGACTCAACCCCGACACCCCTAAGACTATTTTGAGCCATAGCTCTGCTTACAAGTTCCCAAAAACCCGTGGAGTTACCCACCTTAAGGACCATTAGGGTGCGCACCCCAACATAATCCTCATCCTCATCATCATCATCATCGTCACCCTCATCCTCATCATCATCATCATGGTCATCATTATCATCATCACCCTCATCCTCATCATCATCATCATATCACCATCCTCCTCATCATCACCATCATTGTTCACCATCATCTTCATCGTCACCCTCATCATCATCATCATCACCATCCTCATCGTCATCATCATCATCATCACCATCCTTGTTGTCATCATCATCATCATCATCATCATCATCATCATCACCCTCATCCTCATCATCATCATCACCCTCATCCTCCTCCTCCTCCTCCTCCTCATCATCCTCATCCTCATCATCTTCATTGACACCCTCATCCTCAAAATCATCAACATCCTCCTCCTCCTCATCATCATCATCATAATCCTCATCCTCATCCTCATCATAATCCTCACCCTCATCCTCATCATCATCATCATGGTTATCATCATCATCATCACCGTCATCATCATCATCATCATCATAGTCACCATCCTCCTCATCATCACCATCATTGTTCACCATCATCTTCATCATCACCCTCATCATCATCATCATCACCATCCTCTCCCTCGTCATCATCATCATCACCATCCTCTTCATCGTCATCATCATCATCATCACCCTCATCGTCATCATCATCATCACCCTCATCCTCCTCCTCCTCCTCATCATCATCATCCTCATCCTCATCGTCTTCATCGATACCCTCCTCCTCAACATCATCAACATCCTCATCATCATCATCATCATCATCATAATCCTCATCCTCGTCCTCATCATCATCATCACCCTCATCCTCATCATCATCATCATGGTCATCATCATCATCATCATCATCACCCTCATCCTCCTCCTCATCATCATTGTCATCATCCACCTCATCATCATCATCATTGTTCACCATCATCTTCATCGTCACCATCATCCTCATCATCATCACCATCCTCGTCCTCATCATCATCATCATCATCACCATCCTTGTCATCATCATCATCATCCCTCATCCTCATCATCACCATCACCCTCATCCTCATCATCATCATCATAGTCATCATCCTCCTCATCATCACCATCATTTTTCACCATCATCTTCATCATCACCCTCATCATCATCATCATCATCGTCACCATCACCCTCATCCTCATCATCACCATCACCCTCGTCCTCATCATCATCATCATAGTCATCATCCTCCTCATCATCACCATCATTGTTCACCATCATCTTCATCGTCACCCTCATCCTCATCCTCATCATCGTCATCATCATCCCTCATCCTCATCATCACCATCACCCTCATCCTCATCATCATCATCATAGTCATCATCCTCCTCATCATCACCATCATTGTTCACCATCATCTTCATCGTCACCCTCATCCTCATCCTCATCATCGTCATCATCATCCCTCATCCTCATCATCACCATCACCCTCATCCTCATCATCATCATCATGGTCATCATCATCATCGTCGTCATCATCATCATCATCCCCATCCTTATCAGCATCCTCATCCTCATCCTCATCCTCATCCTCATCATCATTGTTCATCAGCCTCATCCTCACCATCATCAACACCCTCATCCTCATCATCATTGTTCATCAGCCTCATCCTCACCATCATCAACACCCTCATCCTCATCATCATCGACACCCTCACCCTCATCCTCATCAACACCCTCACCCTCATACTCATCAGCATCATGCTCATGGACACCCTCAATGTTCATCACCCTCATCCTCATCATATCCAGATAAATGTAAATTACACATTTTCATTGAGCACTAAATCGCATATGCGATATATCGGGAATGCGTTATGGAAAACATGTAAAACCCTGTCCGTTCATTAAAAATATGGAATTCAATATTGCATATGCGATATATCGGAGGTGCGTTATATCGCATATGCGATATATGTTTTATAGAAAATGTAGGGTGGCATCGTGTTGGCCACCTTTAACCTATCAAAAGACATAATTCGTCTAAACCCACGCACAGAGAACTGTTGGACATGCAATTTTTTTATCATTACTTACATAATTGCATAGTTTTGTACAGGTTTGGGTGGATTTCAATGGGGAATGTACGTAATAGAGGAAGAAAATCAGCAAGGAAGGTGCTTACACTGGAAGAAGCAAAAAATAAAAAACAAAAAAAAGGGAAGATTCAAGAAATCATCGGCATTCATTACATGAGAAAATAGTTCCCATTCCCCCTCAAGAGATACCTGGCGTAGAGGCTAAGGAAGATAATGCAACATTAAAAGAAGCTGGTTATACGGATTTTATATTATTCATCCATTAGTAAACAGACAATCTTGTGAAGAGTTCAATAATTATGTTACTCTCGATGTAAATGTGACTCAGCAACAACCATGTTCGGTGGTTCAATATCCTAATCGAAGTTGTGAGCTGGTAGTGGATGTTAACGTCACTCCAGCATTTCAAATGGCAAGAAATTTTGCATCAAAACGAAAGAGAACTCCTAAACGAATACAAGTGGACGAGAGCGGATTGACTTCCATGGAAGGTAAGGTGGCTAAATGCACTATCCTTCGTCATTCTTCTCAAATAATGAAACAATATTTTGATAACAAATACGAAGCCGGTAAATGCCAACTATTTTAATCTTTTCTTAAATCTAGAAGTATGGCAACTGTTAGAAGAAATTTAGGCATAACAACAATCAAGAATATGGAATCAAGTAATCACATTGTTAAATCTCTTGTTGTTGCATTCACATCGATTGGTAAAAAAACTCGTTCAAAAGACTGTAATGTGGCTCATCATGTATTGGATGAATCAATTGTATGTAGATCCACAAGACAATGTCAT
Organism: Pseudotsuga menziesii; assembly: GCA_001517045.1. NCBI lineage: Eukaryota > Viridiplantae > Streptophyta > Pinopsida > Pinales > Pinaceae > Pseudotsuga > Pseudotsuga menziesii. The sequence continues at coordinate 361,608 of LPNX010027859.1, forward strand.
TTACTTAAATGCACATCAGAAATTGTTCCTTTACATCCAAATACACTTAAAAAATATTCAGGAAGAAGAGACAACCTTGATGTAGAGGGACAAATGGAAACACTATGGGCATTTAGCGGTAGGTTGCCCCACAAAGACATGAAGTTAGTCGAAGCAGTGAAGGGCCTAGTGCAAACGTTTTGGCATGATAACACTAGGGATTCTTCTAACACAAAGGATGTGTTAAAACATTGTAGGGGTTCTCATCACACTGAACCTTGTGTTAAGCATTATCTTGACATGACACAAACTCAACTGTTTGGATGTTTAAAGTTTCCCACGTAGAGCTAAGGCTCGGGAAAAGATCTTTTGAAAAATGCAAGCCTTGGTATGTTAGAATCAATACCATCCAGAACACTTGTTGTTGTAGATACCACATAGAGTTTGACCTATATTACCATACATTTGCACATATACGCCATTTTTTGCATCCTAACCATGTGCAGGAATGCTCAAGTACAGTACCACCAATGTCATCCAAAGATTTCATCCATAGCATCATGTGTCTAAGGCAAGATGGGCAGACACATTATTTAAAACAATGTGTAGACGGGTGTTGCAACAATTGTGGTGGGCTATCCTTATGGTCTGATTGCATCCATGAAAGTGAAGATCAAGCATTTGGGAATGCAATTGTTGAGAAGCAGAACTATCAGTATGAGACATATCAGCTAAATGATGGGAAAGAAAGTAGGAAGATTAAATTGGTGACTTCACAGGTAAATTCTTGAATATTGACAAATTAATATTCATGTACCAGGTGCGAGTATGTGATTTTATTCTAGAGTTTCATGGAAAGATCCAATAGTACATTCAACATGTCGATATGGCACAGTGGCAAGATGAGCAATTCAGAATATGCCGAGACACCTTCCCTCTCGGAACAATACTATCAGTGGTTGACTTTGCTGAAAATTACACCCTACAACCACAAAATGAAATTCAAAGTCAATACTATCACTCAGAGCAGGTGAGCATAATGGTTCATATCACATATTGACATGGGCAAGATAGCAATGAAGAGAAATGTGTGACACTGAAAGAAAGTCACTTCTACATAAGTGACGACCAGACCCATGACATCCATTACGTGCAACATTGCTTTAAATTATTCTATGACCATGTGATAGCTATGGATATACCATTTTATTGTCATTTCATTTAGTCAGATGGTTGTGCTGGAAAGTTCAAGAATGCACATGTATTTGAATGGTTGTGTTTGTTGCACCTAAAATACAAGGTGCCACATGTATGGAACTACTTTGAAACTAGTCATGGAAAAGGAGAGCACGATGGTGCTGGTGCATGCATTAAAACTGCCCTTCAAAGAGAAGAGATGAAGTTTACAGGTGCTCACCTTCGAGACACTGCATCTATAGTCCAGTGGTGTGCATATGTCATGGTAGAACAAGCAACAAGGAAACACTTAGTGCGAAGAATATTCTGAAAGGTTACAAATGTGAACCAAACACAAACACCTCGGGTGGACATAGTGCATGGAACTCGACAGTTTCATTCAATTAGAAGCTCAGACAACTCAGCCCTACAAATTTGGACAAGATTGAAGGCTTGCTTTTGTAGTTCCTGTAGCATCGGTGAATTGGGTGATTGTGAGCATATTGATACCATTGATACATGGGATCGAGTGACACTTCACACCAATTTCAATAGGGGTAATGAAATAGACCATTTGGAATATGATCAGACACATATTTCTAGATACTATGATCACATATCGGATCTCATACAGGCAGGTACATGAGTAGTACCTAAATAAAAAAATGTATTTATGTATTGTTTACTCGACCTTTGTAGAATTTAATTTATGTAGAAATTAGAAATGCAAGACCTTATTTACAAAATCTATTGTTAACTCGACCTATTTCCTTTCACAGGTCAGATATATGCAATGGTTTCCCTGAAAAATAATGAATGGGGTTCTAACTATTGGTTGGCACGTTTCTTAGAGGGGAAAAAAACCCTTCTAGAACCTATTACAGATGATGAAAATATTGAATTCCCAACCGGCTCAATGTTTATAAAAGGGGAGTACATGACACTTGCAGCACAACAGAAAAGGAAGGGTGGGTATGTATATCAGGATTATAGACCAAGAGCTATTTTATACCACTTCACCAACCTAGTAGTTGGTACAAACATCAAGCTCCGCACACTTGCTCACAAAAACAGGTCACATGTACAATACTTGCTAGCTCATATAGAGCACGAAAGATTGATGGACACCATCGGCACCAGAGATGATCCGGATGGCCTACTTGTATGAGTGCATTGTCAGGTGCGTTATTTAAACCATGTTTGCACATTTTCATTGGGTTCTCTTTTATTTCTTATGATGTTACTAATGTCTAACCTTTCGTGTGCCTAGGATACAAACACCATCTACGGCACATTGGAAGCACCAAGAATGGTGTCTTTAGGCACCACCAAATATAGTTCGGAAAATAACAAGCTCTCGAGTTGTTGAAATTTACATTTCTTGATGTTTTTAGTTTAATATATACATTTAATTACATTGCCATGTACAAATCAGAATCCAACTAGAGGCTTTCATACTTGCATGCACCAATTAGGGTCAATACAAGGTATGAGATGGAACTAGAAACACATGAGATCACCAATACTAGGATTTCATGAGTCACCAAGTTGCATGCTCCAACTAGGTTCAAGACAAGGTATGAGATGTCCAACTAGGGTTTGGTGAGCAATCATGCAAGTTAGGAGAGGGAACTAGAAACACATGATCACCAATACTTGCATGCACCAACTAGGGTTTCATGAGTCACCAATTTGCATGCTCCAATTAGGTTGAAGACAAGTTATGCTCGATGTCCAACTAGGGTTTGGTGAGAAATCATGCAAGTTAGGAGAGGGAACTACAAACACATGATCACCAATACTTGCATGCACCAACTAGGCTTTCATGAGTCACCAATTTGCATGCTCCAATTAGGTTCAAGACAAGTTATGAGATGTCCAACTAGGTTTTGGTGAGCAATCATGCAAGTTAGGAGAGGGAAATAGAAACACATGATCACCAATACTTGCATGCACCAACTAGGCTTTCATGAGTCACCATTTTGCATGCTCCAACTAGGGTCAAGACAAGGTATGAGATGTCCAACTAGGGTTTGGTGAGAAATCATGCAAGTTAGGAGAGTGAAATACAACCACGTGATCACCAATACTTGCATGCACACCAACTAGACTTTCATGAGTCACCAAGTTGCATGCTCCAATTAGGGTCTTGAGACAAGGTATGAGATGTCCAACTAGAGTTTGGTGCGTAATCATGCAAGTTATGAGATGTGCTTTATGAGACGGAACAAGGTACGAGATGTGATTTTATTATGATTTTTAGTGGCATTGGTATGGAAAAAGAGAACTCAAAATCATCATAAAGTAATTATTTGTACATGGTCATATGGGGGATTTTGCTAGGGATGAACTTAGTTCTTAATTCTACTTGGGGAAAAAATCATTCTTTGTTCAAGAATTAATCTCTTATTCAAGCATTGTCTCAAAAATCAAACTAAACACATGTACATCTAATTCTTTTCCCATGGTAGCAATACATATCAAAGTCATGGGTTTCCTTGATGGTGCATATCAAAGTGATCCAAATTTTAGTATCACAGAGCATCTTAATTTTCTTTGATATGCATGTCGGTAAGTATAAAGTTGGAACTCGCATTGGAATTGGCAAGGTATGAGATGTCAAACTATGGTTTGGTGAGAAATCATGCAATTTAGGAGAGTGAACTACAAACACATGATCACCAATACTTGTATGCACCAACTAGGCTTTCACGAGTCACCAAGTTGCATGCTCCAACTAGGGTCAAGACAAGGTATGAGATGTCCAACTAGGGTTTAGTGAGTAATCATGCAAGTTAGGAGAGTCAACTACAAACATATGAGATCACCAATACTTGCATGCACCAACTATGGTTTCATGAGTCACAAATTTGTGCATGCTCCAATTAGGGTCAAGACAAGCTATGAGATGTCCAACTAGGGTTTGGTGAGCAATCATGCAAGTTAGGATAGTGAACTACAAACACATGATCACCTTGATACTTGCATGCACCAACTAGGCTTTCATGAGTCACCAAGTTGCATGCCCCAACTAGGGTCAAGACAAGGTATGAGATGTCCAACTAGGGTTTGGTGTGCAAACATGCAAGTTAGGAGAGTGAACTAGAAACACATGATCACCGATACTTGCATGCACCAACTAGGCTTTCATGAGTCACCATTTTGCATGCTCCAACTAGGGTCAAGACAAGGTATGAGATGTCCAACTAGGTTTTGGTGAGAAATCATGCAAGTTAGGAGAGTGAACTACAAAAACATGATCACCAATACTTGCATGCACACCAACTAGGCTTTCACGAGTCACCAAGTCGCATGCTCCAATTAGGGTCTTGAGACAAGGTATGAGATGTACAACTAGGGTTTGGTGCGTAATTATGCAAGTTATGAGATGTGCTTTATGAGACGGAACATGGTATGAGATGTGCTTTTATTATGATTGTTAGTGGCATTGGTATGGAAAAAGAGAACTCAAAATCATCATAATGTAATTATTTGTACATGGTCATATGGGGGATTTGGCTAGGGATGAACTTAGTTCTTAATTCTACTTGAGGAAAAAACCATTATTTTGTTCAAGAATTAATCTCTTATTCAAGCATTGTCTCAAAAAGTACACTAAACACATGTACATCTAATTATTTTCCCATGGTAGCTTACATATCAAAGTCATGGGTTTCCTTGATGGTGCATATCAAAGTGATCCGAATTTTAGTATTACAGGGCATCTTATTTTTCTTTGATATATGCATGTCAGTAAGTATAAAGTTGGAACTAGCATTGGAACAAACAACTTTGGATAATTAATGGCCTCAATGCTCTTGATTAAATGTTCTTTCAATGGTGGTGTAAAAACTCTCTAGGTTTTTTTTTACTAGGATCTCACTATAAATTGGATGTTAAACAAGACCTAATTGTCAAATACTGCTACTCTTTAGTACATTTATTTTCAGCATGTTTTTGGGAACTAAACATTATTGTTGATTCTCTTCCTTAAGCAAGTCAAATTATGGAAGATATGGAGTTCGAAGAGATAATTGAAGGGCCCTATTTGGTTTCTTCCTTGTGATTCAAATAAAGGTGACATGTAATATCAATGTATATATTTCACTATTTTGGTTGAGTTAGATAATATTTTGGTTCATACAGTTTTTTGGATGTATAAGACTATGTGTGTTTTTGGATATTTTCTATAATAATAATATTATTATTTTTGGACAATTTTTGAAATTGGGATTTTTCTCCCATATAGGACCAACATGGGAGAAAATTTTGGACAATTTTTGAAATTGGCACATTTGCAAAGATCATGTAGTATTTTGTCTATTGTTATCTATTGGGGTATTTTGATGAGATGGAATTAAAGGCCCGAGGTGGAACTAGGCTTACCAAGGTATGAGATGAAACTAGGGTTTGGTGAGAAATTTGAAAGTTAAGAGAGGGAACTAGAAACACATGATCACAAATACTTGCATGCACCAACTAGGATTTCATGAACAACAAGTTGCATGCTCCAACTAGGGTTTAGTGAGAAATCATGCAATTTAGGAGAGGGAACTAGAAACACATGAGATCACCAATACTTGCATGCACCAACTAGGGTTTAATTCAACCAATTTAGGGTTTGTAGGGTACATGATGTATGTTAGTATGGTATTCAATGAACTCTAGTATCATAGGGTATTGTGGGGTATGATATGGTATATATTACACATGCATGCATGAATTAGTGTTAAATGGTACATATTGTTAGTATGTTATGTTATGGTACATGTTATTGTATCATAGTATGGTATGATGTTAGTGTCGTAGGGTAATGTAGAGTATGTTATTGTGTCTATGTTAGAATTGTAGAGTATGTTACTGTGTGTTACTGTGTGTAAATTAGGGTATGTTATTGTATGTTAGAATTGTATGATGTCAAAAAAGTTGATGAGTCGTTTAAATTCTTCCTTTAAGTATTGGAAATTCATTTCAGTTAGCACACATGCATGAACCACACATATCATTATATCACATAGGTGAACCACACATATCATGTTCCAAGACCAAGTCAACCATGATATCATGTTCCAAGATCAATTCAACCATATATATGTATAAATTTGAACCTTGCTTTATATTATATATGTATAGCAATAATGTTGTACAAAAATTGCCATGCCACATGGCCATAATACAAAATAGTGGTTCAAAAAGTACATCTATGTGTACATATGAACAAAAAGATAAATCTATGTATGCCCCCTATACATTTTTTCTAGTTATCCCCCATTTTGCTACCACTGCCAGAGTCTTTGGAGAAGTCTATCTTTCTTTTGCGACTGCTCACTGGTGATCCCCATCGCTGAACAAGAGGGATAGGTCTCATCAGTGGAGACTGCAGAAAAACCAACATTTGTAAGTTAATTTACCAACCTTTAAAAATTATATGTACATTTGTTCAAATTCCAAAACCAAAATAACATTTCTACTTACTTTATGTGAGTAAGTAATCACGGATTTTGGTGCCTCATTAACAGCGACCCTGATTGGGTGCTCTTCTTGCACCACTTGCTCACTATCAGGCTGCATAAAAATATATATATATATGTGCCAATGTAAACAAATATACATGTGCCTTGGGGGGGGAGAGGGTCACCAATTTGGGTCTATTCAAGCACCAAATCAGAGAAATATATGTACACAAATGTACAAAGAAAGCGATCTATACATAAACATACCTGCTGGCTCATCAAGGGTGGGCCACTGGTTTGGTGCTCTTCATGCACTGGTGCTTCACTAGGGGCCTGCATATAAAGTAGCATATATATGTCAATTTCATATAAAATAGTGAATCAGAGACATATATACTACTTGGAAGGAAAATGATGAACTACCAAAGAAAGAGAAACATGCATACTTGTTTGGGGGGAAGAGGTGGGTTGACAACAACCTCGCTTTGGTGCTCTTCAAGCACCACTGTCACAATAGGTTTCTACATAAAGTAACATATGTCAAAGTGATATGTAAGTTACAAAATGACTTTTCCAAACAAAGTGAAACATAATTAAAAGCATATTTCAAATAATACATGTGTCTACGAATCTACCTCTGTATGAGAGGGAATAGGCTGCGAGACAATATACTCATCCTGGGAAACCTGCATAAAACATGTTACATATCAAAATTAGGATACATATTGAATGTTACAATCAATATATGTACACAAACGTACAAATAAAGTGATCTACATAAACATACATGCTGGCTCGTCAAAGGTGGGCCACCGGTTTGGTGCTCTTCACGCACGGGTGCCTCACTAGGGGCCTGCATATAAAGTAGCATATATATGTCAATTTCATATAAAATAGTGAATCAGAGACATATATACTACCTAGAAGGAAAATGATGAACTACCAAAGAAAGCGAAACATACATACCTGTTTGGGGGGAAGAGGTGGGTTGACAACAACCTCCCGTTGGTGCTCTTCAAGCACCACTGTCACAATAGGTTCCTACATAAAGTAACATATGTAAAAGCGATAAAAGTTACAAAATGATTTTTCCAAAGAAAGAGAAACATAATTAAAAGCATATAATTAAAATCATATTTCAAATAATACCTATGTCTGCGAATCTACCTTTGCATGAGAGGGAATAGGCTATGAGACAATATACTCATCCTAGGCAACCTGCATAAAACATGTCAAGTATCAAAATTACGATACATATTGAATGTTACAATCTATACTATAAATATGTAAATAAAGTTGACAAATTAACAAGTATGGTTCTTACTCCTATTGGTGAAGAACCAAACCCATAAGCAATATTGACAGCCACATCAATGTTCTCAACGTTGATCGGCAGACTATGCGACTATGGTGTGCCATGGGACACCAGTTGTATATTTGTTCACATAAATTGTTAGATAATTAAATATAAATAAATTGCAAAACAATTGAATATTTTTACATGAAACAAAATATAATATTAAAATAATGAATTTTCCTTACAAAGCAAAGTAATCCATCGTCTCGGAAGTCGGAAGCAGGGCCATAGCATATGCCTCCACCTGATGTGCAAGGGTGTGGAGTAACATGATGCTCTGAAGACTCTGCATCTCCTCTGTGATCTGTAGATGGGCCCGCCATAGAAGTGCCAGCCCCTTGGTCTACATTTCCTTGGACATCAGTCCCATTCTCAAGCAATGTATCTGCCATGTTAAATAATGCCTCCTGTGTATACTCAATGACTGGACCTGCAGGAGGATATACCCGAGGGGGTTTTAGTGTGCATGGTGGGTGTGGCACATGGTCGGGATCTGTCATGGTACCTTCCCTAGATTGGGGCATCCCATGAACAACACCCTGGTTTCCTAAGAGATCGAAGTAGTTAACATGTTTCCCTGGGATGAATTCTGCATACAACTTCCTAAGGAAATAAAATGGGATGTCCCTATTCCCATGGGGGTATTCATTGAAAACCATATACCAAATATCCATCCAAGTGGCCTTTATATTTGGTTCAATGCACTAGTCTATGGAAATGTGTGGTCAACTGGTGGGTGGAACCAATCCAGTGCTAGGGTCCCGAAATAATGAAAATAACTGGTCTTTTGTAATTTTAAGGGCTTTGATGTCTTTATGAGTCAATCCATTGGAGTAGTATTTCCTCATAGATGCTTTGTACGAGGTAATGTTGTACAGAGCTCCTTGGGAATCGAAAATTGTGTTTGTTATTGTGTCCAAGGCATTGGCTAAAGAATCTCTCAAACGACCCCCCCTCTAATAGATGAGCTAAGGCGCCTCAATGACGCCAAGCGTGCAATAATCTGTGCGTTTCTATCTTGTTCCCCCTCTGGGTTTGGGTTTGGTTGTGGGTAAGGTTGTTGTGGGTTATTAGAGGGTGGGTTTTCCACATTGTGTTGTTCATTTGTGTTGTCTGTTAAGATTTAAACAAAAAACTACAAGTTATTTTACTTATAATCTTTATTTGATTGTTCACATTCAATTATTTTTTAAAATTTGTTCAAAATAATTATAATAACAATGAAATTATGAAAAAAATTAAAGAATGGAAGACTAAATGAAAAGGATTGAACTAGCATTTACCTTCCATTGGAGCAATCCACCTTGAACTTGACCTCGACCTCAACCTCGAAAAGGTAAAACGCAAATCGCACTTGCGCTATTTCGCTTCTGCGGTTTTTCGGTGTCCCAATCCTGTGAAAATGAGATTTGAGGGGCCTGCGGCCTCTGTTTTATTTTTTTTTTCTTTTCAATATCGCATATGAGATATATCACACTTGCGATATATATTGCATATGCGATATTGAAAAGTAAGGAACTAAGGTTTTTTTTTAATTTAAGTGTATGTTGTCTCATGGGAAATGCATCCCTCTTGTGCTTGCTTCTATCATACCTTGGATGATTATGCTTCCATTCAATGATGGTGTATTCATTTCAATTAGGGATTTTAAAGGCATTTGTGTTGATTTTAGTCTTCTCCTCAATTGACTTGAATATTTATTCAATGATGTTATGATTGTTGTCAAAACAAAGACTACGTTTTCATGTGGAGATAATTAACAACCAAATATTTTATCTCAAATCATGGTGCTCTTCTCAAATTTTGAATTTGTCTCCAGCTGGGAAACTATCTTATCCAAATCTTCTTCTATATAGAAAGGATCTCAAACTCTTTCCTTTGAAAAATTTATTTATTCTCTTGAAGTTGACTTGTAAGTTCTTCATCAATTTTCTTAGCAGATCTACTATTTGACTTTTCTTACACCAACAATGGTATTTTCAAATTATTCATGGTTCTTATGTATTTGCTTCGGTTCCTTTATTAGGGAGATAATTTCATCTTCTTGCTCGCAATTTTTTCCTTCTCCTCTAGTTTATTTGTCAGGGTTTGTTGTGTCTTTTCAATTTTTTCTTTCAATCCAATGTTAAGACCTAAATGTTGGGAACATTTCCCCCTATTGGGCACAGTTCCCCCTATAGTGTGGCACAGTTTACCTCCTATATGGCAGTGTATTACATATTATTGATGTAGGCTTGGGTCTATTAGTTGCTATTGTACACATATGTCTCCTATATATAGTAAGGGGATACTCTCATATTAGTAAGCATTGCATATTGTCTTGTATTGGGTACATAATTATATTGTGTAAGGAGGTTCCTCCCTCAAAGAGGATTGTTATTTATCTATATTCTTCATTATTCAGGCATGGATTACTCTCTTTTATCATGTTTCTACTATTTGTCTGTTATTTATGGGACTTGGTTGCATAACATCCAAAACTAATCTTTTAGTCCCTTCTTTTGAAATATAATATTCATCTTGATACTTTTGCAATTGCTCCATTAATGATTAGTTTTCTCTTTCATCTTTCCTTAGATCACATAGATAACTAATAATTTCTTCCCCTAGATATACTTATTCTTCAATTTCAAAGTCTTCTTTATCTTTGGAGACTTTTCTTTTTCTCTCAATGGCTTCATCATTTGTTTTGGGTTGTACCTCATTTTATTGAGAGAGTTTCTTTTGAATAAAGATAGTATATATTCTCCCAGAGCTATGTAGTTTAATTCCATTGTCCCATTTTGTTCTTCTCACAATATGATAGGCCATTCAAAATTGCATTCATTTTCTTTGGATTGTTTTTGTGTAGATTATTTGTTATTGAACCTTTTGGTTGATTCTTTGGATTTGTGTATCCATTATGAACTACACTCCAAATGTCAAGCTCAACAACTTGCATATATGCCTCTATTCGTATGCTCCATGGTACATAATCTATTCCATTTAAAAAGGGAACTTTTTTAGCATATACTAATTGAAAATCCATGAGTAATCTATGGGATATGTCTTCTAGTTGTCAAACTATGTGAATAAAACATGCTTTGACACCAATTGTTTGAATATTTATAGATGTTGAGATGGGGGGGGTGAATCGGTATTAGACACTTCTACTAATTTTAACTTCATCAATTCAAGTAATAATCACACATTAATAAAACATTCAACAACCATTCAATACAAATGCACAATACATAATGATTTTAAATGGAAATCCAAAGAGGGAGAAAACCACCAAAGTTGTATCCTTTATTAATAAATTGTTTTGTTGGTTCCTCGTACCACCATATGCGATATGCAACATTTACAAAACGCATATGCAATATATCGCAAGTGTGATATATCGCATATGCATTTTGTAAATGTTGCATATCACATATGCGATATGCAACATTTACAAAACGCATATGTGATATATCGCACTTGCAATATATCGCATATGCTTTTTGTAAATGTTGCATATCACATAAGTGATATATCGCATATGCAATATTTAACATTACAAAACACATATGCGATATATCACATACACGATACATTTTCACGAACCTTAGCCTTGTGTTTGGGCTCGGGTTATTCCGAAATTACCATCAATAACGCATATGCGTTCTTGATTTGCACTTCGGAAGTGTGTTTCTGATTTCCTGAGTGGAACCAACTTCATGCGACCGCCCAGGATTTAAATGAAAGCTTGATAATTGCAAACAAAAGACTGGGAGAGGACTTAGAGGAAAAGGAAGCTGACTATCAGAGGCTGGTCATCATTTCTAAAGATATACTAAAGAAGAAAAGAGAAATACAGGAGCAGTACAAGCAAATATTGCACCAGAATAAGGAGTTGCGGAATAAGGAGCTTAACAAAGATGCTGAATATTCCAGGTTACAAAAGAGGTCTCAAGTTCTACATGATATGACTATTTTAGCCGAGGTGTTTAAGATTCTTTGAGGAAGGATCTAGGTTATCGTTGAGTCATTAGATTCAGTAAAAAATAGATAATATTGTTATCTTTATGCCACTTGTCAGTTTAAACTTTAATTTGAATTTCAAGTTAGTTACACATAAAAACAAATTTCCTATTTTGAGTCATTCAAGATCCATGAGATAAGGATCTTGAAACTGTTTTGAATTTTGAAAAATGATTGTATATATGAGATAGTAGGGTCAAATGGAAGGGTTGGAATCAAATATGGAGATCAAACTTGTGTTATGAACTGCAAGCATGTATTTATTTTGTATCTTTAATACATATTTACTGCTTTGAAATGATTATAATCAAATGAGTCTGTTTTGCTTTAATAATCAAATTACATGTTGTCATGATTTTCTTCTGTGAGTGGTCTTATTAATCCATACCATAACTCTTATGGTTCATATGTAATTATCTTTGAACTTTGTTGCAGAACCTTATTCATTTCTTTTATGAATTCATGCTCGTGGTATTTCCTGTTATTGGATTTTACATTTGGTTATATGTCTTGTAGTTTAATGATTTATATTTTCATTGATTTCCATTCTATTTGATTACCTACCTTCAGTGTTATAAATTTGATTTTCGGTCATCTTTATTTATTATTAATATTTCTCTAAGCTTGAGCTTTAGTAGTCTAGGTTCAACTTTAGTGATAACATCTTCTGGCGCCGTTGCCGGGGATGGAGAAACAAAAGTACATTTTCCTTGGGCATTTCATATTTTTATATCTGATTTTGGAGGGTGAACAAAATCAATAAAATTTCTTTATAGACTACATCAATCACCTACATCAGTTATTTACCAAAAGTTTATAGTGGCTTCAAAATGGATAGGAACTCGAGGAAATCCCTCATCGCCTCTACATCCAGGAATTCCAGATCCTAAACATATATTGAAAGATGCTAGACAATGATTAAATTCTACTTCATGAGAAAGGTTTATACATCCCTCAAACTTGGAGATTCCTGATTCTTCATAGTTCGTTTTTCCTTCTTTTGATCCACATTCTAAAAAAAGGTAAAAAAGAATTATATTCACTCTTTACTCCTTCCCAAATAGACAACTTCCAAGTTTTCATAAATCCTTTATTACCTGAACAAGTTAAAGCTGAAGCGTTACAGATAGGTGGTTCTTCTCTATTTTTATCGCATACTCCTTTTGCAAGTAAAGTCCCATTGCATCAACCTAACTGTAGTAATTTTCCTCTTTCTTCACAACACTCAAGCCCAACTACTTCCATTCCTAAAATGGTTGCTCAACACCCAAATAGGATGGCTGCCATGGTAGCAGCAAGATATGCCCCTCTAGTATTGCATCATCATTTAAATGCTCTCCTAGGTGGAGATTATCATAAATATCTTCCGAGATTCAATGGTCAAGGAGATGTTACAGCAGAAGAACATAGGAATACATATTTGAGTTATGCAGATAATCAGAACTTTCAAAATGAATATGTTTGGATGGGAGTTTTTGTTCAGAGCTTAGATGGTGAAGTAAGAAAGTGGTTTAGAGAATTACCACCAAACTCTATAGGTGGTATAGGTGCTTTATAAGAAATGTTATTGAGACAATGGGGAGATACTAAAGATTATTTATATTACATTACAGAGTTTGGATCATTGAAAAGAAAGAAAGATGAGGCTATGGGAGACTTTTCTAAAAGGTTCAATAAAATGTATATAGCATGATACCATTTGAAATCAAACCTTCTAAAACATCAACGAAGTTAACTTATGAAAACTCTTTTGATCATGGATCTTCCTTATTGTTAAGAGAAAGAAAATCTATATCTCTTTTGAATATGCAAGATGCTGCATTGGAAGTTGAATCTAACATATTGGCTTCAAATAAACTCAAAGAAGAAATAGACTATCAAATTGTAGATAAAAAAGGAAAAAATGAAACTATTCCATCTAGTTCTACAGGAAGAGCTTCAGACAGTAAAATGGATGAAATGAATAAAATTATTAAAAATTTATCTGCTAAGATTGTTATCTTGGAATTAGGAAATAAAAATAAGAATAAACCTATACATGAAGGAGAATGAAATCAAAATCAAATCAAAAAACCTTTTGTTCCTAGATTTTTGCCAAGAGAGAGAAGAAATAATGATATTCAAAGAGAAAGAAGATAAAATGAAGATCGAAGAATTCAACCTCCATTTCAAAATAATCGCATGAGAGATGATGAATCATATGAGATAGATGAGTGAGAGTTATAGGATTTGGAAGAACATGAACATAACATTAGTCAATTCGATGATGATTCTTCTTCTCATTTTTTGACTAAAGCTGATGATCATTATGAAGAAAATAATTTTGAACAAGAGATGTCTATGCCTGAAATTTGTTAGGAGGTTCCCAAAAACTCATATGGTCTTATATTAGGGGTAAAACATTCAGCACAACCAAAGAAAGTTATAAAAAATGTTCTTGTTAAACAAAGGTTGCCTCTAGAACAGAAACAGGTTGTAGAGGAGAGCAGAGATAAAATGTTAGCTTATGAAGAAGTTAATAAATGTAAAAGTGGTTTTAATTTGGAGCATGAAATCAATAAGATCAAGATCCATGTTCCTTTGATAGAATTGATGAAAAATAAATCTTACAAGGAAGCATCTTTTAAAAATTTTAAATCTGCAGAGAATTTTGTCCCTTCTGATGAAATTAATTTACAGGATACAAATCCTACCATCATTGTGGGTTCTAAAACCTTTGATTAGCCTGATGACAATTCAAAATATCCTCCTCCTTTTTATGTATCTCTTACAGTTCATGAGCATTTGTTACATGATTGTCTTCTTGATTCAGGATCTTCGCATAACCTCATGCCAAAAGTAGTCATGGAAGCTTTAGGGTGGAATGTTACCAAACCATCATTAGAGGAATTTTGGGGTCTAAAATGGGCCTCCTAAGGAAAATAATAAAATAATAGTTAAAATAATAAAATAATATTGATTAATTTTGGAGGAAGAAAGAAAAAAACTACTTTTTTTGTTCGTATTTTCGACATATCTCCATGTGTTTTTACTCAAATTTCGATCGAGAGAGCTCATTGGATGCGGAATTTGATTTCGCATCCAACGAGTACCCACACTGCATACTTTTGACGGACCCCGCTACCCCAAAAACAACAAATACCTTAAAAAAACATGATGATGATGTCATCATCACGTTTTTTCAGGTATTTCTTGTTTTGGGGGTAGCGGGGTCTGTCAAAAGTATGCAGTGTGGGTACTCGTTGGATACGAAATCAAATTCCGCATCCAACGAGCTCTCCCGATCGAAATTTGAGTAAAAACAAAATGAGATATGTCGAAAATACAAACAAAAAAAGTAGTTTTTTTTAATGACAAATATGTTAATTCAACCATTATGGTTGACTTATTTTATTGAAATTCTATTGGTTCTTGAATTCCAACTCACAAAAACTTATTTTGGCACGTTTTCTTATAAGGCCCATTTTAGACCCCAAATTTCCTCTAATGATCATGACTTGTATGCAATTTATTCTAGGGAAGTGAAGTGTATTGGGGTTATCAAATATCTTGTGGTGAATTTAACATAGATACCTATGAAGAGTGTCTGATGGATGTAGTTATAGAAGATATTTCTCCTCAATTGGGCATGTTGTTATCCAAATCTTGGGCAAAAAGAGTGGGAGGAACTCTTCAAATGGACCTTTCTTATGCCACAATTCCAGTATTTGGAGAAGAATAAAGGATACTCTACAGAGAAGTACAGATGGCGTATTTGGTAAGTGACAGTAAAAATCCCAATACTCATCCAATTTATTCAATAGAAGATAACTTGGGTTCTTGTATGATGCAATTAAGTGATGATTTTGAAGGAGTTTTACAAGTGCACAAGGATATTCCAGTTCAAAAAAAGAAAGAAACACCAGATGGTTTGTGGAAAATGTATTTTGATGGTTCATCAAGTAAGGAGGGAGCAAGAGCAGGTGTTGTACTCAATTCGGCTGGAGGTGAAATTATTTCTCTCATGTCCAAGCTAGAATTCAAAACAACCAATAATACTGCTGAGTATGAAGCATTGATTCTTTGATTGAGAGCAGCAAAATATCTGAATATTCAAGAGCTTGTTGTGTTTGGCAACTCCAAATTAGTAATTCAGCAAGTCAAGAATGTTTACCAGGTAAAGCAGCATTTGTTGAAAGTATATAGAAATGAGGTGTGCGATTTGATAGATAATTTCTCTTTAGCTTTGAACATAACTTTTGTCCCAAGAGAACATAATGAAACAATAGATTCTTTAGCTTTGATAGCAGCTTATTTCAAGGTTCCAAATTTAACACATTTGAAATATCCAATTGATGTAAGATACAGGCCATCTATCCCAGATGATATCAGACATTGAAAGGTCTTTCATGATGATTAGGAGATAAAAGAGTGTTTGGAATTAACAGGTGAATTTGCTAATGATTTAGTTGATTAAGATCAAGATGTTGATTTGGTTGAAAATGTATCATATACAAAAGATTCAATTCCCGACCATAAGATTGTTGAATTAAAGGGAAATTTCATTCCTAAGGGTCTTGTTCCACTTGAGAGGTTGTTCTAGAAAGATGATACTCTATTGAAACCCATGTTACAAACCACCGAATAAAATTTTGTAGATTATAATATTGGTTCTGAAACTGAACCCAAAATGATCAAGATGTCGAAGGTATTGTCAGAGGGAGAAAAGAAAAAATATATCTGTTTGTTAAAAGAGTTTGTGGACATTTTTTCTTGGTCATATGAATATTTAAGAACTTATGACACTAGAATAATTCAGCATAAAATTCCCTTGAAACCAAATACTAATCCTTTTAAACATAAACTTAGAAGGCTTAACCCAGTATTGTTGCCAGTAAATGAAAAAGAGGTAAAAAAATTGTTGGATGAAAAAATTATTGTACGTCTTAGATATTCATCCTGGATTTCCAACCTTATGCCAGTACATAAGAAAAATGGAGAAATAAAGTTGTGTGTGGATTTCCGTAACTTGAACAGATCTTGCCTAAAAGACAATTATTCATTGCCTAAAATTTATCAGATTTTGCATAGAGTTGTAGGTTCTTAGAGAATTTCAATGATTGATGGCTTTTCTGGCTATAACCAGATTGTAGTATAGCCTTAGGACAAAGAAAAAACAACATTCACAACCCCCTGGGGAACATTTATGTATGATAAAATGCCTTCTGGGATTATGAACATAGGTGCTACATTCCAGAGGGCTATGAACATAGCCTTTGTGGGCGAAAATGAAAATTTTGTAGTAATATATCAAGATGATATCACATTTTTCTACAAGTCTGATGATGAACATCTGAAGCATCTAGGATAGGTTTTTAATAAGTGCCGAAAATTTCTTTTCTCATTAAACCCAAAAAAAATCTCATTTTGCTATGACAGAGGGTAAGTTGTTGGGGCACATTGTTTCTACTGAAGGAATCAAAATAGATCTAGAATGAGTAAAAGCCATTTTAAAAATCACTATTCTTATAAATAAAAAGGAAATTCAATATTTCATTGTGAAAATTAATTTTTTAAGATGGTCCATTCCTAATTTCACGGAAATTATTAAGCATATCAATCAGATGCTTAAGAAGGACAGGGAAGTTAAATGGTCAAATCTACCTAGACAGTCATTTGAAAGGATAAAGTATGCATTGATAGAAGCACCAGTGTTGATAGGTCCAAATTATACCAAGTATTTTGCAGTTTTTTCATTCGCATATGAAGATACCATAGCTGTTGTTTTGTTGAAAAATAATTTAGATGGATTTGAACAACCGATTTCTTTCTTTAGTAAAACATAAAGAGATTCAGAGCTTAAATATAACACAATGGAAAAGCAAGAATATGCATTGGTTAAATCTCTCAAGTTCTATAGAATTTATGTTTTACATTCTAAAATTCAAGCATAAGTTCCAGGTTCAACAGTTAAGGAAATCCTGGTACAGCCTGATAGTGAACAGAAAAAGAGGCAAATGGATAGAAAAAGGTTATGGAATACGATGTCTACATTAAACCAACCAAGTTAGTGAAAGGACAGGGTTTAGCTAAGCTTCTAGTAGAATCAAATTGTCAGGTAATAGATCTTCATTTGATGGCAAAAAATTCAGAGCAAGATGTTGCAACAAAGCATAATAAGGAGCAACCCTATAGTAGGTATTGCGATTCTCCTTGGTATGAAAAGATTTTATATTTCTTCCTGCATTTACAATTCCCTCCATATTTAAATAAAAATGAGTGTATATCATTAAAACTTAGAGCACTTAAATATGTTTTAATTGATCAAGTTTTATACTGGAAATACCCTGGAGGTATATTGTTGAAGTGCTTGGATAAATCATTAGGTTGATGTTGTTACTGCTGAGTTACATAGTGGGGTATGTGGGGGACATAAATATTGGAAAGAAACTAAATTCAAAATATTAAGAGCAGGATATTATTGGCCTACCCTTTTTACATATGTATATCGTCAGGTCAGAGCTTGTGCAGAGAGTCAAAAGTTTGCAGGTAAGCATAAATTACAGTCTTTACCCTTGAAACCTATAGTAGTAAATCTTCCATTACAACAGTGGGGTTTAGATTTTATAGGATAAATCCATCCTCCTTTTAGTGGTCAACACAAATGGATATTAACTGCTACTAATTTTTTCACTAAGTGGTTGGAGGAAATCCCCACAAGAAGAGCAACTTATCAGGTTATAATTAATTTCCTTCAAGATAATATTCTCAGTAGATTTGGATCTCCTAGAAAATTAATTACTGATAATGCCCCAGCTTTCAAGTCAAAAAACATGGTGAATTTTTGTGAAGAAAATAACATTAGCTTGAAACATTCTACACCTTATTACCCACGGGGTAATGGATTAGCAGAATCCAGTAATAAAAGTATTGTGAACAATATTAAGAAAATGTTATTCGAGAATAAAAAGGGTTGGGATACCAAATTGAAATTTGCTTTGAGGGATGATAGAGTAACTATAAATAAATCAATTGCAACATCCCCTATTCAGTCAGTGTATGGAGTTGATGCTTTGTTTCCTGTTCAATTAGCTTCCCCAGTAATTAATTTTTTGCAGGAAATAAAAGAGGAACCTGATGGTATAAGAAGAAAAATGTTTCAGATAATCTAGTTGCAACAAGAAAGAGAAGCCATTATGGATACAACTAGGATGCACAAAAAAAAGGTAAAAGAAAGTTTTGATAAGAAAATTAAAAAGGATGTTTTTGCAGTTGGTGACATTTTTCTCAAGTGGGATGCACGAAAGGAAGATAAAGGTAAGCATGGAAAAATTGACAATCTATGGATAGGACCTTTTACAGTGGTTAAGATTTTGGGAAATAATACTTTTGTCCTACAGAACTTGAATGGTGAAGAAGTTGCAGGTCCAGTGAATGGATGGTTTTTAAAATGGTTCCACAGATATTGAGTTGTAGAAGGTTATTGTACATATTCCTTGTATATATCATCTACGTTTCATGAATAAGACTCCATCCCAATAAGACAAAAATTATGATTTTTGCATATTTTGGAAGGCATGTGTCAAATGTTCTTAAAGCCTCACAAGGAGAGCTTTATCCCTAGTCGAAGCTAGATGTTATCTCTAGGGTTTTTTTTTGTGTTTATCTTAGGATTTTAGTTTTATTGTTCTTAATGTTTCCGTTTGGTCATTATCCTAGTTTTACCCTAGTCTTTACTATGGAAACTTATGTTATTTTTACCCTAGTTTTATTTTATGTTTTTGTTATTTTTTCCTTTGTTAAATCAAAATAAGGCTCATAATATTAATCTTTCAAAGGACTTTAATTTTTATTACAGCAAGTGACATTGTAAACTCAAACGTATATATGACTTTAATTATAAACTAGCAGCACATGGAAAAATGTGAAATATGGTTTTGCTACCAGTTTGATGTTTGCGATGATGAAATGAAAGCACCTGGCAGGGATGGTACATATGTGTCAAAATTATTGAATGGTTTTATTAAATGCTACAACAAACCTAATGTTACATCATAATCATAGCATATGTTACAGTACATTTCCATCATGCATAGGGTTTGTGGTTTATTCTTTATTTTTAATGTTAAAAAATTGTGTTTTGGGATAGGGGTTTCTATTGCACAGGTTCCAGGAGTATATCATATTCGTGAAGGATGACCAAGACATTAGAGGAAATTTGGGGTCTAAAATGGGCCTTATAAGAAAACGTGCCAAAATAAGTTTTTGTGAGTTGGAATTCAAGAACCAATAGAATTTCAATAAAATAAGTCAACCATAATGGTTGAATTGACATATTTGTCATTAAAAAAAACTACTTTTTTTGTTCGTATTTTCGACATATCTCATTGTGTTTTTACTCAAATTTCGATCGGGAGAGCTTGTTGGATTTGAAATTTGATTCTGCATCCAACGAGTACCCACAATGCATACTTTTGATGGACCCCGCTACCCCAAAAACAAGAAATACCTGAAAAAATGTGATGATGACATCATCATCATGTTTTTTCAGGTATTTCTTGTTTTTGGGGTAGCGGGGTCCATCAAAAGTATGCATTGTGGGTACTCGTTGGATGCAGAATCAAATTTCACATCCAACGAGCTCTCCCGATCAAAATTTGAGTAAAAACACAGGGAGATATGTCAAAAATACGAACACAAAAAGTAGTTTTTTTCTTTCTTCCTCCAAAATTAATCAATATTATTTTATTATTTTAACTATTATTTTATTATTTTCCTTAGGAGGCCCATTTTAGACCTCAAAATTCCTCTAATGACTAGAAACCTAGTGGATTTTTATGCAGACTAGAGCCTGATAACTTGAAGTGAGTTCATGAATTTCCTAGGTCTGCAAAGATGGTGTGTGATGCTGGATGGTTTCCTTTCTGCGAAAGATTGCAGGGTCATAATGAACAGGTAACTAGGGCATTTGTTAAAAATTATAAAGATGTTGTTGTTTGGTTTGAATATTTTCAGATAATGGTGACTGAAGAGGTTATAGTAGAGGCTATTGGTGTACCCTCTGATGGAGAAAAATGGTTTAAACAACAATCGTTTGAAGTTGATTATAGAAAATTCCTTTTGCCAGGGTTTGAAAAGTTGGATTGGAAAAATGGCACACATATTAGTAAGCTTAAACCCATGTGGAAAACACCATTAGAAATGATATAGAATTATATAACTTGTGAGGGTCATTATGAAAGGGTTTTAAGGTGTCATTTGCATTTTTTAATGCATCTCAGTGGAGGCCAAAAGTTGAATTTTCATTATTATTTGTTGAAGACTCTGCAAAAAATGATTGCTAGGATTCATAGTCACCAAGAACATACAGTTTGTTCTCTTTTTCATCAGGGGTTAATTAAGTTGTTAATAGTATTTCACTAATTAAGTTGTTAATAGTCTTTCATTTGAAGAAAAAAGGACAAACTTGAGAAAAGTTTCTTTTGTATCAGGATTCAATGCAGAAATGCAAAAGGAAAAAGTGATAAAAAACAAATGGGAAACAACAGGTAAACAAATAGATCAATATTTGGAACCAGCAAATGAAATGGGAAAAGAACTAGCAGACAAATTGAATGATGTGAACGATGAGTTATCAGAAGCATGTGCTACCAAGACTGATGATAAAGGGGTGTGTTCAGAAGAAATTGCAAAGGTTAAATCAGTTGAAGATTTCAAATCCAATGGTGTGGATATGAGTTCGAAACCCAGAACACGGTTGAGAAGTAAACTAGAAGCTGAAGTAAACTAGAAGCTGGAATAAGCCCAAATCCTGTACTTGATACTTTATAAAACAATGAATTAGTGGTCATAGAAGAATCTTCTACTAGAGAAAAAATTTAGTTAATAAATGAAGAACATATTTCAGAGGGTGAGACATTTATAGAACTTCAGGGAATGGCAGAACATATCCATGAATAATTTTGTACAAACAAACAAAACTATGTTGAAAATGATGTTGGATTAGGTCAAAAGTTTGCACAAGAGGATGAAATCATTGTGGATATAGAGGAAACAGAGTTTATTCCAGAACTGGTTCAACCAAATATGTTTATGTTGTCTTACAAGGATCAAAATAAATATTTGCAGGATTTAAATGAAAGATTGTGAGAGGACTTAGAGGAAAAGAAAGCTGACTATCAAAGGCTGGTCATCATTTCTAAAGATATACTAAAGAATAAAATAGAAATACAGGAGTAGTACAAGCATATATTGCACCAGAACAAGGAGTTGCAGAGTGAGGAGCTTAACAAAGATGCTGAATATTCTAGGTTACAAAAGAGCTCTCAAGTTCTACATGATATGGCTATTTTAGCCGAGGTGTCTAAGAGTCTTTGAGGAAGGATCTAGGTTATTATTGAGTCAGTATATTCGATAAACATTAGATAATATTGTTATCTTTATGCCACTTGTCATTTTAACCTTCAATTTGACTTTCAAGTTAGTTCCACATAAAAATTATTTTTCTATTTTGAGTCATTCGAGATCCATGAGATAAGGATCTTGAAATTGTTTTGAAATTTGAAAAATGATTGTATATATGAGATAGTAGGGTCAGATGGAAGGGTTGGAATCAAATATGGAGATCATACTTGTGTTATGAACTACAGGCATGTATTTATTTTGTATCTTTAATACATAATTACTAGTTTGAAATGATTATGATGAAATGAGCCTATTTTGCTTTAATAATTAAATTACACATTGTCATGATTTTGTTCTATGAATGGTCTTATTAATCCATACCAGAACTCTTATGGCTCATATGTAATAATATTTCAACTCTGTTGCAGAACCTCGTTCATTTCTTTTATGAATTCATGCTCGTGGTATTTCCTATTATTGGATTTTAGATTTGGTTATATGTCTTGTAGTTTAACGATTTATATTTTCATTGATTTCCATGCTATTTGATTACCTACATTCATTGTTATAAATTTTATTTTCAGTCATCTTTTATTTATTCTTAAGATTTGTCTAAGCTTGAACTTTAGTAGTCTAGGTTCAACTTTAGTGATAACATCTTCTAGCACCGGTAACGGGGACGGAGAAACGAAAGTAGATTTTTCTTGGGTATTTCATATTATATCTGATTTTGGAGGGTGAACAATATCGGTGAAATTTGTTTATACGCTACATCAGCAACCTACATCAGTTACTTACCAAAAATTTACAGTGGCTACAAAACGGATCGGAACTCGAGGAAATCCCTCATCGCCTATACATCCTGGAATACCAGATCCCGAACAAATATTGAAAGAAGAAAGACAACGATTAAATTATACTTCATCAGAAAGGTTTATACATTCCTCAAACTTGGAGATTCATAATTCTTCACAATTCATTTTTCCTTCTTTTGATACACATTTTGAAAAACATAAAGAAGAATTAGATTCACTCTTTACTCCTTCCCAAATAGATAACTTCCAACTTTTCACAAATCCTTTATTACTTGAAGAAGTTAAAGCTGAAGTGTTATAGATAGGTGGTTCTTCTCTATTTTTATCTCAGACTCCTTTTGCAATTAAAGTCCCATTGCATCAACCTAACTACAATAATTTTCCTCTTTCATCACAACACTCAAGCCCAACTACTTCTAGTCCTAAAATGGCTGCTCAAATCCCAAATAGAATGGCTTCCATGGTAGCAACAAGATATGCCCCTATAGTATTGCCTCATCCTTTAAATTCTCTCCTAGGTGGATATTATCATAAATATCTTCCGAGATTCAATGGTCAAGGAGATGTTACAGTAGAACATTGGAATACATATTTGAGTTATGCAGATAATCAGATCTTTTAAAATGAAGATGTTTGGATGAGAATTTGTGTTCAGACTCTTAGATGGTGAAGTAAGAAAGTGGTTTAGGGAATTACCACCTAACTCTATATATGGTATATATTCTTTAGAATAATTCAGCATAAAATTCCCTTGGAACCAAATACTAATCCTTTTAAACATAAACTTAGAAGGCTTAATCTAGCATTGCTTCCAGTAATTGAAAAAGAGGTAAAAAATTTGTTGGATCCAAAAATTATTGTACCTCTTAGATATTCATCCTAGGTTGTGTGTGGATTTCCGCAACTTGAACAGATTTTGCCTAAAAGACAATTATTTATTGCCTAAAATTGATCAAATTTTGCAGAGAGTTGTAGGCTCTTAGAGAATTTCAATGATTGATGGCTTTTCTGGTTATAACCAAATTGCAGTACAACCTGAGGACAGAGAAAAAATAGCATTCGCAACCCCCTAGGGAACATTTATGTACGATAAAATGCCTTTTGGGCTTATGAAAACAGGTGCTACATTCCAGAGGGATATGGACATAGCCATTGTGGGGGAAAATGAAAAGTTTGTAGTAATATGTTAATATGATATCACAGTGTTCTCCAAGTGTGATGATGAATATCTGAAGCATCTAAGATAGGCTTTTAATAAATGCCAAAAATTCGGTTTGTCATTAAACCCAAAGAAATCTTCTTTTGATATGACAGAGGGTAACTTGTTGGGGAACATTGTTTCTCCTGAAGGAATCAAAATAGATCTAGAATGAGTAAAAGCCATTTTAAAAATCACTATTCCTAGAAATAAAAAGGAAATTCAATCTTTCATTAAGGAAATTGATTTTTTAAGATGGTTCATTCCTAATTTTGCAGAAATTATTAAACATGTCACTCAAATGCTTAAGAAGGACAGGGAATTTAAATGGTTAGATGAAGCTAAACAGTCAATTGAAAGGATAAAGTATGCATTGATAGAAGCACCAATGTTGATAGCTCTATATTATACTAAGGATTTTTCATTTTTTTCATTTGCATCTAAAGATACCATAGCTGTTGTTTTGTTGCAAAAGAATTCAAATGGCTTTGAACAACCTTTTTATTTCTTTAGTAAAACATTAAGAGAATTAGAGATTAAATATAATACAATGGAAAAGCAATCATATGCATCGGTTAAAGCTCTCAAGTTCTTGACAATTTATGTTTTACATTCTAAAATTTTGGCATATATTCCAAGTTCAGCAGTTAAGAAAATCCTAGTATAGCGTAAAAGTGAAGGGAAAAGAGGCAGATGGATAGCAAAGGTTATGGACTACGATGTGGATATTAAACCAACTAATTTGGTGAAATGCCAGGGTTTAGCTAAGATTCTAGAAAATCAAATTCTCGGGTATTAGATCTTCATTTGATGGCAGAAAATTCAAAGAAAGATGTTGCAACAAAGCATAATAAGGAGAAAACCTATAGCAGGTACTGTGATTCTCCTTGGTATGAAAAGATTGTATATTTCCTCCTGCATTTACGATGCCGTCCATATTTAAATAAAAATGAGTGTAGATCATTAAAACTTAGAGCACTTAAATATGTTTTAATTGATCAAGTTTTATACTAGAAAGACCCTGGGGGTATATTGTTGAAGTGCTTGGATAAATCAGAGGTTGATGCTCTTATAACTGAGTTACATAGTGGAGTATGTGGGGGACATCAATATTGGAAAGAAACTTCATTCAAAATATTAAGAGCAAGATATTATTGGCCTACCCTTTTTACATATGTATATCATTAGGTCAGAGCTTGTGTGGAGTGTCAAAAGTTTGCAGCTAAGCATAAATTACAGTATTTACCCTTGAAACCTATAGTAGTAAATGTTCCATTCTAGTAGTGGGGTTTAGATTTTATAGGAGAAATTCATCCTCCTTCTAGTGGTCAGCACAAATGGATCTTAACTTCTACTAATTTTTTCACTAAGTGGGTGGAGGAAAGCCCCACAAGAAGAGAAATTGATCAGGTTATAATTAATTTCCTTCAAGATTATATTCTCAGTAGATTTTGAAGTCCTAGAAAATTAATTACTGATAACTCCCTAGCTTTCAAGTAAAAAAATATGGTAAATTTTTGTGAAGAAAATAACATTAGCTTGAAATAGTCTACACCTTATTACCCACAGGTTAATGGATTAGCAGAATCTAGTAATATAAGTATTTTGAACAGTATTAAGAAAATGTTATTCAAAAATAAAAAGAGTTGGGATACCAAATTGAAATTTGCTTTATGGGCTAATAAAGTAACTATAAAGAAATCAATTGGGACATCCCCTTTTTAGTTAGTATATGGATTTGATGCTTTGTTTCCTATTCAATTAGCTTCCCCAAAAATTAAGTTTTTGCAAGAAATAAAAAAGGAACCCAATGGTATAAGAAGAAGAATGTTTCAAATAATCCAGTTGCAGCAAGAAAGAAAAGCCATTATGGATATAGCTGAGATGCACAGAAAAAAGGTAAAAAAAAGTTTTGATAAGAAAATTAAAAAGGATGTTTTTGCAGTTGGTGACCTTGTTCTCAGGTGGGATGCACGAAAGGAAGATAAAGGTAAGCATGGAAAATTTCACAGTCTATGGATAGGACATTTTACAATGGTTAAGATTTTGGGAAATAATAATTTTGTCCTACAAAACTTGAATGGTGAAGAAGTTGCAGTTCCAATGAATGGACATTTTTTAAAATGCTTCCACACATATTGAATTGTAGAAGGTTATTTTACATATTCATTTTATATATCATCTCAGTTTCATGAATAAGACTCCATCCCAATAAGATAGAAATTCTGGTTTTAGCATATTTTGGAAGGCACATGTCAAAATGTTCTTAAAGCCTCACAAGGAGAGATTTATCCCCAGTCGAAGCCACATGTTATCTCTAGGGTTGTTTTTTATGTTTATCTTAGGATTTTATTTTTAGTTTTCTTAATGTTTCCATTTGGTCATTATCCTAGTTTTACCCTAGTCTTTTCTATGGAAACTTATGTTATTTTTACCCTAGTTTTCTTTTATGTTTTTGTTACTTTTTCCTTTGTTAAATCAAAATAAGGCTCATATTATTAATCCTTCAAAGGATTTAAATTTTTATTAGAGAAAGTGACATTGTAAAATCAAATGTATATATGAATTTGATTATAAACTAGCAGCACACGAAAAAATGTGAAATATGGTTTTTCTACCAGTTTGATGTTTGCGATGATGAAATTAAAGCACCTGGCAGGATGATATATGGTGTCAAAATTACTGAATGGTTTCATTAAATGCTACAGAAAACCTAATGTTACATCATAATGATAGCATATGTTACAATACATTTCCATCATGCATAGGGTTTGTGGTTTATTCTTTATTTTCAATGTTAAAAAAATTGTGTTTTGGGATAGGGGTTTCTGTTGCACAGGTGCCAGGAATATTTCAGATTCATGAAGGATGACCAAGAACAAGAAACCTGATGGATTTTCATGTAGACTAGAGCCTAATAATTTGCAGTGGGTTCATGAATTTCCTAAGTCTGCAAAGATGATGCGTGATGCTGGATGGTTTCTCTTCTACGAAAGATTGCAGGGTCATAATGAAAAAGTTACTAGGGAATTTGTTAAAAATTATAAAGATGTTGTTGTCTGGTTTTAATATTTATAGATAATGAATGAAGAGGTTATAGTAGAGTCTATTGGTGTACCCTCTGATGGAGAAAAATGGTTTAAACAGCAATAGTTTGAAGCTGATTATAGCAAATTCCTTTTTCCAAGGTTTGAAAAGTTGGATTGGAAAAACGGCATACATATTAGTAAGCTTAAGCCCATGTGGAAAATGACATTAGACATGATACATAATTATATAATTTGTGAGTGTCGTTATGACAGGGTTTTAAGGTGTCATCTACATTTTTTAATGCATCTCAGTGGAGACCAAAAGTTGGATTTTCCTTATTATTTGTTGAAGAGTCTACAAAAACTGATTGCTAGGATTAATAATCATGAGGAACATACAGTTTGTTCTCTTTTTCATTAGGGGTTAATTAAGCTATTAATAGTCTTTCATTTGAAGAAAAAAGGGAAAACTAGGGAAACGTTTCTTTTTGTATCAGGATTCGATGCAAAAAAGCAGGAGGAAGAAGTGAAAGAAAACAAATGTGAAATAGTAGGTAACCAAATAGAGCAAGATTTGGAACCAGCAAACGAAATGGGTAAAGAACTAGCAGAGAAATTGAATGATGTGAATGATGAGTTATCAAAAGCATGTGCAACCAAGAATGATGATAAAGGGGTGTGTTCAGAAGAAATTGCAAAGGTTAAATCAGTTGAAGATTTGAAATCCAGGGGTGTGGATCTGAGTTCAAAACCCAGAACGCGGTTGAAAAGTAAACTAGAAGATGGAATAATCCTAGGGTCCTGTACTAGATACTTTAGAAGACAATGAATTCGTGGTCATAGAAGAATCTGTTAGTACAGAAAAAATTCAGTTAATAAATGAAGAACATATTTCAGAGGGTGAGAATTTTATAGAACTTTAGGGAATGGCAGAACATAACCTAGAACCATTTTGTACAAACAAACAAAACTATGTTGAAAATGATGTTGGATTAGGTCAAAACTTTGCACAAGATGATGAAATCATTGTGGATACAAAGGAAATAGAGGTTATTCCAGAACTGGTTCAAAAAAAGAATTTTATGTTGTCTTATAAGGAGAAAAATAAATATTTGCAAGGTTTGAATGAAAGCCTGATAATTGCAAACAAAAGGCTGCGAGAGGACTTAGAGGAAAAGGAAGCTGACTATCAGAGGCTGGTCATCATTTCTAAAGATACACTAAAGAATAAAAGAGCAATATAGGAGCAGTACAAGCAGATATTGCACCAGAACAAGGAGTTGCAGAATAAGGAGCTTAGCAAAGATGATGAATATTCCAGGTTACAAAAGAGGTCTCAAGTTCTACATGATATGACTATTTTAGCCGAGGTGTCCAAGAGTCTTTGAGGAAGGATCTATGTTATTGTTAAGTCAGTAGATTCGATAAACATTAGATAAAATTGTTATCTTTATGCCACTTGTCAGTTTAAACTTTAATTTGACTTTCAAGTTAGTTCCACATAAAAACAAATTTTCTATTTTGAGTCATTTGAGATCCATGAGATAAGGATCTTGGAAGTGTTTTGAATTTTGAGAAATGATTGTATATATGAGATAGTAGGGTCAGATGGAAGGGTTGGAATCAAATATGGAGATCAAACTTGTGTTATGAACAGTAGGCATGTATTTATTTTGTATCTTTAATACATAATTACTGCTTTGAAATTATTATGATCAAATGACCCTTTTTTGCTTTAATAATTAAATTACATGTTGTCATGATTTTGTTATGTGAATGGTCTTATTAATCCATACCAGAACTCTTATGGTTCATATGTAATTATCTTTGAACTCTGTTGCAGAACCTGATTCGTTTCTTTTATGAATTTGTGCTCGTGGTATTTCCTATTATTGGATTTTACATTTGGTTATATGTCTTGCAGTTTAATGATTTATATTTTCATTGATTTACATGCTATTTGATTACCTACCTTCACTATTATAAATTTGATTTTAAGTCATCTTTATTTATTATTAATATTTCTCTAAGCTTGAACTTTAGTAGTATAGGTTCAACTTTAGTGATAACAAAAAGTATGCTCAAAATGAGTCCCATTGACAAGATTTTTCCCAGCATGATGTCCATTGGTTGGTCCTTTCCTCCATTATAACTACCAAGTAGCTTAACTCCAACATAATTTAAATAGGTTGGATGCATGGACCCCGAGTTTCATTTGGTATTCCTACTCTTTTCTTCATCCAACAAAATTCTCAGTTACTACTAGAAAAATTTTCACCAAAGACGAAGGAAGAAAGAGAATCAAGTGATATAGGAAGATGAAGTGAATGTTCAAGTATTGAGTCTGGTAAAAGACTTGACACAATGGAAGAATTTGTTTCATTTTTTAGTGATCTTGACATGAAAAGGGAAACCTGCTCATAGTGGCCTATTTCATTTTTACATAAGCTTGAAACATAAAATAATTATGCTCGAGGAATCCCATCTCATTTTTTAATGAGCTTGAAAGGGAATGAAACTAAGAATGAAATTATTCTCAATAACACTTGTTTCATTTTTTAACGAGCCTGGCACATAATGGGAACCATGCTCAAATTCAGTTCTTACCCAACATGATTTTTAGAGTTTGTTAGTTTTTCCCCCTTACATAAGAAGGTAGTGCCTTAACTCCAGTATGATGTCTAAAGACTAGAGACATGCCCCATAGGATTCCCCATGATGAGAAGAAGATATTCATTTACAAACAACTAAACTTAGGCATGATGTCCATAGTCGAGAGAGATGGATGGCGAAGGGGAAGGAACCACAAGAACACGTGGGACATTCAGGGGAGTCTGATGAGTAGCATTTATATGATGATCAGTTTTAACAAAGGAAAGTTGATCAATGGTCACAATATTTCCATCATGGGGAAAATGTATCACTCAAAATAGTGTGGACACTACAACTTTCATGGCATAAACATAATCTCATCCAAGGAGAAGATTAAAATCTAAGCGACCTTGTACTACCACTACATCAATGGAGATAGTTTTCCCTCCTAAGGTGATAGATAAGTGAGGAAGGATCCTTAAAGGTGAAATAGGTATTCTATTTAAATTTAGTATCTCATCAGTGACTGGAACAAGCTGAGAAGAACCTATAGCTTTTCAATTAGTTTAGGATCTAATACTAACATAATCCCCTTCATTAACAATAGTCTGGAGTATTTTCCTAGTGGTAATCGCACATATATATGGAAAGGAACACTCGAATGAAGACAATAATTTTTTAGATTGCTCCAAAAAAAAGGAAATAACCTTAGTTTTTGGAGAGGGTTCTATTGAAATAGACAGAATTTCCTTTTTCCTTGAACAATTTGAACTAACTATGAAAACTTCAGTGGGTTTTAGTTCACTCTCAACTAGAAGATGAGATGAATATTGTGTCAAAGAGACTACTTCAGTCTTAAAATTCTCATATGAAAGAGTGGGATTGGGTGGAGATGACTTTGAATCAACCATTTTAACTTCACTCTTCAAAGGAACGGTGGGATGAACTACTTGTTTTTCACTCTATAAAGAAAGAGTGGGATCGAGCAAGGATGGAAATGGATCGACCACTTTAATAAACTAATGGGTGGTCAAGGGAAAACTTACAGTAACCAGTTGGAATCCATTCCTGAGGAATAGTAATGTTTCCAAACAAATTTGAAGCTTCATCCATGAGAGGAAAAAGGTAAGTAAGGTGCATATCCTTACATAACAAGAAAGGATTTCTAACCTTTCCTTTTCTACTCTTAACTACAGTCATTGGTTGATTGGGTAGCATAAGTATGATGACCAGAGGATAAAAACATGGTTTGTTGGGAGGCCTTAGACCACACTTCTAAAACTTGGGATAGACCATGAAAATACTTAAGAATATGGTCATCCTTGCAAAGTCTACAAGGGAACTTAGGCTTATGATTTCTTTTTATGGGAATATCAACGGTCTCAGCACTTCGAGGAGTAGTTTGTTGAGATTTGGTTCCTTGTTTTTATTTCTTCTTCTTAATATTCATTTTCTTCTTATTTTTATCCACCTGATTACTAGAATAATAAATTTCGATAGGAAAAGAAGGAGAAAGGAAAGAAGACACATCTGGAGAAGAAGGTTAAAGATCAACATGATGTTCATGCTCTTGTGATGGAGATTTGGGATCTGAAACAATCGGTGCACTTGGGATAACTAGACAATAGAATAACCATACAGGTAATCCTATAGTCAATCTAGGAAGACTCAATGTATCCATGAAGGGAGGACCAACATTTCCATATGAAGGAAACAAAACATACCTTGAGAAGGGGTCTCTTGGTTGTTAGTCCCAGCAGATTTTTCCATATCTATACTCTCTAAGAAATTCTAAATATGACACAAATAAAATACTAATCAAACTAAAAGAAACAAATAGAAATGTGATATGTGGGATGTTTAGGCTAGATCCTCACAAGAGTTTCAAGTCATCACAACTCGTGATATACCACAGGGTCCAACAATAATACAAAAAAAGGAGGATTGAGACCATACCCTTGCATGTATAACCCGACTACCTGGACAATACATGTGTAATAGCTCCCCGAGTGTTGTTCTCGGTGTATTGATTTGAAAATACGGTCGATAGGTTACTCAGTTGGTCTCAAGATCCTAATGGTGTTTCTCGATATACACAAGGTACGTGGGAGCTCAAATCCATAGTAGTGGTGTCTAATGTACAACTGTTTGAAAGGGGCCTTCCAATATACCATGGAGTACGTGAAAGAAATTTTCTATATACCCTTGAGTACATGAAAATTCTTTCGATATACCAATGAGTACGTGGAAGAACCACACAATCCTTGGGATGCAATGCAAGAAAAAAAACTCCTGTGCTTAAAGACATTGGAACATGTCTCTAACCTAACAAAAAATATCTCTAAATTTTTTTTCCTAACTAGCACTTGATTTTACCCTTTTACAGTAAAGTAGACATAATAATGTTAAGTATAGACTCATAAACCATGTAGTGATGAAGTGCATGTATTTAATTTTTCTTTTAATATATTCCCTATTTAAGAAGAGAGTAAGAGGTTCTTTTTCCCAAGATAAAAAATTGAACAACATACACCCAAACTTGGAACAAGAATTTGGTTTCCTATGTTTCCAACAAAAGTGAAAACCAAATCTCTTCGAAGAAAAAGATCTAACTAACGTTTCCATTCAAAGACTAAAAAAAATATTCTTTAAAGGTTATGAAACTTAATTTTTTTATTTTACTTTCTTTTTATATAAAACTAATATTTAACAAGAGAAAAATTTGAAGTAAACTAAAACAAAAACAAAAAAAATTTCAAGTATTTTTTAATGTAATAAAGTAGATCAAAGAAAAAAAAATTATTTGAACTTTATGGAAATGAAAGATCCTTTTTCCTCTACTACAAACATATAAGGAAACAAGCATAAATCCCAAGATAAGAGAACTCAATACAAACTCAGCACATGCACACAAAAATGAAATGCAAATTTTCAAATTTCGATGAGTACTATCGAGAGAAAAGAGCAAGAGGTTCCAAGAAAAGAAACAAATGTAAAATTCACTCTAAAAAACATAAACTCTTATTTGAATGAAAACAAAATATAATTCAAAGAGACTACATAATATATGATTCATGCCCCCCCTCCTCCACCCCACCCCCACCTTTGGCCATGAAGGGGCTTTTTTTTACATGTAGTTCATTTCGCTTAAAATATAAGTTAAAAAAAAACCCAACTATAGTATAGAATCAATCCAAAAGTTGGTTCTAGAATGAAAGATAAATCTACCTGGAAAAGAATTCAAGAAGGTACTAAAATTTCTTGGCAGAAATCAGACTTAATTTCAATAGGGAGATCCAGGCTGCAAACATACATCATAGCGTCATCACTTTGCCAACACTTTCTATACACTAGGAAACAACGTTAGTGAAACCTTTTGTAGTTTTACAAATATCATCAATGATGCTCTGTCACTATAAATAAACTGCGTCATAAAAAGAGAGACACTGAAAAAACACAATCTAGGTGCGTCCAACGCAAATAAGGATTGAAAAGACAAAAATTACCAAAAAATTCAACTAACAGTCAATGAGCTGAAAATTTATAGGATCACTGAATGACCTTGAGATGGAAATTCCAATAGAAACAAACTGAATTAAACTCTTTTGAGAAAAAAAAGGGCAATTAAAAATTGTAATGAAAACAAACCAAAGACTACGATCTTTCCTAAGTACGGTCTCCAATTTTGTTTACGGAATTAATCAATCAATGCGAACATAGATTGGTTCCCTATTCTAAATGGTTTCAATGTAGAACAAAATAGAACAGAAATGAAAACCTTTCCCTAGATTGATTAAATAGCTAGATTGCAAAGAATCCATATCTCTTTCTGAAGGTTTTCCTCATTGTCTTGAAGCTTTTTCAATCTTGCTGATGAAGAGATAACCTTCAAAAGGTTCAAAGGAAACAAGAAACAGATAGAAACTAAAAGATAATTTAATAGATCTAAGCAATTGACCAAGGAGACTTACTATAAATAATATTAGACATTATTTATGGAAAAATAAATCATTGTATTAACAACCAAAACAGAGAAATTAAAACCATGATGCCTTGGTGTTCTGCTTCTTACAACTCAACCTTCTGCCTCAATATCTCAACATTGTCTCTCAATTCTAGAAATATTTCAACAACATATTGGTGCTTTCTTGGTCCTCCTTGAACCATGAGGGTGATCTTTTATTTATAGGAAAAAAGGTATGAAGGGAGTTGAGGATTACTTGGAGAAGGTTTAGGGATCACCCCTAGATGTTAAGGGCTCGATGGCCACTTATTTTTATTTATTGGGATAAGTCTCCACTAGGGATTTGTTTTAAAAGTCTCTTGATCCTTCTCTTTTTCCCTTTTAATGAACATTGATGCAATTTGTATACAACAACCAATGTCAAGAAGAGGAAATGCTCTCTATTAAAAAGCAAGAAGTGTCTTCAACGCTTGTTCTATATGTGCAACACACGTCATGCATTTCTGATTCCTATTGTCAGAAGGTAGGGTGCATCAGGGTTGATAGAAATGGTTTTTCAAAAGAAAAAAAAAATCTTCTCAAGTGTTTTGGAAGAAATAATTATAGGGATTTATGAAAGTACACATATTACTATCATGAGAATGATAAGATTTTTTTGTAACAAAGATAGGGTTTAGATACAAGCTAAGGTTTGTACAAGCTAGGGATTCTCCAAGCTAGGGTTTCTACAAGATAGGGCTTCTACAAGTATTAAATTAGAGTAGTGTATACCAAGTTATGGTGGGTTAGAGTAGGTTATGTTGTTTAAGTTAATGTAGACTATGTTATATCAATATAGTCTAGACTATAAAAAAAATAGTGTCTAGGTATGGTATGGTAGATAAGATAGTGGAAGGTGGAAGGCAATGTAGGTTCAGGTATGGTAGGATAATCTAGGGATGGATAAGCTAGATATGATATGTTTGGGTATGTTTTGTAGGTTAGATTAGATAGTGGAGTGGTTTAGGGTAATATATGGTGGATTTAAATAAGTTCCTTATCTTGATCAAGGTAGTTAGGATAAGTCAATGGTTTAGGTAAGTGTAGAATAGGTCATATTAATGTAGCTTATTTTCTATAAAGGTTTAGTAGGTGATGTTAAGGTAGTAACTAAGGTTGGGATAGTTTAGGATATATTAGGTCCTATTACCATGAAAAATAATAAAACATATAATGTTTCAAATGAAAAATTAGCATTCCTCTTTGTCCTCTTGTAACATAAATACTATTAGAGCCCATAAACTTTGTAATATTGTTCCCAAGTTACTATATAATATACTTAAAATCAATGACTATATGAGGCCACTAGATATCAAAATTTATCTTTTTCATCATGAAGAAAGTAAAATAATAGTGGAAGCTCCCATTTAGATGTGGAATTTTTCATGAGCTTGGACACTTGCAGAATGAATCAAAATTGACAAGACCTCAATCTTACACACATAAAATGATTTGGGTTAAAATAATCCATTTAGATGATGGATACTTGTAAGGAACAAACAAGGTCTCAAAGAGTGTTTGTTTGATTTTGAACTAGTTCAAAGATTTAGATAATCCCACAACACAAGCCTCCTTGAGGAATGAATAACATAGTTCTTTAACCTCATTAAAGACCTTGGTTTGAAAAGGTATCCATATATTAGACCCACTATTCGATAATTCTAAATCAATTAGTGTCCTAGATGAGTTAATTTGGTTTTATAACTCTATCTTGAGGACACATAGGAGTGACCCTATACTACACGAAAAAAACCATAGTCCAATGGGAGCTTAATGAGGTTAGAGTCCCAAAAATACAGTGGTTCAAGGTAATATTACTTTTTCCACGATACAAACTCTAAGTCTAGTGGAATCCCCCCTAAAATATATACGTTGTCATTAAAAAACTAAGATTTGGAAACCAAAACACAATATTATGTATTATAAGGTGACTTCACTCCATAGACCGTAAAGTCTCCAAAATAAACAAGTAAGTCCCAAAATATGAAGCTAGAAAATCCCAATATAAAACACTCATAATCATTATGGTCCATAAAATATTCGAGAAAGGAGCATGGTGGGATCTAAGGAGGACTGTATTTGGACAAAGATGTTACATTCACAACTATGAGGAAATCTCATAAGTCGGTATCATAGTATGTGGAAAAGAGATAGGTTAGAGCCAGTGGACAACTAACCATCAGTGTGGTCTGTAGAGTAGACCCAACAAAGAAATTGGTTCTAAGATTATATTTCTCTCTTTAAACATTACAAGGGCATGGGGTTCCCACAAATAGTTATCTCTCAAATATTTTTTCAATGTATACCTATTTTATCTTATGATTTTACAAAAAACGATGTGTACTAGTTAGAAATCCTGGGACTTCCTATTCATTGAATTAAAAGATTCGAAAGTTTGCACTATAGATGTTCTCACACTATCTAGAGGTATGATAATCAGTTGGAATTCATCTTTTGATTTTATTTCATCTTTAGTTTTGAATGCATGCATAATGGTAGAAATCAAGTCAAAAGTACTTTGGAAGGTTCTTAAAGTAATAAAAATTTATGGGCCTTATGAAGACCACAAGACGTTTTGGGAAGGCCTAATTATGATTGACATACTTACTAGGTATAATTTTCTTCTAGGGGGAGACCTTCATTCAACTCTTAATGTGAGGGATGTTTGGGTTGGGCGATGGTTAGAAGGGATCCATTGGAGGATTATTTCTACAGCCTATTTGAAAAACACCACCTGGTAGATATTAAGCATGTAAAGTTGGTTCCCACTTGGAGAAATGGAAGAAGAAGAAGATATGAGATATCTAAAAGGCGGGATAGATTCCTTATGATATAATATTTTATGATGATTGATTACAAGATCAATACTTTGGTGGGAACTAGGGGCCTATTTGATCATTTAACTATACTACTGAAATTATACTCATAAGAGAAGAAGCAATCTAGACCTCTAAAATTTAATTTCACATGGATCTCAGAGAAAGACTTTAAAGTACGCATAATTACATACTAGAATCCTTATATTGATAGGAATAATGTCTTGACAATAATGATACATCTAGAAGAGAAATTGAAAATGGAAAAGAAATTTCTATAAAGCCTAAAAATATTGTTTTGGAGAAAACTTCCTATGTCTTGGGGTGGACCAAAACAGATAGTATGACACCAAAAATTAATCCACTTCAAATATGATAAAGAGACGAACAAGTATAAGACTAAGGGATGAGAAGCATACCTTTTTACGAACATTTGTAGTAGATCCTTGTTTATATTTCAATCACACTTGCACCTACATTCCATTCTCAACAACAAAAAAATATGCAAGCATCATAGAGATTAAGCATTAGAACCTACTCTATCATATATCAATCAAATATATATAGAATCAAAGAAACTACATCCATGGATAAAGAACGATCATAGTTACACAAATACAATGGATGAGAAATGGATATTTCATTTAATTATAAACAAAGATATAAGTGACAAACTATGTCGGCACCTTGTCGAAACAGAGAAACTGAATCCTCCACGTAGGCCTCCACCAATTCAATACTCCATATCAATGGAATTCTCACAAGACAATCAAAATCTTGGGAAGAGCATCAATGGATGCTCAAAATACAAAGTGATGCAGACTCAAGTATGTAAGAATGGGGCACAAATCCACTATAGTTTCTTTTCTCTCAGAAGTTATCATCCTCTATTGCATCCAAGTAGCTCAATGTATATCCCTTCAACGGGAAGTGAAAGGTCAATTCAAAGTGTTTGTAGGCATATCAAAGGCCAATAGTCAAGTTATTCATGGCTAAATGAGGAAAACTCCCAATATTTTATTTTTGGGCACATTTCTCGATGTACATGGGTCATACTATAACAGATTCCCCTTAAGGTGTGAGGTTAGAGGGGTAACATGATGGACGAAATACATTATACCAATCCCAGAAGTGGAGTAATGAAGACCCAGGTGGAAAAACTAGCCACTCATCCGTATAATACAATGATAAACCTTAGCATGTGACTGCAGATATGAAGTGTAGCAGTCCCCAGATACAAAATTGTATAATGGCCATGAATAGGAATAATAGACATATGTCACATGTGGTCATCACAATGCATAATATACCATGAAGTAATATATTCATACTGAATGAAGACATATGATGTTACACTGGAATCTAGTCATAAGAATTGATATCTCATAGATACTGGCATGATCAAAGAGGTAGAATATATGGAATGCCACCAAGATCAGAGGTCTTTTGCACAAACTGCCACTGGTACATGTCCCATCATGTGAATAAAGGGGTCAAGGTCGAACATGATGGATCATTGTCTAATTACCGATCATTGATGTATACCACTAAAAGACGTGAGATATCCCACTGATAATGATAATGGGAATCAAGGTACATAGTGCAATCAAATAAGTGTGAATAGATGTATTTAGTTCGAACACTTGAGAGAGTACATCGATCATGGGACATTGATGTATTCCCAAATATGTCAATGGTGAGAGAACTTGCCACTAATGACTACAAGTATCAAGGCACTCAATGGACTCTATATCCCTCTTCTAGAATAAATTATCTAAATTCGATGGAATGGAATCCACTGGAAAGAGGGAATTAAGGCATCCCCCATCAACCAACACGACGTACACAACAACGGTGGATAACTTGGAATAACTTGGACAAACAAGATATGCACGAACTGGTAATTGTATTGGGAATGGTCGGCATGCAAAGACAAGATAATTGAGGAGTGGCCGAATCGGGGTAAAAGTTCCTTTGAACAAGATCATGTGGTATATGGAGACTCATAGGAAGCATATACTCAACATGAAAATCAGGACAACTCTGCAACACAGGAGGCATCGAAAGAGTCTCCATATGAACTAGAAGAATAACCAGTCGGTGGAGGAACTCAGAGTAATGAGTACAAATCCTAAATTCATACTAATAACCCAACCAATTGATAGAATATACAATGATATGTTCGAAGGATACACGATATGACACCTACCAAAGTAATATCATTTGTCGTATGGATTTTTTTGTTTCTTTTTATTTTTCTGGCCTTTTTCATATTGAAAAGCTTAAAAAAGAATAAAATTGTTTATAATAGAGAGATAGGAGGAAATGAGTGTCATGATAAAGGAAATGAGTTCCAAGAAGTGGAACATACCTATGCTCAATGCAAGGAAGCATGTGCAGGATAAGGATACTCAGGGGGATGTCTCCTCTGGGTATGGGATGATCAAGCTGCAAAATATATATGTAGGGCACTTCTTGGCTAGGATTGAGACATGCTCAAGCTATAAGGCTCATAAAATTGAAGCAGGGAGTTGGCATAAGGCTCAATAAGACAAGCAGACGCATGAAATGCAATTTCAACTTGATATAAACGGGAGTCCCATGGGATATGGATAGAATAAAGTTCAAGAAAGAATCTGAGGTTCTTACTCAAAGACATGGAGGGACTACAAGGGATTCACATACCTAATGGAGGACACTCAGCATGGGTACCAAATGGAAAAATGGGATCTATCTAGGACACCCTTGTGTAGGAAGGATCTACCACTTATGTAATTTCACTTCTAATAGCAGTGTGAAGGTTCTGGAACTTCACAAAATGGGTTCGTACCTATAGTTAATGTGACATGGTCATAGGATTATGCATGATTCATATCAAAAAGTGATCCTATCCTATATTCCATTTCT
This sequence comes from Pseudotsuga menziesii, assembly GCA_001517045.1. Lineage (NCBI taxonomy): Eukaryota > Viridiplantae > Streptophyta > Pinopsida > Pinales > Pinaceae > Pseudotsuga > Pseudotsuga menziesii. The sequence continues at coordinate 401,321 of LPNX010027859.1, forward strand.
ATATTATACTTTTCATGGGAACGGACGAGCAAAATCTCAGTGAGAGTGCACAAAAGTGGACCCTACACAACAATAATAGTTCAAAACAACTAAAACTAGTTAATAAATAGCCCAAACTATAGGATATAGGGAGGATTGGTAATGATAAATGTATTTGAATGAAACAATGTGGTGGACAATGGGACATAAGAAGGAATGTAAGGTGTAGACCCAATATTCACGTATCCACTAGCACCTCCCTAAGAACGAACACTAATGTTAAGACAGGGTGAAGGAAGTGAAAATCCTCCCACAAATGGAGTAAGTTAAGGGGCTCACCCCCCCCGAATCTATGAGCAAGGTAAGGGGTTTTGGATCCCCCTAGTCCAACACTAGGGTCCTCACTAGGACTTGTAGCAGATGACAGGATACTAGTAGTGATACCAAGCATGTCGAACATAAAAGGACCTGAACTCAAGAAAACATAAAGATACTCAAGTAATCGCGATCCCTAAATCCAACTAGCACACAAAGATCACATCTCTAATTAAATATAAGTGAGGTGAAAAAAATCCAAGAGGGAGGATAAATGAGCTCTCGAATGCAGTAGGTATGTCTCTCCTAGGAGAGGCCTGAAATTCCCATACACTACAAGCAGAGGTGTGTAATCAATTATAGTGGCCCTTTGCTTCAATGTGTATAGAGACAGTGATGTCCGACCCCTACTTGTCCAGGACACTCACAGAATAAACTATGAAAGTACCTCATGTGATTCCTAGGAAAGGATAGTAAGGTCACCCCAATATAACCAATGCTCAGGCAGACAGTCGTAGGCGGGATCTACCATATGGGTAAGGTAGTAAATTCTGAATATCGAAAGCACCAAAGGTACCTCAAAATACCATAGATACGAATAAGATATTGGAAATATATATGGTGTTCCACAGAGAGTGGCAAGGGGATATCCCCAACACAAATGTGTATGTTGCCTCATGCTTAACTCTCATGTAAGAGGATCCTCCTGAGAACACTAATTATATTAAGGATTTCTCTTCTCACCTAGATAGGCACCTAATTGTTTTGTTTCATAGTCTTGGAAAAATTTACTCATGATACCCTTTTCCAAGACTCTACAACCTAAGCTTGTGGATGCACCTCTATCAAATAAAAAAGTGTAATCAATTTTAAATTAAGCATTAATTTTAAGGGTTGTGATTACTCAAGGGTAATGAATGTGCAACTAGAGATATTATGACTCAGCAGTGAACTAAATATGCATACCTAAAAAACAATGCCAAGTGAATTTTTTCTTTAAATATAAAGAAAGGGATATGCCACTACATGAAATGCACCAAAATTCATTCATTTCCAAATGCCAATGCAGTCCTTCCTATATGAAATCCTAAAAAACTCTCATCTAAATAATCAATGCAAGTACCTCCTTAAATCCATATGTAAAATGCAAGTAAGAATGAAACTATATAATTATTTTGTATTTTCAATATAAAAGAATGAAAACACAATAAAACTCACTAAAGTTCTCAGTCTCTGAAGCAAGTAGAAAACACAAGACAAGAAAGACACCGAGACCAAAAGACTAATGCACTAATGTGAAAACAAAAAGGATATAAATCAATTAGGAAAATTTTCAAAGAAATAAAATTAATAAAAAAGAGGCTTCTGGTCACAAAAGGAGCAGTCAACAGACGGTATATGAAGCCAAGAAGACTCGGCCACACTCACAACCCACCCAACATTTTCCCACATCAAGAACTCAACTAAAAGGGAGGATGTATGTGGCTATTCAAAGAACAGTAGCATATGAACACGACTAGGAAGTGTACTTCCCACATATATATACAACTGTATAGTTTCTAACCCACGTATACAGAGAAGAAGGTGGTAAAAATAAAGACAAGGGTCAAACCACTCTAGAGGACTATTAGAACATACTACCAAATGTAACACACAAATGGGGAGAAACAAGGAGCAAATCAAGAAAATCATGCACCCAAAACCCCCAAAAGGAAATCCCTAGTGTAGTCGCAAATTCTGTTACAGATAAAACTTCACATGGATTGGGGTGGACCACAATAGACAATATGACACCAGAAATGAATCCACTTCAAATATGCTAAAGAGATGAACAAGTCTAACACTAAGGGATGAGAAGCATACCTTGTTCCAAAGGTTCATAGTAGATCCCTGTTGATATTTCAACCACACTTGTACCTACATTTCATTCTCAACAACAATTAAATATACAAGCATGATAGATATTAAGCGTTAGAACGTACTCTAGCATATATCAATCCAATATATATAGAATCAAAGAATCTACATCCATGGATACAGAACATTCATAGTTACACAAATACAATGGACAAGAAATGGATATTTCTATTAATTATAAACAGAGATATAAGTGACAAAATTTGTCAGCACCTTGTCAAATAGGATAAACTAAGTCCTCCACCTGGGCCTCCACCACTTCAATCATCCATATCAATGGCAAGCTTACAAGATAATGACAAGCTTGGGAAGAGCATGAATGGATGCTCAAAGGACAAAGGGATGGAGACTCAAGTATGTAAGAATGGGGCACAAATCCACTATAGTTTCTTTTCTCTCACAAGTTATCCTCCTCTAATGCATCCAAGTAGCTCAATATATATCCCTTCAATAGGAAGTGAAGGGTCAATTCAGAGCATTTCTAGGCATATGGAAGGCCAATTTATAGTCAATTTATTCCTAACTAAATGAGGAAAACTCCAAATATTTTATTCTTGGGCACATTTCCCAATGTACGCGGTTCATAGTGGAGCAAGTTGCTCCTACACGCAGTCTGTGGGATGGTGACCCGCATATACCAATAAACATGACTTTTTTAAGGGATTTTTTGGAGCATCAAAGTTTATATTAGGAAAAGGGGGTCCAAAGAGTCCACATAGGGACAAGGAAGGCCATAAAAACATGATATACCAAGAGTGGTAAAATCATCTATAACAAATGTTTTAAAAGAAGTAGAGGAAGAGATCACTATACTTTAAAAAAATGAGGTTGGGATTTTTAACTAAGAAGAAGGTTTGGATTTGAAGGAATATGGAAAGAACAAAAATATATGATTGGAAAAGGAGGCTAAATAAATACTCAAGTGTATATTTGTCTAGATAAATGAAGGAGTTAATAATGTGGAAATTGAACCCAAGTGATAGAACAATTACACTCACAAAATTGCTAATCAAACATGCAAAATTACCAACAAGGGAGATTGACTTTAGCCAACCTTGAATTACCAACATGCAAAATTACCAACATGCTAATCTATATTGAATAAGTGTACAATAGCCAACCTTGTGAAGTCATAGGCTGCTGCAATATATAATTACATGAGATATTCGAATGCATAAGGATGCCATTCGAAATAGTCAAAAAGTAGGCTTATTAAATCTAGTCAAATCCCCCATAGGTGCATAAAGCAGTTTCCAAATCCACTTAGAGGCTCACGAATTGGAAAAGTAAAGTAGGCAAGATAATAAGGGATGGAAATACAACTCATACATTCCTTTATTAGGATAAAAGGATGGAGGATGATGTGGGCAAAAAATAAGTCAACTACACCTAAGGCTTTCTTTCCCTTTTGCCTTATTTCTAAATAAAATAGGTAGCTTTGCAGAAAAAGCAAATATGCGCTTTGGAGGATCTGGAATAAAGTAGACATGCTAAATATGGTTTCCAGGAGGTTTCCTCAGTGCTCCATGACTCATTTTTATCAAGTTTGACTTCTATGACATGTAGAAGTCAACTTGCATAGAGTGGAATATAGGAAACTAGGCAAATAAGACAAAAATGAATTAATTAATGTCTAAGGTAGGTAACTATGGGTTGATTATTCTAACACCCCCCCTTAAGCCTAACTTGATGAGTAAATATCAGAAAACTATGTGGCCTAGCAAAAATCCTTAGTCACCCTTTACATACTGCATGTCCATTTAACCAAGGAAAGAGGCAAAAACCCAGTGGGAAAATCCTCCCTTAAACATGGACAGTAAAACAAAATTTGAAAATACTGTCATCAATCATGCTTCACAGCATGATCAGCAATCCCTAGTAGTGAATTGAGATTGCTTAATTTCTTCTCACAAAAAACTTTGGTGAAGATGTCTGCTACTTGTTCTGAAGATGCACAGAAGAGCAGGTGAATGGTGCCATCATGCACAAGTTGTCTGATGTAGTGCATATGGATATCAATGTGTTTGGTTCTCTGTCTATGAACTGGATCATTGCAAATTCAAATGGTGCTCTGATTATCACAATAGATAATAGTTGAAAACTCTGATTCGAAGCCATAGTCTCCAAGTATTCCCTGCAACCATAAACATTGAGTTGCTGCATTTACAACTCCTATGTACTTTGCTTCTGTAGATGAGATTGCTATGGCACTCTGCTTCTTAATTGACCAGCTGATTGGTCCTTCTACAAGCATGAACACATATCCTAATGTTTACTTTGGATCTATGTTGTCACCTGCCCAATCATTGTCAGTAAACCCAATCAAATCAAGATCAGATTTAGATTTATAGAAGATCCCATGATTTCTTGTTCCTTGAACAAAGTTAAGGATCCTTTTGGCTACTCTCCAATGGATCTCATGAGGCTGATCCATGAATCTTGAAGCCACACTAACTGCATAATAAATATCATTTTTAGTGTGTGTAAGGTAAAGCAAACACCCAATCAACTTCCTATACAATGTATTATTTACCATAGGAGAAGAACCTGCTTCTTCAAACTTAACTCCTGAAAGGAAGGGAGTCTTGCTTGGCTTGAAATATTTCATGTTGAACTTATTCAGTAAATATAAGGCATACTTGGACTGATTTACTTTGATTCCATGTTGGGACTGAGCAATTTCGAGACCCAAGAATTAGCTCAACAATCCCAAATCAGTCATAGAAAAGGCATGGTTCATTGCATCCTTCAAGGAGGCAATCTCTTTCTTTGAACTTCCTGTAATCAGAAGGTCATCCACATACAAGACAATAATCATCAAAGAACCATGAATTAGCTTCAAATAAACATTAGTATTAGACTTGCATCAAACAAAACTCAATCATAGCAAAAAGACATCAATCTTGGCATACCAGCCCTGGGGGCTTGCTTGAGCCCATACAATGATTTCTTTAACCTACACACAAAATATGAATTAGAAACAAACCCTTGAGGTTTCTAGATGTAAATATATTTGATGAGATATCCATTTAGGAAAGCACACTTCACATCCATGTGATGTACCTACCATTGCTTCGATGCTGCAATGGCTAAAGCTAGCCTTATGGAGTCCATCTTTGCCACTGGTGCAAAGGTTTCATTGTAGTCAATACCATGTACCTTTGAGTATCCCTTGGCTACCAATATTTCATTATATTTCAAAGTTGAACCATCAGCAGAAAACTTAGTCTTGAAAACCCACTTACATTGAACTAGCTTCCTCCCTGGGGGAAGATCAACCAGTTCCCAAGTGTTGTTCTTTTGGAGCGAGCTGAATTATTCTTTCATGGTTGTTTTCCATATTGGATCATGTGATACATATTCATATGTCTATGGGTCTGATTCAACCATCATATAGCACTTCTCTGCAAACAAAGGGTCTTTCATACACAGGGCACTCTCAAACTGAGATCTAGTCCTCCGAGGGTCACTAGGATTTTCAGCTAGTTCCCCAGCTGCATGAATGGTATTTGCTGCCAATTTTGGTCTTGTAGGACTATCAAGATCTGCAATTAAATAATAATTATCAGACATATCAGAATCAGTAAACACATTTGTCTCTCCACTTACATTCAATGGATCTGGTGGTGAAGAAGACTCTCAAACTTTAACTGCTACTAAACGCTCTTCTTGGAACTGAACACTCCTTTCAATGAAGGATTTGTTTGTGCTCAAGTTGATCAACTTGTACCCTTTTGAATCTTCAGAATACCCAACAAATAGGCATTCTTGGCGTTGGGGATGCAAAGCCTTTCTCTTTTCAGTTGGAATTCTAGCCCAAGCCCTTGAGCCAAAAATCCTGAAATGGGTCACATCTAGCTTGTGCCCACTCCAAGATTCGAAAGGAGTCATATCATCAAGTTGTTTATGAGGCGCCCTATTCTGGATGTAGGATGCACATTTTATAGCCTTAGCACAAAACTTTGGTGCAAAGTCTTAGCCTCCATCATACAGGTTTCCATATCCTTAAGTGACCAGTTCTTTCTCTCAGCAACACTATTTTGCTGTGGTGTGTAAGGGATCGAATGCTGCATCTGAATACCTAAATATTTACAATACTGAATGAACTCAAACTTGACATACTCACCACCATTGTCAGATCTGAGGATCTTGAGTCTCTTCCCAGACTGGTTTTCAACCAAGGCCTTAAAGACTTTGAAGAGGTCAAAAAATTCAGACTTATGCTCTAGGAAGTAAACCCAACAATACCTGGAAAAGTCATCTATGAAGGTCAACGCATATTTGTCTTGACTCATGGACATATGAGGAAATGGACTAGCACCATCACTGTGGATCAACTCAAGAGGTGCAGAGGTTCTCTCATGACTAGCTCTCTCAAATTTGTTCGCTGGGTGTTTTCCTAGGATACAACCTTGACACACTCCCTTGGAAAACTTAATATTTGGTAACCCTATGACCATATCTTTTTCACTCAGATAAAAAAGATACTTATAGTTAAGATGGCCAAATATTTAATGCCAAAGCTTGCTTCCTCATTAGCATGAATCAGAAGAGCAGAGGGGTTTGAGTAGGGTAGAAAATGGGAAAACATTTATACCTTCGAAGTGTGATCAACAACACCTTTTGCAATGACTTTACCATTCAAGATCTTTGTGATCTCAACATCATCGGGGGAGAAGATGACCTTCTTTGGATACCCTGTGTGAGTCATCTGATACACTGACAAGAGTTTAGAGGCAAGACCTGGAACATACAACACATTATTGAACTTACCATGGTCAAGATCAATCCTTCCTTTCCCCAAACTATCAGTGAGAGATTCGTCTCCCAACACTATTGGTGGACCTTTTGACATGTCAAGAGAGGAGAATGCCTCCTTGGTTGAAACCATATGTCTAGAAGCTCCAGAGTCTATGATGAAGCTAGGTGAGCTTGATGTGCCAACAACCAAAGCATGTACTCTCTCTCTGTCCTCTAAATTTGATCCTCCTTCCCTCTTCTTTGAGCAATCAGGAAGGGAGATGTTATTCTTCTGCAGGAGTTGGGTCAACATGTCAATTTTCTTCTTCATACAGGAGCTCTCAAGATGATATCCCTTACTGCAATATGCGCACTTGCTCATTTATCCTTTGTTCTTCTTCTTTTGGAAGTTCTTCTTGGAGCCTTAGGGCTCCTCTTGAGACTTGTTCTTGTCTTTATTTTGCTCAGGTGGCTTCTTAGCTTTCTTCTTTCCTTTTGAATCTCCAGCAACGAAATCTTGGTCTTTGGAAGGTTTGATGGTTCCCATCATCACCAACTTATCTTGTTCCTGTGTGAGGGATTCCATGAACTTTGCAATCTTAACCATCTTCCAGTATTGAGCTGTCAACTTGGTGGCATGGAATTTTGAAACAAACACTGAATAGTCAGGGCCAAGCTTCGAGAGTATGGCCAAAACTAGTTTCTCTTCCTTCTTTTCAATTCCATGTTGTTTTAGCTGCAAAACAAGGGCTTTAAACTTGGAAAAATAGAGTTGCAAGGATTCGAAGATGCTTGGACTCAAACAGATCAATTCATTCTTGATTTGATGTCCTCTCATCTCATCTATCTTACCAAAAAGATCTACAAGCTTCTCCCACACTTCATTAGGTGATGTCAGTCCATTAAGATGGAAGAGTAGGTCTCTTGAAACGCTCAGACACAAAAGACCATAGGCCTCATCCCTTCTGTTGTGCCATTTTATTTTCTCTGTAGCTGCATTGGGCTCTGCCTCAGTTTACATAGTCACTCTATAGAGACCTTTCACTCTCAATAGTATCTCTATCTCAACTTTACATTCAAAGAAATTAAATGGAGTCAAGATGATCTTCTGAGATTGATCCATAGCTCAGAAACTGTCCCCTTCAGTCAGCAGAATATGCTCCCAGTCAATATGTTGAACCTAGAATAACAATATGGAAGGAGAGAAATCGATCTACAAAGGATTTGATACCATGTGGAAATTGAACCAAAGTGATAGAACAATTACACTCACAAAATTGCTAATCAAACATGCAAAATTACCAACAAAGGAGACTGAAATTGGAGCATAACACTAATCTGTATTGAATAAGTGTATAATATCCAACCTTGTGAAGTCCTAGGCTACTACAATATATAATTACATGAGATATTCAAATGCATAAGGATGCCATTTGAAATAGTCAAAAAGTAGGCTTACTAAATCTAGTCAAATCCACCATAGGTGCATAAAGCAGTTTCCAAATCCACTTAGAGGCTCACGAATTGGAAAAGTCACGTAGGCAAGCTAATAAGGGATGGAAATAAAACTCATACATTCTTTTATTAGGAGAAAAGGATGGAGGATGATGTGGGAAAAAAAAAAGTCAACCACACCTAGTCTTGCTATCCCTTTTGCCTTATTACTAAATAAAATAGGCAGCTTTGCAGAAAAAGCAGATATGCACTTTGGGGGATCTAGAATAAAGCAGACATGCTAAATATGGTTTCCATAAGGTTTCCCAAGCGCTCCATGACTCATTTTTAGCAAGTTTGACTTCTATGACATGTAGAAGACAACTTGCATAGAGTGGAATATACAAAACTAGGCAAATAAGACAAAAATGAATTAATTAATGTCTAAGGTAGGTAACTATGGGTTGATTATTCTAACAATAACACCAAATATTTACATAATTTCACTAACCATAGGAAACACATGAACACCATTTAAGATATTACATAGATGAATTGACAATTGTCACTAATTTTAAGCACATTTTCGATGTAGGTAACAAGCATTTTATTACAATGTTTAAAGAACTAAAGATACCAATATTGGAGAAATTAGGAAAGTAAAGCTTCTTTCCCAAACTTGTAATTCAAGACATGAATATGGTTTTAGAGGTAGAAGTCACAAGAGGATAATTTAAGTCTATCCTAGCCTCTTTTCGAAAAGGAAAAAACCTTGGACTTGATGGATTATCAGTGGAGTTTTATCTTGATTTAATTGTTTTGCTGAAGTAGGTATTATCAATGAATGTTGAGGATTATAGGCTCACTAGAAAAATTATTGGAGATTTTAACACTACTTTTATAGCATTTATACCAAAAAAACAAAATTGCACCAGTTTTGATGATTATAGACCTATCCCTTGATGTAATTTTGTTTATAATCTTATCTCAAATATATTTGGCAATTGATTGAAGGTTATATTTCAGGATTTATTTTAGATGAACATTTTTGGGTTTACTTTCAAGAGGAAAATACATGTGATGCTATGGGGATGACACGAAAGGTTTTGGATACTAGAATGACATAACAATTACTAACAAATGTATTGAAGATAGATTTGGAAAAGGCATATGACAAGGTGAATCGACTTTACCTTATACTTCATTTGTTCTATGTTGGTATGAACCTTGAATTGGCTAATTGGATCATGGGAGACCTAGGCTTTGTGTTTTTTACTATATTGATAAATGGATCACCTTCAGGTTTCTTTACTACTACAATATGTCTTAGACAAGGTTGTTCATTATCACATTTTATGATTTTTATTCATGGAAGAGGGATTGAGTTTATTTATAAAGGAATCTAGAAGAACTGTAGATTTAGAAGGGAAGAAAATAAAAATAAAACTCTATATACATGTCACATCATATATGCATAGATGAGATCATGATCTTGGGACATGGATCCATCTAAGATTTGGAAAGAATAAAGGAGATCTTAGATAATTTCTGCAAAGCAACAAGCCTAGAGATAAACCTAAAAACATCTACAATATTATATAATGAGCTAATAGATGATAAGGTAAAATCACATTTCCTATGAATTTATGTAATTTGGAATAAGGGGTGAAATACCTTGGGTTCTTCATCAAAACTAATGATTATAGATATGAGGATTAGGTCTTACTGTATAACAAAACCAAAGAAAAATAATAGCGTGGTGTAATAAATGGTTGTCACATGGTGGGAGAATAGAGTTGGTTAAGGAAGTTCTTCAAATTATCATGGTGTAATGAATGTCTTTAATACAAGTCCCCAAGGGAAGGTTTTAAAAAATTAGAAAGCAGTACTATGGTTTCTTCTTGACTAGTAAAGGAGTGAGAAGTATACCACTCGTCAAATGGACAAGTTTGGCCACTCCAAAAGGAGGCTAGGGCTTGAAAAACATATATTTTTTGAGCAAAACCCTAGCAACAGAAATCTTGTGGAGGTTAGTCGGAAATAAGGGCTTTTAGGGTAGAGTTATGAAATCAAAATATTCGAAAAGGTTGACAATGGCGAACTAGTTGAAATTGGAAAGAAAAAAAGAACATGGAGGTTTTATCGTTTGTAACACCTTAGTAAAGGATTTCACTTTGGTTGGAAATTGGCATGCATGGAAAATAGGGGATGGAATAAAAGTAATGGTTGGCAATATCCTTGGATCGGTTGTAACGATAAATATAAACTTTTTGAATAGTGTTTTGAGTATTTACATGATGTTGGAATATATCCTTTAAAAGAAGCAAAGATTCATTAGGAAATAAATGTTTGGCGACAAATAATGGGTTACAAAATATTTCATAAATGTTAAAGAATTTTTTGCCAAGGAGTGGAAACAATATATAATACTACTACAACATAGTAAAATAAAACCAATACAAGAGGACAATCATGTCAAATGGTCAAATAAATCAAGTATTATGGAATACAAAGAAAAAAAATGAAGAAAATCTAGTGGTTGAAGGTTATGGTAGTGGCGAACATTCTAGAAAATTGGAATTCCATGTAAAGTCAAAGATATTTTTTAATTGGAGCTCGAAAATATGATGCACACCTCGGATATGGGACAAAACAGAAGCTTGATAGGTTCGGAAAGATGTATCTTACATAAAGAAAGTGAGGACACTATGGAGATGTATCTTATGTAAAGAAAGTGAGGAGACTATGGATTGCTTATTATTACACTACACTTTTACAAGATCTATTTAGAGATGAGTATTAGTGATCACCTTAAGTAATAATTTATGAGATAAGAAATTTTTTTATTTCCTTTCTTTTAATTGAATAAAATATAAAACTATAGGATAACATAAACCATTACTAAATTTTTGTCCGTTGAAATATTTAGCTAACTAGGAACCAAATGAGTTTACGAGACTTGATATTCACACGGCACACAAGATAAGGGTGGCAAAGAAGGTTGTTGGAGCTCTCAAAAGTGAAAAATAAAAAAATCTTATTAATGCAAATTATATATCAAAACAAATCATGGGAATACTTTTATGGTGTGTCAATGAACTATGAGACATTGTGGCGCGTGAGTAGTTATATATTGTAATTCAAATATGTATATGTACTTTTTTCAGACAAAAAATAGCAGTTCCTTGATATTCATGGTGAATCAAAGGTAACATATTACATCATCAATATGCCAAGACATATGACCAGTCAGATAACTGAACTAAGTGTCCCTTGCAGATAATACCATACTGACTCTATACATCAATGCTAAACAAAATATGAGTTCACTAGCAGTCATATAGAGAGGATACAATGAAATCAGAAAAGTTATCCAAGGAAGGTCTCAAGAAAGTAATCTAAATGTTCACCGTAGAGTGAAACTAGCAGTCTAAAAGAAACAAAAACCCATAGGGTATGAAATTTCCATACTTAGAAAGAGGAGTAGGTCAAGGAGAGTCAATCTCCTTAAAATAACTGCATTTTGTCTTATCCAAAGACCAAACCCTCATGATATTCCATAAAGGAAAGATGGACTGTAGCCAAAAGGAGGCGTTCCTTGGATAATAGGTTTTCCTTCTCATTATACTCTCTATAGACATGCTGATAATCAATTGATGAGAAGGAGGAAGACAGAGTAGTGATGTTTAAACACCAAGCATCTAAGTCCAGAGTCAGAAGTGATGAGCATCCTTTTTCCCAATTGATGACCACCATAGAGTCGCCAAAAATATGAATCCTTTGTATCCCAATATTCTTTGCAAAATATAGGAGATCCCAGAGAGCTAAGAGTTCTGTACGAGTATTGGTACTAAATCCATAGCCTAGTTTGATGTGGAAATGGTGAGTATGACTGATCAGGAGGAAGATGCCAGCACCCCCTTTATTTCAGTGGCAGCTCCATCGAAAAAACTAGAGGGATAAGAGATGACAGGGGGGCATCCAATGTTTCTTTTGTTGCAAATGCTGGCAGATGGCACATAATAAGCATGCACACTATGCATAATAATGTGGTAAATACTGTCAGGTTCAGGCTCCTTATCCTCAAACAGATAGAGGTTTCTAGATTTCCAAATATTCCAAATGACAAAGAAAGGTAGATGGAGTGGGTTACCTTTTTTCTTGAGCCAGTTCTCAATATTACCTAAAAATGATGTATCAGACCAAGACAATGTATAGTTATGAAGTCTAAGGAGACTGATGATGGTCTGATAAGTAAAGGAACATTCAACAAAGAGATGCCAAACAGATTCAGCTTTGCACTTGCATAGGCCACACCTATTAGGACCATTCCATCCTTTTCGTGTAAGATTGTCCCAAGCATTTATTTTATTTTCAATGACCAGCCATATGAAGCACTTTATCTTCTATGGGATCTTCATATTCCAGAGTTGAGAATGTAAGCTGTGATGGGCAAGAGGTAAGTTGTAAGAGACAATGAGGTCATAGGATTTCTTAGTTGTGATTGATCCATTTTTTGTATTTTGCATCCAAATCATAGAGTCTTCCATATTATTTATCATAATTCCTCCATGAAGAAGGCCTTTGGTATAAGAAGTCCAGATCTCAGACCAAGCACCCCCCAGATTTTGATCACAAGCTGAATACCAATAATTTCCCCAGTGAGGCCTATAGTCAAGGTTCTGAATCTGAGCCAGGTGAGTCATCCAAAAGTCAGCAAGATAATATCTAATATCAATCAGGAGGATGTATGGTGCATTGAAACCCACAATGGGATCAATTCCCAGCCTTATCTTCAGTACATTACCAACTTTCCACCCAATAGTACAGGTAATCCAAGATAGAGATCGAATGAAGCCATTCCAAATATAAGAAGTAACCGTGACAAAGAAGGAATGAGTTCTGATCCATACATCAATAGGTTTTTATTTAAGATATTTGTGAGTCACAATCCTACTCCAAATACCCTTACCATTTAAAATATTTCGAAATATTTTGACTCTCAGAGATATCCCAAACCATTCAAGCTGCTTGATGTTCCAGCCACCATAGTCGTAGGGAGCAGCAATAGATTTCCAATCAGCCAAGTGCGATCTCTGTTTTCCATCATAGTCCCCCCACAAGAAGGAAAATATGTATCTACACAAAGTGTTTATAATGGATGAAGGGACACGAACAAGTGCAAACCAATAAACAACAAGTTCTGTAAGAATAAAACTGATAAGGACAAACCTACCACCAAGAGAAAGAAGCCTGTATGTCCATTTATTTATCATTTTTTCAAACTTATAAAGAAGCCACAACCAATCATTTGTTTGGTACCCAAGGGGCTTCAAGCGATACCCCAGATATTTAAATCCCATGGTGATTGGCTCCATTTTGTAAGGCAAGAGATCCACAATGCTTCTTCTAGTATCATCATCAATATCATTATATAGGAAGGAAGATTTCTTAGAACTAATAGACATTCTTATAGCTGAGCATAATAGATCAAGGGCCTCTTTGATAGCTTTCCATTCTTCAATACAACCCAACCCAAATAAAATCACATCATCAACAAACAATAAATGAGTAATAGCATGGCCACGTGATAATTAAATCCCCCTGATGAGACCTTTTTTATGTGCATCACAAAGAATGAGACTGGGACTTTCAATGATAAGTATGAACAGAAGGGGGGACAAAGCACACCCTTAACGAATCCCTCTGGTGGCAGGAAAAAAATTGGATGGAGTACAACAACAAAATTTGAAGAGGAGACACATCCCATTATCCAGTTTACACCAACCAGAGGAATACCTATCTGAAGAAGGACGAATATTAGGAAATTCCAGTTCACCCTATCAAAGGATTTAACCTGATCAAGTTTAAGAATCGTAAATTTTAATTTTTTAGTTAACAATATGGAGAACTTCTTGGGTGATGCCAATGGTCCTAGTAATCTATCTGTCCTTAAGAAACCCAAATTTTTGAGTAGAGATGGCCTTATCTAAGAGATCCTTTAGGAGAAGAGATGCAACTTTAGAAATAATCTTGTATACAATATTGCACAGTGAGATCGGTCTAAATTCAACAAGCGGGGGGGTGGGGGGGGGGCTTTTCACATTTAGGGATCAATGTGAGAAAGGTAGAGTTTAGGTCCATAGAAATATTTCCCTCAATTCTAGCCTATTCAACAGCACATCAGAGGTCATCCCCTAAGAAATTAAAGAAGGAGAGAAAGAACTCGAAAGCCATCCATCCGGACCTGGGGATTTAGATTTTTTAAATCCCTTCAATACTACTTCTATCTCTGATAGAGTGATGGGTTCAAGAAAATAGTTCTTATCCTCCTCATGGACATAAGAAGGAAAGAGGCTAAGAACTTTAAGATGGTCAGAAATATTAGTGCTTCCATCATCCTTAAAAAGATCTTAAAAGTGTTGCTGACCGAATAATTTAAGTGGAGATCCATTTTTTATTAAGTTCCCCTCACATTCCTTCAGTGACCAGATGGTTTTTTATTTCTTCTGGCAAAAGCAAAGGAGTGAAAGAATCTAGTGTTTGCATCACCTTCACTAATCCATAGGTCTCTTCTTTTTAGTCTTTGAGAGAAGACCTCCTGAGCTAAAAGTTTCCCTTTTTTGTTTCTCAGCTCTAATAGCAACTCGGAGTCAACCTTATTGAGCATGCCACAGGAATGCTGAAGGATATTACAAATATCTATGTCAATGGTGGTCATCTCAAGTCTCCTAGAAAGTTTTTTGTCCCTTTCCCACTATTTGACAGTGTCTTTCAGCCTTTGAAGCTTGAGAGAGAGGGTTTCCTGGTGATCACAAGATTGAAGGTGAGTGCTAGCATTCCAAGAAGTGCTCACCATAGCTACAAAGTCATCATCTAGGAGCCAAGTTCTATTGAACCTAAAAGGATAGCAATGAGAGGAGAGTCTAGGACCCCATTCCAAGAAGATGGGATAGTGATTAGATATATCAGAGGGAGTCGCCCAGGATCTATAAGATGAAAGTATGGGCAGGAGCTGATCAGTAGCCAAAAAATGATCTAGCCTTTTGGTAATACCATTAATACTAGAGTGTCCATTCCTCCAAGTCAGGATGGGGACACACTGACACAAGTCAACCATATTGTTACAGGAAAAGAGCCTTGAGAAGTAGGATGACAAAGGGTCAAGATGTGCATGAGTGCCCCAAAATTCAGAAGAAGAGAGAGTGAGGTTAAGATCCCCAGCCAGTAGAAGGTTAGGCAGTGAAAATAAACCACCATCAAGGACCTTATTCCAAAAATAAATTCTGTGATGGTAGGGGCCAAAGAAATGAAGGATATAAAAGACTTGGGAAAAGCCTTTGATGCTAGCTTTGAGAAGAATCCTTGCAAAGGAAGAAAAATATTTGCATCGAATCAAAAGTGGGTTCCATCCTGTAAGGAGACCCCGAGATAAGCTAGACGAGTCAAGGGAAAAAATTCCCATATGGGCTTGAGTTTGGAGAAGAATAAAAGATCCTGTCAGAAAGTACACATAGTTTCTTGGATAAGTATCATATCAGGGCTTAGGTCAGAGAACAGTGAGATGAGGGCTAATTGTTTGGTTTGCCCTCAGAAACCATGGATATTCATTGAGAGTAACTTCATTTGGACACAGAGTCCTTAGGTAAGTCTTCTCTAAGGACCTGTGAAGGGTTGAGGTGTGAAGAAAGGGGGGATCTAGCATCAGCCTTCATCATGGTCGAGAGAGGAGTGTAAAGACCAGAGGCACCAGGTTCAGAGGGCATACTCTTCTTAGATTTCCTGATGGTGATGTTTTGAAAATGTATAGAATCCAATGGGAGAGTCGAGGGAGAAAAAGGGGACTAGTCTGAGAAAATATTAAGAGTTTGAAGGAGAGATGGATCCACAAAAGTTGGGGAGTCCCTGGGGCTAGAAGGAGAAGCCACAGTGTGAGCAGGTAGGGGGTTAGAGGAAGAAGAAGGGAGTGGAGGAGGGATTGGTGGGAAGTGATCGATAGTATTGGGAGGAGGACCATCAGTGGGGAGAAAAAGAGAATGAGGTTGAGGAGGGGTGGGAGAAGGAGGGAGTGGGGAGTCTAAGGGTACAGACTGATTGGGTACTGGTCAATATAGGAGAGAGAAAGTTTCAACATCCTCAATATACAACATTTCACCCTTGGATATTCCCTTATAAGGTGTGGGCGAGGTGTAGACATAGTGATCCTCCAGTGAAGGTGAGGCATGATACGTGGAGGGTGAAGGAGCATCAAGGGAGGGGGAAGAGGGTAAGGAATCCTGGTCAAAACCTTGAGAGACATATTTACCATGAAGAAGTGGAGAACATTTTTTGCACAAATGACCAGTGTCATGACAATAATTGCAACGAAAAGGCATATGGAGATAATCTAATCTTTGGTTAATGATAAGCTCACCACAAACAATGTCAATATCGGCTAAAAGACCCTTGGATACATCAAGTTCTACAAGAATCATTTCCATCCATTTATCAAGGATTAGATGGAAACTTTTTTCTAAGGCAATAAAGAGCCCCGGGAAGTTGGCCAGACCCACAAGAAACTCCTTGTTGCAGAGGGGAAAGGGAAAAGCGGGAGAAGGACCCAAAGATGTCGTTTTATGACCCTTTCTTTGAGTGGATCAAAACCAGAGTGCCAATGGCTCAAGACCAATGAGACCCTTCTGTATAGTCCATAGGGAGTCCAAAATACATAGGGCATCCTTCTCCTCAATGAAAAAAAAAAACCAACCACTTATTGGCAAGAAGACTGATGGTGCGTATATAATGGATGATGGGTTTCCAGTGAACTATGGCCTAGTCAAGCCATTCCTCCTTAGACATTGAATAATATTCTAATATGCCAATCAGGACTCTGCAACAAATCGTTTCGACCTTATCAAAGAAGACGTCATGGCCGAGAACAAATCTGCGCTTGGAGTCCAGGGCCTTAAGGGCTTTGGTTTTACGTCGGGAGTGGTAAGAAGGATGGTGATGAGTTTTGGGTGGAATCCCATCATCTTTTGATGAAACTAGATGGCTAATATATTCTATCAAAAAAACCTAGGATAAAGGTAACCCTAGAGGAAGGCACTGAAAAATAGCAATGCCCGAAATACACAGACCACAACAAGCAGATACGGCCCTGAAAATATGGGTCAAAGATAGTACAAGGATAATAACTAGAGAAAACCCAAAAAAAAAACCAAAAACAGAAACAAAAGAAAACAGTTCCCACTTATTTTAACATGGTTGGTACTGGCCCTCTGATAGAGAGGGCTGACTCCATGTGGGGTGAGTCGAATCCAGAATAGCAAGTGCCCTCGAAACTGGGGTTCTGACTCAATACCAAAGTGTAATTAGTGACATAAAAGAATGACATTCAATAAACAAGGAAAGTACCTAGAATCTTGGAAGAAACTGTCGTGCAGCACGCCATAAGCACCGAGAGCGTTGCCAAGAGTCTCCATAGGCGTCGTGTAGGTAGAATAAGCAAATACCAAGCAAGAAAGGTAGTAGATTCCCTGAAATGAGAAAGGTGATAAGCAATGTGTCTAGGGTACGAGCAGTGCATGTTGTAGACAAAGGAATGATAACTGGTTAATACGGAATAAAACCTAGTGAAACCAACCCGAGGCAAGCTACAAGAGCATTACATCGTCAGAACCGACGATGGAGAGGTGAGAAGTCCTGCGGCAGACAAGCCGTAGGCTATCTCTTCAAAACCCTAAACCCATATATGTATATGTACTTGAAAGGAGGAGTTGGAAAAGGGACCAATTCACATGCTAAATTGAATTCTTTCTCGTTACTTCTCATCACAACAAAAGATAAAGGTATAAAATCGGTTTTTGGAGACTTAAAAGTACTAATAGCATGAAAACAAAAAATGCATAATTGAAAATTTG
The DNA here is from genome assembly GCA_001517045.1 of Pseudotsuga menziesii. Classification (NCBI taxonomy): domain Eukaryota; kingdom Viridiplantae; phylum Streptophyta; class Pinopsida; order Pinales; family Pinaceae; genus Pseudotsuga; species Pseudotsuga menziesii. The sequence goes on from LPNX010027859.1 coordinate 419,608, forward strand.
GGTATGGTATAAAATTCATAAAAGTATCGACGCAAAATTACTAATATCTTGAGCAAACCAAAAGGATAGAATTAGAAATTTGGATTTGGTAAAAAATCCATACAGTCTTTTTTTTATCAGAAGAAAAAAGCATGTCGTTGATATTCATTAATGAATCAAAGGGAATCTATTGTGCTGACCCAAAAATTGGGTTACGATCGTGAAAAAAAGACACATAAGAAACCAATCAGTCATATCATGAAGGAGCCACATTATGACAAATCAGCAAGGGGGACAAGTTCACCAACAATATAGTATCCCATCGGAATAGCTGCCACTCACACCATATCTACCATGAACTAAAGAGTGCAGAACCACAGTCTAAATGGAGCCTTCTCCATAACAATCATAATGTGGTGTAGTAGATAAAAAGGAGAACATGCTCCAGCTGGATCAAAAGAGCACAAAACAATCCTAAGAGATAAAATGAACTTCAATAAATTTTGAGAAATTACCAGATCTTGGAGCCAAAGAAAGTGATTTTTTAGAGAGGCAATCTGCAAGCTGATTAAATTCATGGTAGATATGGTAGAAAGACAACTCTAGAAAGCAAGAGCATAGGTTCCTAGTGTCCCTACACCAATGATAGAGTTCCGGAGGTGAGAGGGAGGATGTACCCTTTTCCCAGTTGATAATGACAAGAGAATCGCCAAATATCCTGAGCTTGGGTATCCCCATCATTTGGGCTGTATGCATGAGGGCCCAGAGCCCTATCAGTTCAGCTTTTGTGTTGGTGCATGGACCTACCCCCAATGCAAATTCGAGGTGATGTGACTCATTCAACATCAGACATAAACCAACTCCCCCTACCTTCTTTGAATATGCCCCATCAAAGAAACCACATGGGAAGTGAAGCACAGGATTCATGCCCAAGGATCTAGCTTTTTTTACCTTAATGACCAATGGGCAGTACATTTGAGAAAGATAAGCAATCTGATGAAGAAGGCTGATGACAAGCAGTTTTTTCCCTTATAATATATAAATGTTTCTCACTTTCCAAATAGTCCACATAGCGAGGTAAGGGAGATAACATAGTGTTGAGTGGATAGAGAACCAATCAGTCCACTTTTCCAAGAAAGAGTAGAGATCCACAAAATGGAAGGTAAGAGAGAAATCGTACTGTTCCATTAGGCACGAGATCAAACTCCTCCAAACAGGGCAATGAAAAAATAAATGTTGGACACTGTCAACATCCTTTCTACATAGGGCACATATCCAAGGTCCATTCCACCCTCTCTTCTAGAGATTATCCCAAGTGAGAAGTTTGTTCATCAAAGCCAACCATGCAAAACAACATATTTTTCTGGGAAGAGTTCCTGACCATATATGTTTAAGTACTCTACTGCCTGCCGGGGGAGATGAATTAGCTACAATACTCTCATATACCAGTTTTACTGAAATTGATCCATCAAACTTATTATAAGCCCACATCAGTGCATCAGACTGTGAATGAAGGCGAATACCACCAAGCTCCAAGTTTCGAGTGAATGAATCCCATGCTAGTTTCCATTCCCCAGATACACAGAGATCCTCGGCCGAGTACAAGTACTAAGATCTCGGAAGGATGTTACAGGATTGTGAGAGAGAGACAATGTCCAAGTCTTCCAGAAACTCAAGAAACCCAATAGGCCAACTAAACGTATCAAGAATTCCGATAATAGGATCAATTCCCATATACACTTGTTAACCATTACCCACTTTCCATGCAAGACATCTACCAAGCCACGGAAGGGTTTGTAACAACCCTCTCCAGAAAACAGATATGCCACGAATGCTGAAAAGCTTACCTCTGAGCCATGACACTACATAATTCTTTTTCAAGTATTTACTGAGAATAACTCAATGCCATAATCCCTCATTCCAAAGCACTAACCAGATTTTTTTTAATTTGAGAGCAATGCTGAACCAAAATAAATTCTTTATACCCCATCCCCCACACTCTTTCGGCTAGGAAAGAGTCTTCCAGTTGAAAAGAGGGTAATGGTGTTTATTTCCAAAGGAGCCCCATAAAAAATCGAATGCCAAAATTCTGAATTTATTTAGTACAAAGACTGGTATTGGAGCAAGGCCCAACCAATAGACCGAAATACTAGATAGTACAGCTTGAACAAGGGTCAGAAAACCTCCAAGAGAGAGGAGCTTATGTGCCCAGTGTGAGATTTTGCATTCAAATTTCTGTATCAGGTAGTACCAGTCACTTGCCTTATACTCCAGAGGCTTAAGATAATAGCCAAGGTACTTAAACCCTGTAGTTAATGGCTCCATTTTATATGGCAGGGCTCTGGCAATATCTGTGCAAATATCAGCATCGACATTATTATGAAGAAAACAAGATTTGTCAATACTAATACACATCCCCGAAACTTTGCAGAAAGTACCCAGTATAACATCAAAAGCCATCCACTCAGACAAGGTACCTGTGCCAAGTAGGATCACATCATCTACAAAGAGGAGATGTGTAAGAGCAAGAGAAGATGTTATTTTGATACCCTTAATGAGACCATGTTCTCTTGCATCAACAATCAATAGGCTGAGCCCTTCAATAACAAGTATAAAGAGAAGGGGGGATAGGGGGCAACCCTATCTAATGCCCCTAGTTGCTGCGAAGAACTTTGAAGGTGTTCCATTGACAAGTACTACAAAGGTAGCAGATGTAAGGCAAGCCATTATCCAATTAACAGTCAGAAGAGGCACCCCAATCTGTATGAGGATGAGTCTGATATCAGACCAATTAACAAGATCAAAAGCCTTAACCAAATCCAATTTGAGGATGAGAGCACAAGCATTTTTGGTTTTCACAGAGTGAAGAGCTTCCTGTACAATACCAATAGGTTCCACAATCTATCGATTTTTCAAAAAACCATATTCTTCAATAGAAATATGGGAGTCCAAGAAAGGCTTCAGCCTCATAGCAATCACCTTTGAAATTAATTTGTATAATAAATTGCATAAGGATATTGGCCTAAAGTCTGCAAAGGTTATAGGCTTATCCTTCTTGGGTATTAAAGTAAGAAAGGTAGAGTTAAGGGAGGGAGGAATATATCCCGAAACCCTAGAGCAGTCCACAGCTAACAGTAATTCATCACCCAATAAGTCCGAGAAGTGGAAAACTCAAAAGTACTCATAACTAGACCGAACCAAAAGTATAGAGTTGAAAATTTGGATTCGCTATCTATCATGGAAATAGCACTTAGATAAAACTTAATTTTCAACATACTCAATTTACTCATATTTATTGTAAAGTTAGCATTAAATCAGATCAACTTTCTGCACTATCTATTATGAAAATAAAGTTAGCATTAAATCAGATCAACTTTATGCATTATCTATTATGAAAATAATACTTGAGATAAAAATTAATTTCAACCTACTCAATTCAATCATATTTATTGTGAACTTTTTTTTTTTCAAAAAGAAAAAAGCTTGTCCTTGTTATTCATTATAATCAAAGTTCATCTTGCAATGCTTTCCCAGGATATGGGCTACAATCAAAGAGGAGAAATTGAACGTGACATATCGCCAAACATCCCGAGAAGATACACAACTCAATAAGTGCTAAGGGGGAGAGTCCAGTGCACATCTAATATGTAATAAAAGATACCCATCAGTAATATCTGTCATGCCATCCCATATCTACCGTGTACATGAAAAGCATGTGAGCAGCAGACTAAAGGAGCTAGCTCCATACATGAAGATATGTTGCAAAAATGAAGGGGATCTAAGTCCCGCACCAACTCAAAAGAGTTTAATATTGCCATGAGAGGTCAAGTGACCACCAAAAAATTCAGTGTATGTGCCAATACCCGGAGCTAAAGAAAGAGCAACTTTAGAAAGACGGTCAGCTAGCTGATTATGTTCACAGTAGATATGGTCAAATGACAGTGCTAGAAAGTGCGTGCATAGATTTCTAGCCTCCCTACACCAATAATGGAGCTCAGGTGGAGAAAGGGAAGACTTGCCCTTTGCCCAGTTTATGATAAGTGAGGAGTCACCAAACACCTGGAGTGAGGGAATGCCCATCATATGGGTGGAAAGCAGATGGGCCCAAATCCCAACCAGTTCTGCTTTTGTATTAGTGCACTGACCGACCCCCACAACAAACTCAAAGGAATGTGTTTTATTTAGGTGCAGGCTGAAACCAATGCCACCACTTTTTGCTGAAGCGCCATCAAAAAAGCCACATGGATATACAAGTCTTGGACCAAGGCCCAGTATTCTGGGTTTTTTCCTCTTTTCTGATGAAGGGTAGTACATCTGAGAGAAATGTACCACCTACTGAATCATACTAAACACAGACAACTTTTTCCCTTCTAAGATACAATTATTTCTAGCTTTCCATAAAACCCACATAGTATAGAAGGGAAGGTAACATCAAATGTTGTGCTTCAAAAAGCGATCAGTCAAAATCCCCAAAAGTTCCACAAGAAATGTTGACTGAGTGTGTGGTGCCAAGTGATGCTGATCACTTAGGTTCGAGAGCAGGTTCAACCAGACCGGAAAGAGTCCAAATATGTGTTGAGTACTGTCCTGATCTGCTAAGCATAGTGCACAGACAGAAGGCCCGATCCATCCCCTCTTCTGAAGATTATCCCAAGTAAGCAGTTTGTTTAAAATAGCCAACCAAACAAAACAAATGATATTTTTAGGCAGAGTGCCATTCCATATGATATCCAAAAGTCTGCTGCCAAGAGGGGGACATGAAGATGAACAATGGAGTCATACACCGCATTTGCTATTACAGTACCATTCTGCAGATTAAGAGCCCATACAAGAGAGTCCGATTGAGAATACAAACGAAGGCCGCTCTGATCCATACTATTGGCGAAAGCCTCCCAAGCTATTTTCCATTCACCACCAACACAAAGATCCGTTGCAGAGTACAAGTAGCAGTGAGGCCCCAAGACAATGTTGTCAGCACTGGAAAGTGTAGTGATATCCAAATCTGCTAAGTAGTCGAGAAGATCCATGGGTAGAGACAGAGAAATGTCAAGCCCCACAATAGGGTCAATGCCCAAACGGATGTTGTGGCCATCACCCACTTGCCAAGCAAGTCCACGACCCAAACAAGGTAGGGTTTGTAAGAAACCCCTCCAAATAACAGAACCACCACGAGGACTGAATTTCTTACTTCGCAGCCAATCCACCACGGATACCTGCTTCAGATACTTGTGACTGAGTACTTGATGCCATAAACCATCATGCTGGAGGGCCAACCAAAATTTTTTTATCCTCAAAGCTAAACTGAACCAAGGTAGATTCTTTATACCCCATCCCCCATACTTTCTAGGCCAGAAGAGTTGTTGCCAACTTGCCAGATGGTATCTATGCTTATTGCCTGCAGAGCCCCAAAGAAAAGAAAAAATAATACTTCTGAGTTTGTTGATGATAGATACAGGTATGGGGGCAAGTCCCAGGCAGTAAACAGGAATACTAGTCAGCACCACTTGAACTAGGACCAGACGTCCTCCAAGTGAGAGTAACCTGTGTGACCAATGAAGAATCCTACATTCAAATTTCTGAATGAGCCAGAGCCAATCATTGCTCTTATACCCCAAGGGCTTGAGGTGATATCCCAAATACTTGAATCCATAAGTAATGGGATCCATTTTATAGGGCATAAATCGAGCAATGTCTATACCCACATCTACATCCAAGTTGTTGTATAGAAAGCAAGATTTTTCCAAGCTAATGCACATGCCTAATGCCTTGCCAAAAGTACTCAAAATGACATCAAAAGCCATCCACTCAAAAAGAGTACCTGAGCCCAAAAGTATAACATAATCAACAAAGAGAAGGTGTGTTGGTGCAAGCAATGGAGAAATATTGATGCCCCTAATGAGACCGTGAGCCCTAGCATCAGCAATCAAGAGGCTGAGTCCTTCAATGACAAGAATGAAGAGCAAGGGTGAGAGAGGACAACCTTGTCTGATGACACGTGAGGCTTTAAAGAACTTGGAGGGTGTGCCATTGACAAGAACAACAAAATTTGCTGAAGAGATACAAGCCATAATCCAGTTAACCCCAAGAAGTGGAACGCCAATTTGGATAAGGATGAGCCGGATGAAAGACCAGTTAACCCTATCAAATGCTTTTACCAAGTCCAGCTTCAAGATGAGGGCACACATGTTTCTTATTTTCACAGTATGTAGGGTCTCTTAAACAATTCCAATGGGCTCGACAATTTGCCTGTCTTTAAGAAAACCATACTGTTCTCTGGAGATATGTGTGTCCAGGTGGGGCTTCAATCTAACAGCAATTACCTTTGAAATTAGTTTATAAAGTAAATTACACAAGGAGATAGGACTAAAATCAGTGAAGGTAATGGGCTTGTCCTTTTTTGGGATCATGGCAAGAAAAGTAGAATTTAGGGAGGGAGGAACACATCCCAAAACTCTAATACAATCAACAGTAGCAAGTAATTCTTTACCCAGCAGACCAAAAAAGTGAAGATAAAATTCAGCAGACCAGCCATCATGACCCACGCTCCTGTCCTTTTTAAAGGAGTGTAGGGCACTTTCAATTTCCGCAAGTGAAACAGGTTGGGTGAGGCAAGGGGCATCCATAGGGGAGATCATATTGGGGTACATCATGACAACCCTAAGCTGTGTAAGTAGGTCAGTTTGTTTTTCATCATAGAAGATATGTGCAAATTGTCTACTACCCAGCTCCTTAAGTCCAATCTCATCCTCAACAGCACCACCTTCCTCATTCAAAACAGACCAAATAGTGTTTTGGTTCCTTCTCCCAGAAGCCAAAGTATGGAAATACTTAGTGTTTTGATCTCCATGGAGAGCCCATTTAGTATGCATTTTAAGCTGTCAGGTAAGAAGGATATGGTCAGAAAGTGAATTTTTTTGGAGGCGAAGCTGAGTAAGAGCAGATTGTTCATCCTGTGAAAGGATTCCAAAGGCCGATCCCGAGAGGATATCACTAATATCCGAGTCAATCCTTTGATTTTCTGACTCCAGTATGGAGCCTTTGTCCTTGATCCATCCTTTGACATCCAACTTGAGAGAACAGAGTTTGTGTGTAAGAAGTTCACAGTCAGTGTAAGAAGAAGGGCTAGAAATTTTAGACCATCTATTGGTGACCCAAGAGGTAAATTCAGGATCATTCAGCCAGGATCTATTAAAATTAAAGGGGTAGTTACAGGACCCAATGGTTTGTTCCACTCAAGACAGATAGGAGAGTGGTCGAAGATATCATAGTGTAGAGTCCAAACCCGGTGAACCTGGAGAGAAGGAATCAAGGAAGAAGCTATGAGGAAGCGGTCTAATCGCTTACTGATCCCATCATTGCCCACCCGGTCGTTCCTCCAAGTGGGACCAGCATTGGGAGGAGCAATATCCACAAGCCCCAAAGAGTCAAAGAAGTGGTGAAAGTGTGAGAAGAGGGGATCTATAACGACCTTATCCCAAGTCTCAGAGACTTTCAGAGTAAGGTTTAACTCACCCCCCAGGATTAGATTACGAGAGATGAGAAGGCCACCCCTATGAACAAGCTCCCAGAAGTTAGCCCGATGTTTATAAGGACCGTAACAGTTCAGTATATCCAAGGGGATGTGCATACCCCTGAAGGTAGCTCAGACCAGGATGCTTGCAACAGTTTCGTAAGCACATCATCTAACCTGATGAGTGTTCCAAGCCGACAGTAACCCACCAGAGATCCCAGAGGCACTTAAAGCGCAAAATTCCCAACTAGGAAAAATCTTAGAGAAAGAAAGGAGTGTAGGATAGGAGCTACACATGGTCTCCTGCAAGAGTATCATATCTGGACAGACAGAACGAAACAAAGATCAGAGGCTATTTTGTTTGGCCTTACCTCCTAGGCCTTGAACATTGAGAGAGAGGACCAGCATTAAGGAGCAGAGGGTGGGGGGGTTGACGTTCTAAGCCTCCGAGTGGATTGTCCCCTAGCTGCATCTTTAATGCGAACTGAGAGGGGGATATAGGGAGGTGATACGGAAGAAAGATCCCTCTTCGACAACAGCTTATCCTTTTTCTTTTTTCTTATTGTCACATTCTCGAAATGGATGGAGTTAAGGTGTAAGGTAGAAGGGGAGGAGGGAGTAGTGGCAGAAAAGATGGACAGAGATTTTTTAAGTGAAGGATCTGAGAAGGATGGAGAGGAGGTGGGGCTCTAATCAAGGGGAGAAGGCAGGCGTGAAGAGGAGGTAGCAGGTAGAGGAGGGAATTCGACCACCGATGCGAGAGAAGGCACTGTGGGTGTAGGGTTAGTGTTCGGTGTGATAGGGGAAGACAGTGAAGGACCCAGCTCATGGGAAGCGACCGCCGAGGGGGTAGTGGGTAAATCAGAGGCAGCAAAATTAGGAGCATGCTAAACCACAGGATTACAGGACAAGCCAACTGATACCACAGGTAAAGGAGCATTATCCACACCATTCAACCCTACCAGCACAGAGTCAGAGACATCATCAAAAAGGGATAAGGAATTAGAGTAAATACCGAATTCGGATGCTCTGGAGCATAAGTGACAGTGGGCTGTCTGATAATCGGGGAGACCTCCCGACTGATTCCTGAGAGGTCCGTCCTGAGAAGGGGACAAGAACGTCGAATATGTCTAGTCTCCTGGTAGCAGCTGCATCGAAAAGGAACATGCAGATAGTCCAAATTCTGCACCAGGAGCCTATCCTTACAGAGGATCTCCACATCTACAGGAAGACTGAGAGAGATGTCCATCTCGATCAACACCCTAGCCATTCATTTGTCAAATGCCAGGTGAAAGTCATCATCCACTTCCAGAAAATGGCCTATCGTATTCGCAATACACTCTAAGATATTCTGATTCTAGAGAGGAAAGGGGAGAGAAGGAAGTAATACCCAAAGATGTCATTTTGTAACCCTTTCATGGAGGGGGTCAAAATGCATGTGCTAGCGACCCAGCACCAGAGAACTCGAGCCTACATGCCAAGTCCGGTCCAGAATCAAGTTGGTGTGTTCCTCTTCAAGAAATACAAAAACAATCCATCCTTTTGATAGGAGGCTGATGGTAGAGTTATACTTGATCAACGGCTTCCAGTGCTCACAGGCCCAATCAACCCATTCCTGTTTTCCCAATTTACAGTATTCAAGACGGCCTATTAGAGCCCGGGAGCACAAGGAGGATACACGATCAAAGAAAATGTCATGGCCAAGGACGTAACGGAAGTGACCTTCATGGGTTTTTATATTCTTTGCATGTCGCTTGCTACGAAGGCGAGAGGTGACATTGTCCGCCATGTGGTGGTGACAGAAGTCAACCCCGAGCGAGCAACAAACCCCAATCCACTGGAAAAGATGCCAGACCACCAGAAAGGAAAAAAACAGAAACCCACAACACAGTCGGAACCCAAACACTAGGAAACAACCAAAGCAGAAACCCGACAACGAGGCAGTGATTACAGAATGTACAGCTCCCCTCAAACAGAAGCCACCAAAGATAAAACCACCGGTAGCAAAGATGAAGACCAGCCCCTGTACTGACCGGTGGGTGGAAAGGAGAGACCACGAGTGGAAACAAAAAAAAAAACCAGTATAGGCGACCAAACCCTAGTATCACGGGTGAAACGAAGAAGTGCAAAAGTCAACCATGACGCACTTGACAAAGCCCAAAAAAGAAGGGACAAAGCATCACAACGTAAGAAACCATGCAGGGTGGAGAAGCAAGCATAAACAGGTACCCACAAATGGTAGTCAAAAACCAAACAATGATGTCCTTCCCACTTTTTTGCTTGGTTGGTACTAGGCCCCCTCGAGGGGGATGAACTTGAGGAAGACCGCCGATAGTGGGAGCAGAAGCCAAAGAAAGCCAACGACAAGCGGAGCAACGTCAGGGGAAGGTGAGGGAGGGGCAGAAGCAACCAAGGATACAAACCATCCGTAAGACCCATAAACCCCCCAAAATGCCATAGACCAGCCAAGGAGGAAGAAAGGTTAAAGCGATGGCTAAGGCCACAACACATACAGGGCCGCTACACAAATGAAGGAGTCCACCAAAGCCTCCATCACTTGCGCGTTTTGATATTTATTGTGAACTTAATATTATATCCGATCAACTTTCTAACTATGCATTGTTGTTATAGGTGGCACCTCTACCACCATGTTTTCAAATGAGGAACTCTCTAAGAGGCGGTCAACAATTACCCCTTGCTAACTCTCCACCCTCAAAAAGAAGGACTTTGATTTTTTTTATTAATACTTAATGACAACATGCGATTCACAATTACCCCTCGTCAAGGAAGTCTTTTGACACTATATCACATCAATTAACCATAATTTTCAGCATCAAACCTTTTTTATCATATTTTTTTACCTTAAGGAAGACTATATAATATTTTATTGATTTCATTTTTTAAATATTAATTTGTCATTATTTTGAGTATCAAATCTTATCATGCTTTTTTTTCACTTAAGGAAGATTATATAATATTATATAAAAAAATTAAATATTTTATTGATTTCATTTTTTTAAATATTAATTGGTTCATAATATATAGAATAGATGGTGAATAAGTATAATGATAAAGCATAAAAACTTTTAATTTACAAAATAAAAATAAAAATATCACTTTAATAATTTTCCAAAAAATAAAAATATTAACTATTTACAAAATATATATATAATTTACTTAATAAAAAAAAATTTCATCAAAAAAATCTATATACTATTTAAAAATATATTAAAAATATATATAAATTATTTACTTCATCTAAATTCCTTTTTATAAAATAAAATTGATAAATTCAAGCTCTAAAAAATAAAATGCTGAATTCAAAACAAACTATTATTACTGTTCTTTTGTGTTTTTTTTCAGTAAAATAAAAAAATCTCATAAGCACCAGAAATCTTAACAAACTTCTTCATAAACCAAACTTTCCCACAAATCCTCAAGCTAACATTCAAGCCCAAAAACATGTATTGGCTAAATTGAAACCAAATAGATGGAATGAAATGGATATAACCCATTGCTCTTGTATTTCTATTCACATAATAAAAACATTTAAAATAAATAAAAACCATAAAATTCCGGCAAAGTTTTTTATAATAAATAAACAATACATACAACGGTTTTGAATAACAATAGAAACGACGGTTGCAATAAAGATACCCAGCGTTTCCATTAAAATAAATCTTCAACCAACAACAGGAAAACCCTTCTTTGAAAAATCTGCAACATTAAGGACCTTCAGGACGGAGTACCCTATGGATCGAACATGATCTCGTCATTTGTGTGTTCAAATCTTCGATGGAAATGCAATGCATCTACCGATTTCATTTTCAAATGCTTGCATGACCAGTGAGGGCAGGCTGAGAGCAACCGATATCCCTTCCGAGCCGTTGGTATTTCGATCGGCGAAAAAGAAGCAGAACATGCCAGCAAGGGCTCCTAGTCTCCTTCCTTCAATCCCTCCGTAGACTGCTTCTCCCCAACCGAAGTCTACATCCCGGTAACTGATTTTGGAAACGTCGGAAGCGAAAAGGGCGTCGACCATTGTGATGTTAGGACGCCCTTTCATTTCCAACAAGTCTATAACCGACCGCATGTACTCGTCGTTCACATCCATTTTTGCTTGTTTGATCAATTTCACAGCGAATGACAGCGACATGTTTGCTAGGTCTCTTGCTGTTGTCTTCGCGCATGCGTAGGCAATCGCATTGCCATAGAAGCCCTCGGGAAGCTGTGGCTTGACTATTGTGCGGACGTCTACGGGAAATATGAAGCGAACTTCCTTCTCCGCGGGCATCCGGAGAGCCCTGGTTCTTGAACGCCACAGACACGCTGATAGAACTTCAAACGTTGCACACTTGCCAGCTACCTCTCTAACTACTTATCTCCTGAGCGATTCGATCTCCTTGGGCCCAAAAAAGAATGAAGTGTGCCTCAAATCTTTCTCGGGAACCATCTGACCATCCTTGTCTTCTATTTGATCATATGCATAGAGGGGGAATTTAACTTCGGGATTCGTGCGAGGTCGGAGGATTTCCCTTTTCCACACCGGAAGAACCGAAGGCCTTGCAGCCCCCTTTGACATTTCGCATAGAGCATTCATGAACTGAAATATGCCACGGGCGTCGCTCATGGTGTGATTCCACAGCAGCGCGAATACGAACCCTCCACATCTCAAACGTGTCACCTGAAAGTTTCAATGATATTGATGAACATTCAATGCATGCAGATAAATCTGAATAGAGTTCTTCTAAGAAGAAAATTCTAACCTGAATAAGTATGAGGGGAGAATTGGTAACATTTTGAGATATTAGATCGTGGCGGAGCAGATCATCCCAGCAGGGAATAGGTGGACGTAGTTCTCCAAATTCCTTCAGATCAACATCGGCGTCGGCTTCGACGAACAGTACGCCTTCGCCGGTGCAGTCGACCATGAGCTTACCGGCGGGCGCGTCTCTCAATCTGCCGGCAAAAGGATAGTAGTGCACCAAAACCTTGGCGAGCCCTTCCCTGATAACTCTTGCCAGATCCTTGTCACCCTTCTTCGATGGGTTGGACCGATAGAACAGAAGAACGGGAGTATGACATCTCAGAGCCGCTTGATCATCAATATTGGAAAGGTATAGAAACTCCTTTGGAGTAGGAAGGGAGGGAGCGACGAGAACAGCTGGCTTTCTTGTCACCTTGAATCTCAGAGACGCCATGTAAACAAATTACCGAAAACAGAGAACTGGAACCTGCAAACGGAACACTATATCAGTTCTAACAATAGAGGATGCATACAAAGAGATCAATAGATATGTCACGTCTACTATAATAAACCTACGAGGGAGTTACTATGTAGGAGGATATACAAAACCCTAGAGTATGCGACGCAGCAAGGAGGAATGGCATCGGGAGGCCGGACTGCGTTTTATAAACTGAACAGACAGAGTAACGGGAAAGAGGAAGAAGATATATGGTCAACGTTGACCGCCTCTTCTCTTTAATAATATATAAAATAGCTGTCCTAATTAGAAAGTTAGTTAGTCTTTCTATATAAAATAACTGTCTTAGATGGGTATTTATAAACAGATCAGCTTATTTATTTTATTTATTCTATATTTTGGATTTTTTATTTTTTATAAAAAGAATTGTTTTTTTAAACCGATTAAGAATGGATTTTCCAAACCGACCATTGTAGATTTTGGGATTTTTTAAACGGAATGTATTTTAGTATATTTATTTTATATTTTCTATATTTTAATATTTTTTTTAAATGGTTTATTCTAAATTTATTAAAATTTTAATTTAAAACTGTTTAAATTATATTTTTAAATTCATAAATTAATTTAATATTCTCAATTACCATTATAAAGTTGATGTTATGTAATTTTTATATCTTATGTATATAGGATTCTATTTTTTCTTACCATTTGTTAATCAAACTTCAAACAAAACAAAACTAAAAACATAGTAAAAAATGTTGAAAACATAAAATATTTAGACCACTTTTGAAACATTTATTGTCATTATTATAAAATTTAAATGTAATAAGTGTTATTTACCTAAGTGGGAGATGGCATCAAGTTTGGGCCACATCAACACTTGAAATGGATTAAATGGGAAATGGGATTGAAAATGGTTTTAGCACATGTTTTTAAAACCATGGGTTGTTTAGGAAGTCTTTGCACATGATTTTAAAATCACTTGCAAGACCCTCCTAAACCATGTGCAAGGCCCTCCTAATGGTTGTTTAGGACCAAATTAGGAGAACTTGCACATGGTTTTAAAACCATTTGCAAGGCTCTCATAAACTATGTACAGTAAAACCATGAGTTGTTTAGGAGGCCTTGCACATGGTTTCAAAACCATGTATAATACCAACATTTTTTTGCAGATAGTTAAATTTTTTATTTTGTATTATTTTGTTAAGTAAAAACATTATAATATCTCCTCTATTACTTTATTTTTATGACTAACATTTTTTTGTCAAATAATTTTTTTTATTATATTATTAGGTAAAAAAAATTTAATTCCACTCAAACTATATATAAATATATATGTAAAAGAAAATAAGTTTTAATATATACCACAAACCATTTGACATAATCATGTCTATAATTGATATTTCTTGTTCATATTTCCTACCTTCACGTTCACCATATTTAATATTCCATTTATCCTCGTTTACATTCTGTTTCTTCCAACACGATATTTAATATTCAACTTCCATTTCTTCGATTATATTTAATATCCAAGTTCCATTTCTTCGATCATGATTACCGTATTCAATAGTCAAGTTGTTAGTTATCCATAAATATATTATCGTTTTTTCATTGGAATTGAATACTAACAACTCATTTATTAGGTATTGTCCACTTTTGCCATGTTTAAAAGCTTCACTCGTCCCATTTATTAGGTTTTGTTCACTAGTCTCTTGGATAGCAACATAATTGGGAGAAAAGAAGGTCTTGAATGGAGCACGGTTCAAGGGTTTTTGCAATTTCTTAATGGTGTTTTTATAGACTTTTGTCAGATCTGGAAGGTTTAGTTATGGTTTTGGTGTCCAATTCAGTCGCTTTTAGTCTAGTACCAACTAGGTTTTCAAAGTGGGAAGTTTTTTTTGTTTTTTTTTTTCAAAATTTCATAGCTACTCTCCTTCCCAGTTTTTTCTCTTTTCTGTTGGGTTTCTCCAATGACCTCAGATTGGAGTCCTCGTTGTCGGTCGGCTCCTTGCTGCCGGTCGGCTGGGCCAATTACCGACTCTACGCCCATCACATCAGTCAGGGAGAAAGGTACGTATGCCTCTCTGCCTCACAACACTTCTAATGGATATGACTTTTCAGTCTTCGGTCTTAAAGGAGATGGAGGTACTGCAGATAACCCTAATACTCCTTGTGCAAAAACCCTCTTGGCATGTGATTCTGAGGCAAAGTTTGTCAGGGTTTCTCGGTAGCTCAAAATCAAAAAATTGTAGAAGGGAAAGTCCTTGTGCATCCTAGGAAGAGATGTTACCATGGACGTAGTTCTGGTCCTCTCCTTACATTCGTTGGTGGGGAAAATGGAATTCGTGAAGATTTCCATATTAGAGCTCTTGGGGGTGGAGGAGCGCTTCTGGGTGTTTGGTAAAGGGTCACTGCTTTTGTCTCGGTGGAATGTGGATTTTGATCCATAGACTGCAAAACTATCAAAGAGACACCTATGGGTGGTTCTTCCTGGTTTTCCTTTATTCTACAGGAACATAAAGGGTTTTCATGCTGTGGCAAACTCGATAGGGAAATTTATTCACATTGAAGATAATCATCTTATGGGTTTTGAGTGAAAAGCGCCTCAGGTCCTGGTGGAATGGAAATGGAGCATGGATTGCTAGCGGAGCTCGAAGTGGTTTGGGAAGGGGGAAATTTTATACAAAAATTGGATTACTAGCGGCTTTCGTTTCGCTGTCATTGTTGTCGGGGGAAGGGTCATTATTAATCTTATTGCTCTTTCATTCAGCTGAATGTGGCTATTTCCCAAACATTTGGTGATTCAGACTCGGAATTAGTAGATCTCTTCAAGTTCCCCTTTCCATTAGACCACTCGTTGGTTGTTTCATTTGTCAATAAGTTTGCTAGCTATGTTCCTACTTTGTTAAAATTCTTGTCTGTCGATGAGCTCTTTGACTTCCTTTCGATTGAGGGTGCTTCGGGTTTGGCTAGGAAAAGGGTTTCATCCCTAGATCTTAAGGAATATTTTCCTAA
Source organism: Pseudotsuga menziesii (assembly GCA_001517045.1). Lineage (NCBI taxonomy): Eukaryota > Viridiplantae > Streptophyta > Pinopsida > Pinales > Pinaceae > Pseudotsuga > Pseudotsuga menziesii. Next base: position 435,316 of record LPNX010027859.1, read on the forward strand.
GGTCTACTTGAGGATGTTATTGGTATAAAGGAAGGTGTCTTCTCTGTTATGGAAAACCCTAATCTTTCTAATCCTCCTCTGGAGAGCTCTATCTTCAACAGTTCTGATTTTCCTCCCCCTAGGTAGGGTTTCTTGCAACCCTCCTCTTTTTCAGATCTCTTCCTCTCTTGTGGAGGATCGTTCCTCCCTGCAACACCTTGGCTACAAGTCGGGGCTTATGCCATCGAAAACCTTTTCGACTGTTCATGAGGGGCAGGATTGTAAGACCCCGGTTTTGACCTTGTCTGCATTAATGTATGTGATGTATATATTGTAATGAATCGTGGTGTGGAGCTGAAGGAAAAAGCCCCACCATCGATTCAGTTGTGTTATGTTTCAGTGATTAGAACTGTTACCGATGGCACATCGGGATATGCGGCATACATATTAAGTTATGGCATCATGTAACTATGCACTTTAATTAAGTAACCCCAACCGGCTATGTTCACTGTAACCATATTGAAAATGGCATGATTTCCTAAGGTTAAGGGGGCGATTGCTAAACCTCGACCCCATGGGGAAAAGCCACGTGTCAAACCTTAAACCCTTGTTTTAGTTAAGGCAGTTAATGCTAGGTAGGGGTGGGTAGCAGGCTTGCCCCCACATGCCTCCACTGTTGGTTCAGTCATACACGGGCTGGGAGTGATTCCTCACACACCGTTTGGGATGCTGATCGTTCTGTCCACTCTCTTAGATCGTGGGATGTTTGTTTTCCATAGGAAGAGCGAGGATAAAATGGATTACAATCCATTGTATTGGGGTTCGTTTTTCCCTCTCTCACACCGATTGTCGATCAATAGTTATGTTCTTCCTCCCATTCACGCAGAGAACCGATTTTCCCTTGTTATGATTGGACTGTGTATTGTCACGTCCTTCCTTTGGAGATCGTGGCTGTGTTTCCCTCATCGATCCCTGGCTGTAGCCTCCTTCACGTATGGATTGACTGTGTTTTCCCCTGTTTATGGCAGTATCGGCTATAGATTGCTGGGGGTACCTACATTTTGGTTGGCTGAGTTTTACCTTGTGATTTGGGCCGCGGTAGGTTGTTGTGGGACCGTTTTGGCCACGATAGGGCCAAGAACAATCCAGGGAGTTGTATATCCCCTGTTAAATCTTTAATAGCTGGTTGCTGCATGCATGTAGTGGTTTTCTCCTCGGACTGCATTGGAGTGGTGAATGAGGGCCTGATATGCTTGATAAACCTAGTGTGTTTGGGGCACCACATAGACAAAGCTAGAGGGCTGGCTTTCTTCTCCACAACCCCTGAATAGCACTAGAAGGGAGGTCAGGGCCTGAGAGACTGCGTATCAGAGAAATGAATGATTTCCTTATGTTGGGTGTGTGTGGGTGTCTTGGAAGTCAAGCTAGTTTTGGTGTAGGTGTCCTTAGCTCTTCAATGAGCTCACCGACTTAGCATTTAGCCTTTCCGAGCTCCTCGATGGCCTAATAAACCCATCTTTGTTGAATTGGTTGTTTTGATGTTCGCCTAATAAACCCAACTGTGTCGTCTTGGCTGAACTGTGTACCCTTGTTGTGTTGTTATCCTTGGCTATGTGTAAGCCTGTTAGTTCCTTATTCCTTGGGGAATCATGCCCGGCTCAAGGGTAGCAGCATTGCTGAGAGATTAAGGAGCACGTGGGCCTATGGTTGGGTGGAACGGTGCAGCAACGTAGCTGGTTGCGGGACAAGTTCTTATTAAGATAATTATTCTTTCCTGACTTGTGTTTGCAATCATTTTTACCATTGATGAATGATAATGTACATGTGAATGCTGAAATTGTATATGAATGCATGTTGTTTTGCTTCTGCTATGTATATGAATGATTAATGAATCGTAGTATGTTTTATCTTTTTAAGTATCTTGCTTCAGCATTATATGTATGTATCTTGCTTCAGCATTATCTTGCTTCATTTCCATCTACCCGCAAATCAAGATGTGAATCAATGTTTTCTTATGTGGCATGCGTTTATGGTTAAGGCTGTAACAGCTGGCTATGAGCGTCCTGTACGTGACAACTCACTCCACAAACCATCATTAGTAAAATTATGCATAATAGTCTTTTATTCATCAAAGATAAAAGAAAATAATCACTATTAACCACTTAAAACATCAATGGAAGTAGTAGGCTGTTCAACGCACAGCTACAACAAATAGATGAAAAATGGAATGATAAATGAGAAATAATGGTAAGAAAATGGATGAAAAATATGTCGGTAAGTGATGGAAAAATGGACAATTCCAGGGCCCAACATCTCCCCCAAACTGAACTTGTTGCATGTCCTCATGCAACCCAGTACCTATGTAGATTCCAACTTGAAAAAAACTTATTCACTCGTTCCTTCATTTTACTATTCGCACAGCTGTAGCTAGAAGAAATAGAGATTTTAACACAAATTGCCAGAGTCACTTAGCGGAGGATTTAGCAAAAAATTTGGCTGATTCGCAGCTCTTTAGTAGAAATTTGGCAGATTCGCAGCTCTTTAGTAGAAATTTGGTAGAGTCACAGCTTATTTTAGCAGAGAATTTGGCGAAGGTTTTAGCGAAGGTTTTAGCGAAGATTTTGGCGGAACAACGCTAAATGTAGCGGCAAATTTGGCGGAGTCAGCTTATTTTAGCAGAGAAGTTAGCGAAGGTTTTAGCAGCGAATTTGGTGGGACAACGCTAAATTTAGCGCCAAATTTGGCGGAGTCACAGATGCCGGAAAAGATGTCGCAGCTGCCAGAAAACGTTCGCCGGAAAATATGTCGGAGTTGCTGGAAAATATGTCACAGCTGCCGGAAAATGGGCAACGGCAATATTTTACGGCGTTTTAGCATTTTTGAACGGGAAACTTCTGAAGCCATTTTCTCCCAAACGACGAACTGGGTTGGGCTAAAATTTTGCAGGAAGGTATCTACCACTCTAATGCATCTCCATGCCAAAAATTAGACAAACCCAAATCACGAATTTCGAGAAAAATGTGAATTGGCTGTAGGTGATGATGGTCATTTTCTCGAAAACCGTGCACTAGATTGAGCTGAAACTTACCATGGTTGTTATTCATGATGTTATACATCCCCTATCCAAATTTCATGAGGATCTAATTTGTGTTTTGTGAGATATGATCAATTCAAATTTAGCATTTTATGTGAAGAATAATATGCATCAGAATTATGAAAAAAAAACAGCAAGCGTAGTAGCTCCTCCCCCAAACTGAAGAATTTTTCATGTCCTCATGGAAAGTAGGATTTTTTATCTGAGTTGGAAAGTAGCCATCTCCCCCAAACTTAACATATGCAGCATTCAATGATTCTCAAATTCTCACAAACATTTCACTTGTAACAGCTGGCCCATTGCTCCATGGAGAAGAATATAGCATAGATCTGTTTAGAATGTTACTACATAAATGTATATATCAAATTTTTATGGCTCTCAATCACTCAACAATACTCATGCATATAACTTTGTGATAGCACCAAACATAATTCAAATCAGCTCATGGTATCAAAATGCCAATTTTACCATGTAATTAAGATGAAGTAGCAAAGATGTGCCTGCCCCAAGACAAAATATGGAAATTCCAGTGAGTTTTGTAGCCTTCCAACCTTCATGTGGAGAAAGGAATGTCATAAAATTGTCTCATCTTTTACCTACAACACAATACTATTAAAGATGTGCTGTAATTACTGATTTTGAAATATGCCCATAAAAGATTAGAACCAGTCATAAATGCTATCATTCCTCTGCCTTGAATGTACAAGATAACGCTGGTATGCACTGCTACAGGAATGTTGTGATTTCCATTCCTCACAATTACAGTAATAAGACTTGATATTATTACTTTCAAACTTTCCTTCGATCTTGTATATACTGAAAATGACGATATGTGGTTTTTGATAGAAGAGTTATTCATGTAACTTGCACTACGTCTCCTATATTCTTCTTCAGCGACAACATCCATGCGTTTGAACTGATTTATGTATTAGGTGAACCAAGAAACACATACCTTTGAAATGCATCCTCTGTTGTAGGTTCTTGTGTGGCAGCAAAAAGACTTATTTTCTTACTGCTGGTTCTTGTGTGGCAGTAGCAATTATTCTTTTCTTACTGCTGGTTCTTGTGTGGCAGCAGCAAGACTTTTTTTTCCTTACTGCTGGTTCTTGTGTGGTAGCAGCAAGAATTTTTTCTTACTGCTGGTTCTTGTGTGGCAGCAACAAGATTTTTTTTCTTACTGCTGGTTCTTGTGTAACAACAATAAGGTATCTCACTTTTTGTTTTTTTTTGTATGCTTGGTCAGATGGGTTGGTGAGATGTTGGGTTGGAATTTGAAGTGGATGTGCATGAATAATGAAGTGTTAAAACTGAGTGGGAAATGATGGGAATGGATGGACATAAAAGGCTATTTAGAAAATGGAAATGGCTAATACTTAGTGGTTCTTCATGACATTTCCCCAAATCTTTAATAAATAAAAAACTCATGATATTTTACCTCAAGTTTTACCTCCATGGAAGCCTTGGTTGACATGAATGGACTGGTGTATGCTGGAGCTATGTAGGTTGATGTGATGCTGAGACATATGTATATGAGAGATGAAACTGGATGAGACTGAATTTGATCCATGATGTTGTGATGGTTGTATGTAAGACTAACTGCTGAGACAATTGATGAGCAGAAATTCTACCATAGAAGCAGAAAGTCCTTTCTCTTATTCTGAAAATCAACTGCTGAACTGAAAATGGAAAGGAATTGCAAAACTCCTAAACAAATGATGTTGCAAATCATTGTTGAAACCATTAGATCACATAATATTCAGCTGCTGCAAAACCGGGGTACAATTCTTACCATGCGAATGAATGTGCTAAATTCGAGCATGGAAAGAAATCATTGGATTATCAGCCATTAATGTATGTCGTTAACCAATGTGAAGAAACTCACATTTGATGACAGTGAGCTCTAAAGTACCTTAGTGCATCTTGACAGGTACAAATGGATGTGCTGGAGTCGAGTCACCTGCAAGATTTGTCAATCAAGAGGTATTGATGAATCCCCATGATTAACAACAAGGAAATCTGCCATTGATTCATGCAGATACCAGGGCACTATAAAAACTCTAATCTTGATCCCAGATGATGTGTCGGAGTCGATGGGACAAGACCATTGGAAGGTGGACCTTAATGCATTCCACATCATCCAATACGAGTACAAAATAAATGATTGTGAAGAATCATAGTGAAAAATAGGACTAACATGAAACTCAGAAGCGGAAAGTATATGTGAAGTCATGATGTAGTAGTAATGGGAAATAAAATGGTTATGGTGACTACATAAGCAGTGGAAAATGGGACTTCGACATGAATGGATTTTTGGGGTTTTGAAATGAGGAGGGTGAATGAATCTACCATAGGGAAATTGGCTTCTTGAGGGGTTTCTTTCAGCAACAAGTGGGATGACAGGTGTCAAAAAATGATTTCTGGCATGTAGCAATGGGACTTGACTTCAGAAACATTCGAATCTGTATGGTTTGCACATCAATCTCTCCTTTTTTTTTATGTGCTCAATCCAATTGCAAATTGATGAAAAGTCTTCAAGAGTCACTCGTGCATGCATTGACCTTCTTCTTCCAAGGACCTGCAAAACCTAGCATTTGCCTGCAATAAAACATGAGATGATGGAAGAAGAGAGATGATTGGTCTCTCTTCACCCAACACTTATGAAAAAAAACAATAAGCAATTACTCATAAAACAAATCCAAAGAAAAATGAACAAAGCAAAATCCATTTTATACCTGCGGCAGAGCAATGTCCATTTAGACTCACCAACGGTATTCTGATCATAGATTCTTCGTTCCTTGTCCAATTTGAGTGATTAAAAATACAAATGAAATTAAATTCATAGGTCTATTTCCATTAGAAACAAGTTTTTAAAATTCTATGCAATGATCTTCCAAATCACTCAGTAACAGCCTGCATGACAAGGTGTTTTTTTCGAATTCTGGACTAGACCAACAATCACAGTTTTAGGCTTAAATTTTTCGTTTGATAACGGATTGATGTGATTCCAATTGGACATGGAAGTATATTCATGTAGGTATCTCAATTAGAAACAGGTTTTGAATCCAACAAGAATTGATGGGTCAAATAAGCCAATGAATAGTCTAGAAAATAGAGTTTTAGGAATGCAGATTTGTGATAGGCAGTCAGTATTTTGGTCATAAAATTTACATACGATATCAGAATGGAGTGATTCAAATTGAGTTGTAAACTAGATTCATAGGGGAATATACCAATGAAACGGGTTTGCAAAATATATCCAATAAGGCATCCAAACATTGACTGTCCCATCTATGTTCCTAAGCCGCCAGCTTGACATCCTGTTAGTATTTTGGCCATAAAATTTTCGTTTGACACCCAATTGTAAAAATTAAAATTGTTTTGGAAAATAGATTCAAAGGGATACTTGGGATGTAAACATGTTTTAAAAATAAGTTCATTTGGTCTCCCAAAAATGGACTGTCCCGACTGTGTTTCAGTAAAAAAATTTAAGCCAAAAATGTCACCAAAAATTTTATAAATGAAATTTGACCCCAAAAAGTGATTGGAATAGATGTGAATGTTTTTAATGATGTAAGTTTAAATATAACACACATCCATATAAAAGAAATTCAAGCATTGAGCACCTAAAAGCATTCATGAAAACATCTCATACCCATTCCTTATCTTTCTACTTTCTGATCTTCCAAATCACAACAAGGCGCAGGAAGAGAGCATACTTATTCAAAAATAAAAATAAAAATCCAAACAAAAGCATGGTTTTATTCTTATATTCTATCCTACTCTATTCTACTTGGAAATGTAAAAATTGTTTAAGTGTATGCATATTTCCAATGGAGCCATTTTCAAAAAAGTGACTCAAGTATGCTCATACTCCCAACAGAAAAATATAACTTTATGAATGCTAGGATATGAGAGATCAACTTCCCTTCAAATGATGGTGCCAAGAATTGGTGAAGCATGGAATGATGCTGCAGACCGATGACAGATTGAAACCAAGCTTCAATATAGTCTTTCTTCCCTTGATTGCTCATGGAGGTTACACCATAAAGATCCTTATTAAACTGATCTTCCTCAATGCATAAGAGTTTCAGATGTAATGATGTGAATGATGCTTTTGGTTCCAATGGTTGTTCTCCATCAAATATTACGTGTATATTGTTGATCTTGTCTGCTTTCTTATAAGGAGTAAAAGAAACTCCATCTGCAAATCTTGGATTTAAAACATGTTCAGGCCTCGTATGGAGTTGCTGCAACAACGCACAACCTTTTTGCAATGGTGTAGATGAGGTAGAACAAGAGGGAAGTGTAGGAACATTTTGCAGTTCAGCACTGTAAGCATACTGTACTGCTTTATTATGGTTAGGGTGGATGGTGGATTGGACAGGAAATTGTGTTGGATACCAAGGAGTTTGATAAGAAGATAGATGTGGCTGATGTAGATGATTGATTTGTGAGGTTGATATTGAAGGACCAAGTTGTGTTGCAGCATGAGGGAGAGTGGCCATATGATCATAAGATAGGCCATTCCAACCTTGTGGATAAGGTAGGTAAGAGTTAAATTAAGGCTACAACAGCTGCCATGGTGGAAGAGTATTCAATGGCTGAGTATGAGAGTAAGAAAATGGAGGGATAGAATTTTGAACCATAGATGTAGGCCATGGTTGACATGACTGTTGCAATGAGTTGGCTGCAACTCCCAGATCTCTATGATATGTTTCTTTCATCTTTGGTAAAGAGGGACAATGATCTGTGGAATGATTTAAGTCACACATACCACAACTTTCAAGACTATCCAAAGGGAAATCCCTTGCTTCTCTTATTTCCTCCTGCTTTTCCTTATCTTGCAAAACACCCAATTGTAAATCAACCTTAGAAATTTTAAATAAATTGCTGATTTCAGCTCGTAAAACTCTTGTTTTTGTAGCAGATTTCAAAAATAAAGATAAAAGTTCCTTAGAATTCTTACCAGTATTGAAGTTTCCTCTTGAATACCTTCTACATAACTCACAAATATCATCATATGCTAACTGAAATACATCACCTATTCCCATCATATTCAATATTTCTAAACATTCAGCTTGGATTCTCTTGAGTAGAAGTGTTTTTAAGATTTCCTTCCCCAGTTCCCTTTGTTTGGATCTTTGGAGATTATATTGAAATTTTTCTACGTATTCCTCCAGACTCTCTTCTTCTCCTTGTATCATTTCGAAGATGTCTTCATTGTCCCTGCAATAATCTTGGTACCTTTCCAAGAATACATGTTTCATGTCTTCCCAAGTTTGTATACAATTCCCACCGAGGCTCATGAACCATCGGAGGGCTGTTCCTTTTAGAGTAAGGGGAAACACATTCAACTTTTAATCATTAGCACAATAACCATATCCTCTACAAAGTACTTCAAATTGAAATAAAAATACATCAGGGTCTTCGTTTTCCAAACCGTGAAAATTTAGTAGAACATGTGGGGGAATTCTTTTCATTGGTGCCACTCCTCTCGAATATCTGATGGGAAATTCGAAGGTAACAAATTCTCCATCTTTTTCACCTTCCATCTCTTCATTAGATTCTTTGTGTGCTATCTTGAGGCTCCTCCTTCGAATGAAGCTGTCAACTTGTTAGTAGAATGGGTGGTGCTTACAACACCACTAAGGGGAATGATAAGATTCATGCTCCAAAGATTAAAATTGAAATAAAACTGAATGTAAAAACAAAAAATTAACACTCAAAATAAATTCAATAAACTGAAATGTAATCATGCAACTTACATGCCCTAATTTAACAATGCATCTACAAAACAATGTCAGATGTACTTTTGCACAATTGATAACTTCCCCTGCAACGGCACCAAAATGTCATGCCCACTATATGTCAGTTAATTAAAACTTAACATGCAGGGTGCTAAACATAAATTATCAACCCGAGGAAGTCTTTTATTTCAAAGCTATCATGCAAAATATATGCGAGTATAATTTCTACCTGACATTGTTATCTATTGGTATGCAATCAAACTCTTTGTAAAGTAGATCACACCTACTTGAAAAGAAATTAAACCTAAGCCTATTCATAAAATCACACTGTAAATCAATTATCATAAAGCAAGATCTAATTGCATAAATATAAAAGAAGTGTGGTGTTGGACAACGATTTACCAAAATGAATTAACAGAATAACACTATGAGAAATCAAATGAATAAAAATATGAACTGAATAATAAAACAACTGTGATAGATCTAATGCATGAAATCATGAATTAACAAATAATAGATCTATAAAATAAAACACCTACAATCAACACTACCAGCATCTGCTTAGGGAAGAGGGCCCTTCCTCCACTGAGCAGAGCTGGATCTCCACAATAAAAGTCTACAAATCCATAATTAAGAAACTACAAGCATATATTATCATAATGGAAGAATTACAACAGATCTGGATCAAATCCTACATCATAACAATGTGTTCTCTCCTATTTTACATCTCTTATCATCCATCTCCTATCGTGCCTAATCTATCATGTTTAATCCATAATCTCCCAATGAGATTGATTACATATTTATACATAAAATTATCTCATGGAAATGAAGAACTGAACCCCCAACTTGTGATCTACAACAGCTAGAACATGGCCATAATTGTTGGCAACTTTCGAAACGGCCGCAACACCAAATCTGAAAAATACCCTCTCGAAGAACCACCTGCATATCACAAACTATATCTTTGTTTGGCGATTTCCTCGAGATTCAGGTAAATGAGGATGTTACACACAAAACCCATGTCTAGGATTTTTGAGATTCGGTTTCGTCTGCCCACAAATCAAGACGCAAATCAAGGTTTTCTTATGTGGCATGCGTTTTTGGTTAAGGCTGTAACAGCTAGCTATGAGCATCCTGTACGTGACAAATCGCTCCACAAACCATCATTAGTAAAATTATGCATAATAGTCTTTTATTCATCAAAGATAAACGAAAATAATCACTATTAACCACTTAAAACATCAATAGAAGTAGCAGGTTGTTCAACGCGTAGCTACAACAAATGGATGAAAAATGGAATGATAAATGAGAAATAATGGTAAGAAAATGGATGAAAGATATGTCGGTAAGTGATGGAAAAATGGACAATTCCAGGGCCCAACATATATTGTAATGAATCGTGGTGTGGAGCTGAAGGCAAAAGCCCCACCATCAATTCAGTTGTGTTATTTTTCAGTGATTAGAACTGTTACCGATGGTATATCGAGATATGCGGCATACATATTAAGTTGTGGCATCATGTAACTATGCATTTTAATTAAGTAACCCCAACTAGCTATGTTCACTGCAACCATATTGAAAATGGCATGATTTCCTAAGGTTAAGGAGGGGATTGCTAAACCTGGACCCCATGGGGAAAATCCATGTGTCAAACCTTAAACCCCTATTTTAGTTAAGGAATTTAATGCTAGGTAGGGGTGGGTGGTAGGTTTCCCCCCACGTGCCTCCACAGTTGGTTCAGTCACGCACAGGATGGGGGTGGTTCCTCATGCACCATTTGGGATGCTGACCATTATGTCCACTCTCTTGGATCGTGGGATGTTTGTTTTCCTTAGGCAGAGCGGGGAGGCAATTGATTACAATCCATTGTGTTGGGGTTCATTTTTCCCTCTCTCACACCGATTTCCATTCAATAGTTCTGTTCTTCCTTCCATTCATGTAGAGAACCGATTTTCCCTTGGTATGATCAGACTATGTATTGTCACGTCCTTCCTTTGGAGATCGTGGCTAGGTTTTCCTCATTGATCCCTAGCTGCAACCTCCTCCATGTCTGGATTGACTATGTTTTCCCCTGTTTATGGCGGTATCGGCTGTAGATTGTTGGGGGTACCTACATTTTCATTGGCTATGTTTTCCCTTGTGATTTGGGCTACGGTAGGTTGCCGTCGGATCGTTTTGGCCACGATAGGGTGAAGAACGATCTAGGGAGTTGTATATCCCCTGTTAAAGCTTTAATAGCTGGTTGTTGCATGGACGTAGTGCTTTTGTCCTCAGACTACATTAGAGTGGTGAATGAGGGCCTGATATGCTTGATAAACCTGGGGTGTTTGGGGAACCACACAGACAAATCTAGAGGGTTGTATTTCTTCTCCACAATCCCTGAATAGAAATGAAAGGGAGGTTAGGGCCTGAGGGACTGCGTAGCAGAGAAAGGACTGATTTCCTTGTGTTGGGTGTGTGTGGGTGTCTTGGAAGTCAGGCTATTTTTGGTGTAGGTGTTCTTATCTCTTCAATGAGCTCATCGGCTTAGCATTTAGCCTTTCCCAGCTCCTGGATGGCCTGATAAACCCAACTTTGTTGTCTTGGTTGTTCTGATGTTCGCTTGATAAACCCAACTATGTTGGCTTGGCTGAACTGTGTACCCTTGTTGTGTTGTTATCCTTGGCTATGTGTAAGCTTGTTAGTTCCTTATTCCTTGGGGAATCATGCCCCGCTCGGGGGTGGCAGCGTTGCTGAGAGATTAAGGAGCACGCGGGCCTATGGTTGGGTGGAACATTGTAGCGACGTAGCTAGTTAAGAGACAAGTTCTTATTAAGATAAGTATTCTTACCTGACTTGTGTCTGCAATCATATTTACCATTGATGAATGATAATGTACATGTAAATGTTAAAATTGTATATGAATGCATGTTGTTTTTCTTCCACTATGTATATGAATGATTAATAAATTGTAGTATGTTTTATGTTTTTAAGTATCTTGCTTCAGCATTATATGTATGTATGTTAATGTTCATGGGGGCTAGATGCCTGGATGATTTGATGTATAGTAGTGTCCTCTTTTCCGGATTAAGGGTTGGGGACATTACAAGGATACTATTGCAATTGCCTCCATTCATTACCCTAATGTATATGTTCACAAACCTAGAAAGAGGGGAAAAGACAAATCCAAAGAAGCCTTAGTTGGGGAGGGTGAGGTTTCTGCCCCTATGTGCCAAAATCCTAGGTTATCAAAGTCCTCCCTAGGGTTTTGAGTTCTTCTTTTCATGCTTCTAATCGGGCTCTTAGAGAATCAACAACCCCTTCCTTCCTTAAGAATGATAATTGTCACTTTCAACATTAGAGGGTAGGTAGTCGACCCAAAAGAGCTTGCTTAAAGTCATTTTTGGACAATTTGAAGCCTTGTGTTTAACTCTTACAATAGAGTATGACAAATAGGGTCTGCTTGTGAATAGTTTTTGAAACTAAGACTATAATCTTGGCATGTTTCATCCTCGGACTCAAACAATCTTTCGAGTGGTACTTTGGTGGCCTGGAATCCATAGTTGGTGAACCATAAAGCTTTTGTTACTGACACTGGAATTTTGGTGGAAGGTCATGTCCTAGGTTATTTGAAGGTGCTTAGGATCCTCAACATCTACACTCCTTATAGCGAAAGACAGGTATTTTGGGAAAATATCTTTTAGTCGGGATTATTGGATGACATATCCATTATTGTTGCAGGATATTTCAATCTCACTTTATCTATGGATGAATTTTGGGGTAGTGAAAAAATTGAAGATCCCATTTTTTATTATTTTAGAGAAAAAAATGGAAGAGAAGAAATTGTTGGACATTACCCCAAATGTTTTAACTCCCACTTGGTCAAATGGTAAATGTGAGGTGTCTGGTCTACCTAAAAGACTGGATAGATTTAGGATATCTATGAATATTTTGGAAAGTACACATCTTGGTCTCACTCCCTAGGGTTCTCTGATCATAAGGAGGTTATTCTTCAAATTGATTTTGATAAAAGTTTGGTTAAATACCCTTTAAATTTTAACCCGATCTAGCTTGAAGATCAACAATTCTGCAATTTGGTTAAAGAGCAGTGGAATTCCTTATCTCAAGTCCACTACACCTGAGCGATGTATGGTCTGATCGACAAGTTAAATGAATTGAAACTTGAAGTTCAAATGTGGTAGAGGGTAAAAAAATCCGAAGCGAAAAAAGAATTGGAAGAGATCGATTATGAGATTCAGTCTCCTACAAAAACCGTGGATGATATTTTCTTCACATTTGAAAGGAAACAAAGACTTCAGGACTTGGAAACAAAATCAGTCCTTCTTCTTAGGAAAAAATAAGAGACTTTACATTAGAAAAGCAGAGCAATTTGGCTAAAGTCAGGTCACAACAACTCGAAATTTTTTCACAAGTTTTCCAATCAAAGAAGATTGACTAACTCAGTGTGGGAAATTCATTCAGATAAGGGGAACATCTGTCAGGAACAATCTTCTGTCAGGGATATGGTTGTCGACCATTTTAGATCTTTGTTCTCTCAACATCGAGGGCTCAATCTAGTGAACCAGATGAATACTAGCTATAATTTCCCTCATTTTTTCGAAGAGGATGATTTCCTTACTACTGATAGGAAGGTGAATTTACCTGAGGTTAAAAAAAATTTGAAGCTCTTTGTGAAGGACAAGAGTCTAGGCATCGATGGCTGGATGGTTGAGTTCTTTAGTCATTTTTTTATCTTCCTGGGCAAGAAATTACTGAGGCAGTGGAATAATCTCGGTCACAAAGAAAAATCAATGAGATCTTGAACTCGACCTATCTTACTCTCATCCCCAAGAAGGACCATCTAGACACCTTTGATGATTACCGGCCTATATATTTATGTAATCTTCTTTACAAGATAATTTCCAAGATCATAGCTGAAAGTTTGAAGTCATTTTTTGGAAAATACATATCCAAAGAATAGTTTTCTTTCCTGCCAGATCGTCAAATCATAGATGTTGTTGGGGTAGTTCAAGAAGTCCAAAAAAAAATTGCTTTTTTCCTTAAATTGTATATGAAGAAGGCTTATGGCTGAGTGGATTGGTCTTACCTAAGATTAATTATTATCAAAATTGACTTATCGCCGGATATGGTTGAGTGGATTATGAGCTGTGTTTCTTCTACTCATTTTGCTATGCTTATCATTGGTGTACCCTTAAGAATTTTCAAAGGTAATAGGGGTATTCAGCAAGGTTGTCCACTTTCTCCTTATTTGTTTCTCTTAGATATTGAAGGACTTAGCCTCCTCATTCGACAGTAAAAGATACAAAAGGGTTGATGCACAATCATGGACTCCTTGAAAGACACTTTAGATGCCACATAATACCGAAAGAACCTAGAAACTATGACTTTAGGTGACAATTAGGGGTACTTCACTAAATTATTTGAAGATGAAGTAAAAAGACAAAATATAGGTAATTGAATCAGCTTTCATAATATATAACATTTATGTAGAAAAAAATGTGTGTAAATGATTATAAAATTAGTTTCTGTGAAATTGGGTTTTCAAATTTTGAGCACATCATAACATATATGTTTGTGCGGGTGCAGTAATATATGAGGTAAATGATGTCAATTTGGGATAAAATATTGCAGACATATAAATGACATATGGGCCTAGTGCAACACTATTTATTCAGAATTTTTCATGAATTATTTTTTTATTATTATTAATTATTGAAGTCAGAAAATCTTGAAATGAAAATGTTATGTGTGGGTGCAACAATTTAGGGGCAAAAATTAATGAAATCCTTGATTTCTATATATAAGATTGTAGAGCTTGCTCTCTTCTAGTGCACCATATAGTTTTCTTGGGAAATGGTGAAGGTAATCAAAAGTTCTATAAAAAACAATCGATGTATCTATTTTCAAAAACTGACGTGTGTCATATAAATAAATAAAAATAAATAAATAAAACATGCTTTTAAAGGAAAAAATTACATATTCAAAATCGTAAGATCATACTCTGCAATATTCTAAATTTTCATAAAAAAATATTATGTTTGTCATAACAAAACACGCCATCAAAACTGAGCATATTGATAGAGTTCTAAAAGACAAGCAATAGCCATAGTTTATTTGTCCTAGCCAATATGTTCGGTAGTCCGAAGCTATTTCCGAACATAATGCCAAACCTTATTCTCGCCGAGTTTTTTAATTTGAAAAATATGCAGATGTGTTTTGGAGTTATACATATCACATATGCAATTCATAACACATATGTGATATAACACATATGCATTTTGGCTTTAGTAGCTTCAAGAGTAAGAAAACATTTACCAAGTTAGTGGATAGTCTTTGGGAGAAACCCCATCTAAAAAGAAAAGATCATGGTAATTATTGACCCCTCCAAAGTGGTTTAGTGTGGCAAAAGGACGACGCTTAGCCTAAAATTTGTGAATGGTTGTGGATAAGAGGTTAGATTATTGGAGATTCAAGGTGCTTGTCCATGGCGCTTAAGACATGGAAGATGTTTTTTAGACTTAATGATTGAGTTTTATTTCCTAACCTTTCTTTGTGGCTCGAAAATCATATCTAGCTATAAAATATTCCTAATGGAACCAACACATCCACTATGAGGATAAGGATTGCAAGATCATTTATGTTGTTTTGAAGCATTATTTTTTCCGTGGACACACAAAAGCATCTTTTATGGCCTAAGGCCAAGGTGTCATGTCTCGACTATGTTGAGGCTCCACGATGTATACATTGTGCTCAAGAACTCATAATCATACTAATATTCCCACTTGTAGGCAAAATATCTTCTTAAGACAACCTTTTTCGTTCAGGGCATCATTCTTGGGTCAAGATTCGTACAACATTAATTTTGGGCCTACTCTACATGGTTTCTCGCACAATTATGTCTGGGACCTTGATATCCATACGTAGTGCTCAAAACATCCTATTATTTCCAAATACCCCACATGGAGGCTACGGATATGCTCATGAGGTCATGTATGGTGGATCTAATTTCATTATTTAAACTATATTCCAAGAAGTTTCCTTTATGGTACAAGGCCTAGGTTTCCTACCTTAACAATGTCCAAGACCCATGGATTCATATCTACTATCGAAAACCTTCTAACAACATCCATGTCACCACTTGAAGGAAAGGGTAACTTCAAGAGGACATGGCTGGTCATTTGAGGTGTTATTCATGGTCATGGATTCCTAGAAGCTTATTTTAGAGTCCAATACCAATTTTTACTCCCCCGACAATGTCAAAGGCCACACTACCCATACCTAGTGCTTGTAAGTCATGTGAAGTGATTCAAGGTATCATTTTAAGCCTTGGATGGATATAATATTCCTTTATGGATTAAGGATCCGGTTTACTTCATCAACCATGTGTAAGGCCTTGAGAACCATGTCTACTATTTAAAACCTCTCGATGGCATGATTATCCCCAATTTTTGGGTAGGGATACCATCAATAGGTCCTCTAAGATAGTTTGAAGTGCCCTTATTGACTTTCAATGACTAAGGAATTCATTTAGGTCCCAAGGCTTGGGTTTCCTCCCATTGCCATGCATATCCCTAATCTAAGGCCAAAGACCCCCTAAAGAGGTCATGTGTGGTGGGTTGATACATTATTATTTCATATGGATCCCTAGAATCTTCCTTTAGTGTCTACAACATGGGTTTCTCGATCGCTCAACCATGTCAAGGGTCTCTAAACCCATCGTTAGTGATTAAAACAACCTAATGGTGCGAATGCCCACACACAAAGATAACAATGGCCTCAATATGTAACATATGGTGGTTTAAGGCGTTATTGGTGGTCCTAGATGCTTAGAAGCTTCATTTATGGCCTAAAGTAGAGGTTTCATCCCTTGACAATGGATAAGGCCCTAGGTCCCTGTAGCAGGGATTTCTCCCTACTACAGGGGCAGGAATGACTCCCTTCTGTCTATAGGACAGAAGGGTAGGTTCTTGCTAGTGGGTAAATGCAGAAAATAAAATGTAAGGTAAATAGACAGAAAAGTAAACTAAGCTAAGAACAGAACGAAGATAGAAGCAATGGTGAACCCTTCTGCAAACACAAGTTAGGGCTCCACCTCCAAAGAAATGCAAACAAAGATTAAGCTACAATAACCTGCAAAACAATATTAAACATAAACCTGCAAATGAAATAAGGGTTAGAAAGCAAAGAAAACTAAGAAACTAAGAAACAAAACATGAAACATGGTTATACCTTCTCTTGGGTGGAAATGGGCCACCATGCCCTAGCTTGTGGAAGCACCTCTCTTGGATGGGGGAGCAATGGCTCAATGGAAATGGAGGAGAGGGAGTGTGGGTGGCTTGAGAGGAAAAGGTCTCAAGGAATCCACATGCAGCATAACAATATGCAAGGGAGAAGTTGTTTGAGAGTGACCCCCCACCCTCCTTTTATAGCTTTCTCAAGGGGTTTTAGGGTTTTAAGCCCTTGGTCAGGGCTTTAGCCCCTTCCACCCTAACTTTAGCTCCTTTTATGGTTTTAGCCCCCTTTTTGTCGTTTTAGCTCCTAGGAGACTATTTTGGGCTCCTTTTTGGGGTTTTTAAGCCCTTTTCTTCATCCTTTTGCTATTTTGAGGGTGTGGGGGTCTAATGGAGTGATATGAGGGTCGTGAGATGGTGTCCTTGGTTGGTGTAGGCCATTGAGAGTTGAGTGGGGGATGTTTGGGTTAATAGATTGGCCCCTGATGTGTGAGGGCATGAGCTCAACGTATGGATGATGGAAATTATAGGATTTTCTACGTAGAGGTGGTGCTTCCAAGACTGTGGCATGGTGGCTTTTTCGTTTTTGTATTAATATGGTTCCCATCAATGGGTGAGATATAAACAATGTGTGACATGTATATGGAAGAGGCGGGCATCCCCATGCTTGTGACAATGTCAAAAGAATAATTTGATCTATGCTTTAAAATACAAGAGCCGATCATATACAACTGATGTTACAATAATGGTTGCCTCCATGTGAGGCTGAATACAATGATGATCTAGTACATTGGACCCATGGCATTCTCATGGAATGCTATATCTTCATGACTGACGGTCTGCTAGATATGGAATGGTACATAGCTATGTGGATTCGCTGATTGAGAGTTAGAGTCTCTATGGTACAAGTATGCTGCATCAATCATAAAGGTATATCGAAGCACTTATGGGGCTTCTGAACACTGTCTCCAACACAACCCAGAAATCACAGGGACATAACCTATTGAGGTTCCTCGAGTGGCCTCACCAATGTGCTAGATTCAGGTGACATCTGGGGTCTTCGACCAGATATTGTACGGCCAAAACCCTATACGAATCTTAACGGTATGATGATCTAGTTGAAGTCGAGCACGTGAGAAACAACCATCTTGAGAGGCACTAAGGAATCCTCTCAAGTGGTCCAAGGAACTCATCAATGAGGTTAATGAAACCAAGAAACATGGACCTCTGGAATATCTGTGTCGGCGTCGACAGAGGGAGACCTGCCCCTAGCCAAGGAAATGATGTTTCCTTTACCAGGAGCGCGAGGGAGATAACTGGAAGGTGTGAAGCAATCTGTAGACTGACTCACTGAATGGGGAGGGGGGGGGAAGGGAAACATTTGAATAGGGGAAAGGGGAGGGAGACTCAAACTTCCTTTATTCAGAGTATGACAGAAGGGTGGACCAGGCAACAAATGAAACTGACTCATGGGAATGGGGTGATAGCTGAAATACCAGTGATATCACTGCAGATGGGAAATACTTGGAGGCGGTATACACTTTTGATATTGATGGGATCCAAGAAATACACATTGCAGAGTACTATGAACAAAGGCTACCCAACGGGGGAATGTTACCAAACTATTTTCAGTAGGGTGGTGTCTACGGACACCGTTATGGTACGATCTCATGGATTTTTGGTGAGCTCGAGAAGGTAAATGCTCGATGGTGCTTTCAATTTTAGAGAGTCTAAAAGCATGAAGAAGACTCCAGTGGGGGTATTTCTTGTTGGTAGTCTCCTGTGCCCAAAAAAGGATAAAAGTATACATAGGAGAGCTCACCCATCCTAGAGGGGATGAGAGACTTCTTTACCGTTGGTAGTCCAATTAGGCCGAAAAAGGTTAAACCTATACTGGTTGGACGGTCATTCAGATACTTTTATGAGCATGAACGAAACCAAGTTTGCTCGGCAATCTTTTCTCGATGAGAAGGCTGGAAAAGAGCTTAACAATAACCCATGGTGAGATTTTTCGTAAAGTGCGGCCCCTTTGCTGAGAAAGCATAAAATTATGCAGAGGGGAATGGTCTTGGCTTGAGTGTGCCAAGGGTGTCCTTTTCATTTTACTGGTCTACATGGTCCACAAAAGGAGGTAAATGAGACGATGTAGATGCCCTTTCCTATACTTTAGCGAGTGGGAAAGGAAGCAATTGTGCTCGGCAATCTTTTCATTGTTTTAAGGAGTCAGAAAAGAGCTTAAATGAAACTCCAATATGGTTAATCGATTGCGCTGGCATAGGAAGTGCCCCATGTCAAGACGGTGGACAGAGGTCCAAAGGTCATCTGCACAGTATGGACAGAGCAGAAGGCTCTCAAACATACCAATACATGCATGAGATAGATCGCGACAGAGGCTCACAAGTCGGTGCGGTAGAGGCACGCAAACCAAAGTGGCTCTCGGACAGAGGTCAGGAGAGCATGTGTGTGTGTTGCGGTGGACGGACTTGACTACATGCGATGTACGTACAAGTCCGGGGGAACTTATATGCCAAATACATGCAAGAAAAATAAAGGGTTTTGTGGACGATGGTCCAGATGCCTGCATAAGGTGCGGTGGAAAATACAATTATAAATACAAAAATAAAAGTAAAATTACATTCCTTAATAGGAGGTGGCCCAAAAACTCGCATGAGTTGTGATCGAGGATTGCGATACAAGTACAGGTCCATAGACTTGCATCGTCATGTCATGGCTCGTAAATTGAGGTGACTGGTGGGAAATGGTCTCAAAATTGACTTGTTGAACATGAGACAATGGTATCATAAAGATATAGAGGGTGGAATTCTAAAACCAGTGGTGCAAATGGCGTCTCAAATGGAGTCCGTATGGTCCCATTATATCGATCGGAAGAAATTAGGTCAAATGGGGCCTATAACAAGGGGGGTCCACATGGTGAAGTGTCATTGTCACTGTTCATTGTGGAGTTGGAGAGGTGGGCCCTAATTCTTCATTTTCTGATTTCTCTTAATCCGACCGACGGTTTCGTGTGTCGTGACTTGCAGGTAAAAGCTCTCATTAAAACTCATCTTTTTGGTGTTTTATTTGCTGGATTTGGTCACCTAGAGGCCCCCCATGAACAGTTTGGGGTTTCATGGGGGCCAAGTCACAACTTTCAAAGGAAACGGTGTTCCCTGGGCACACCTTTGGGGCAATGATGAGCACCCTGGTCGCTCCTTTTTCCCAAACAGGTCCGCCCTAGCCTCTTTTGGGTGATTTTTTGAAGATGGCAATGGCTCACATCAGGGTTTTTGCTTGTGCAGGATGGTGGAGATCAAGTGGATAGGGAGAGATTGTAAGAGTGTAAAGGATGCATCCTTACATGATGGGAATGTTAGAGATACATTAGCCTATTGCAGATTGCATAAATTTATGAGGATACCCCTCATGAGGAGCTTGGGTTTGCTGATGCAAACACTAATAGGCTTCTGGGAAGTTGACGAGGAGGTGTTCCTCTTTCAGGGCCAGCGCATTGAGATTACGCTGGAGGATGTATACTTCATTACTGGGCTCCCTATATTGGGAGTGGTTGGTTACTTGGTACATGTGCTGTCTCAGGGGGAGACATTGGATGAGCTGTGCGATCGGCACTGTTATTCTAAGGCGTACATGCATGGTTCTTACATCCTGATGTGTGACATTGAGGAATTTTCCACATGGGTGGTGGGGACCTTACTGCAGCATATCTTGGGTTCCACTGGGAGCCAGAAGATTTCTAGTGGTTAGCTGCAGCTAGTAGAGTGTGCCATAGGTGGCACATATTATGCATGGGGCCAGATGTACCTGCAGGCTATTCGGCGTCAGCTGAACAAGTCGAAGACTACTGGCACTAGTTTTTGCTTTGGCTCCTTTCGGTGTGCTTTCTTCTTTGAGAAAGTACCTACACTTCGTCTTCATCGGGCTATGCAGGACAGTGGTTCGCGGGAGATGAGGATGTATAGGTGGTGCTAGATGATGATTCGTGAGGGTGGTGGCAGAGTGGGCCTCTTTTTTATGGAGGATTTGTTGGAGCAGTGGCTCCAGCTTCCTGTGGTGATCGAGGAGTACCCGTATGCAGGTATGAATTTCCAGGGAGACCCTGAGATGCCCCGACCTCCTAGATAGGCGTGGGGACCAGCTGTTATATATGCATGATGTTTTTATGTTCATCTTTATGCATAGTATAGCTGAGCTAGTTAGTGGTTTGCATATTGATATATGTGGACTAATGGTGTCCTTGTTTGTATGTACAGATGTTGGTCCTCTCCCGCTGCCCGGTCATCGGAGGCAGGTTGTTACCGTACCTCCTACAGCTATTCCTGCTCGGAGCTCCTGCAGGTGTTAGTGAGATATAAATGGAATGGTGCCGTATATGGAGGAGCTTGCTACTAGAGTGTCAGATGATGGTTGGCAGCACCTGAGTACTAATTTGATTGCCGTTATTCACAACCTTCCTCCAGAGCTGACTTGTGTGATGAGGAAGATGGCGGTGGCTTGTGAGCACTTTCACCGGATGACAAGAGGTGATCTTCGTGCAGAGGAGGATTTCTCTTCAAAAGATGATGGGTCTGAGTCAGATTAGTGGCCTAGTGGGGCTGTCCCTAGTGCGTTGGTGCACTTAGGGGTTTTTGTGTCGCTTATGTATATCTTGCTGAGAAAGCATATGTGGCTTCTCATTTTTGTATTGGACATGTTTTGGACATGTGACTGATCGATTTATATATATATTTTTTGATGCACGTGGATGCACTTTTATGGTTTTATTATGTGAGTCCTTTTATTATGCTATGGAATGCAAATGTCTATGCGATGTGTTATTACACTGTGCGTGTATTTTTTAGAAATGATTATTCATGATGTTATGGTTGTATATTTCCTATATGCGGTTGTGGATGTGCCAATTTAGAATATCGTTAGCCATTGATCTGCGACACTATTGAGGTTTATGGGAACATGTGTGAATGTGATGGATTCAAATGTTCTAACCATCTGTTTAGTGCGTAGGTACTTTCTAAAGAGGCGGGGATCACCGACTCGGTAGTGGTTGTTCAATTGAGAAACAAGCAGCTAAGAGTCGAAGAAGGCATCAAGATGGTGAATGTCTAACTGGAGAGTGGCAACCAAGAGGCCATTGACACCATCATATTCAGCTTGGTTGTTGGTTGCGGTGCCCACGCATATTCTGTCGATGTGGATCAACTCGTGTGATGGGGAGTAGATTACCCATGTAGCCGAGGCGAGGTTCAGAGTCCATCTGCTTGCTCCATCTGCGAATCCCATCTACCGGTCTGAGGTGTGCTCCATCTAAAGCAATGAGAGGAAACGATACATAAGACTCAATTTGGAAAAGATGTGTAAAACAAAAAATGGAAAGACTATAATACAAGTTGAAATGATGTCACTCAAAGAGGTGATGTTAGAGGAAAAGTCGTTTGGAATTTCCTAGGATCAGTGGTCATTCCTTTGTGTGACACGATGAATCCTTGTAGATGGCCCGTGGGGACACAAAAAACACAATTGAATGGGTTCAAGCAGATTCTGCACTGGCGACATTGCATGAGGACTTGTCACAAGTCATCTATGTGTTGTGTCTACTTTTGTGACCATGCGATGAGGTTGTCAAAACAAACCAACATGATGTGAACGAGATCACGGAAGTAGTGTGTCATGGCACGCTGGAAGGTGGCTCCAGCATTTTTCAGGCCAAAAGGCATGACTCGATAAGCGAATGTGTGCCATGGGGTTGTGAATGACATCTTATAACTGTCTTCTTTCCGGATTTGGATTTGGTTATATCCGAAAAAACCATCCATGAAGGAAAATACTTCATGTCTGGCGCACGCATCGATGATCTGGTCAATGAAAGGTGTGGGGAAGTTATCTTTGGGACATGCCCCATTAAGGTCATGGAAGTCTGTGCAAACGCGAATAGTACCCTGTTTTTTATTCATGGGAACAGGATTAGAAACCCAAGTGGTGTATGCAATGGGATAAATGAAGCTGGCTGTGCACAGCTTCTCTATCTTGGCTTTCACTGCAACCACTTTGGATGGATGGATGGGTCATTGCTTTTGGCGTACGGGTCCCACATCAGGCCATGTGTCGATGTGGTTTTCCATGAGGGATGGATCTAAGCCAAGCATTTTAGTGTACGACCAAGCAAAGATGTCGCGGAATTCTTGGAAGAGAGCTTTGTAGGCATCGACCTCTTCCAGGGAGCAAGATGCCCCCAACATGATTTATTCAACAATCTCAGAGTTGGTTGAGATGTCTATTTTAATGGTTGGAGAAATGTTCACCATATTCCCTTATTCGAAGGCATTTGGTGCTGGGTTGGAGTTCTTGAACCAGTCGACCTTCCCATGGATGAAATCTTTGGTCTCCATGGAAAATTGGTCAGACTGCGACACCAGTTCTTTCAGGAGGAAGAACAAGCAATGGTGCATGTCATCCCATGGGTATTCCATGGCAGAGCTTCAAGTATCTCCTCATTGTTGCTGAAGCAATGAAGAGACAGGTCCGATGGACCGTCGGTGGAGGAGGAGATGAGCAGGTTGGTGGAACTGGACATCATGTAAATGGACATGGTGTCTAAAGAAGGAGGTGGTGGGTGAAATTCTTCAATCAAGGTGATCTCAGACTCAAGGGAATGGTGATAGAGGTCAGTGAGAGCCATTCAAAATTTGGGCAAATCTTGGCAATGGTGGGAGTAATGTCCATACAAGCCACAAAAGGTGCAAGCATGGTTTGTCCTTAATGCCTTGTTCCTGACTACTGGCGCGGTTGGGAGTTCAACCATGGGGATGTTTTTGTTTGTATCCATGGAATCTAGATGCGCACAGATCACTGGGATTTTAGGGGAATTATAAGTTGGATGGCCCTATTGTTCACAGATGGCACAAGGTGGGACTCGTTGCGGTTCTGCAGTGGCTTTGGCATTCTTGCCTCTGGCCCTTTTCGCATGGGGCGGTGCGGGTACGGGTGTGGTGGGTGGATTTTGCGGACCGGGTGTAGGGTGAGACTCGACTGCGATGGGTTGCACTGGGGTTAAAACAACATGGGGCATTGTTGGTTGAGCCGGTGGATTAAGATACCACACTGGAATTCCCAATGTAAAGTTGGGTAAGCTTAAGGTGGCCATTACCGGTTTTCTCATGACGCTAGGTGGGGGAAAGAGGAAGGGAACTGTATGGACTGGAGATGAGCCCAAATAAATCCCTGTTGGTTGCATGTGGGGATGTGGTTGTGGTTGTGATTGTGCGTAATGGTGTTGCTACGGGTGATGTTGCGACTGTTGTTGGTGTTGCGGCTGTGGATGATGTTGTGGTTGTGGTTGGGGCTGCAGCTGCTATTGTTGTTTGGGTACAGTGGTGCTGGAGGAGACCATGCACAAGTCCACAGTCTCATTTTGTGTCAGTGGCGGTGACACAGAGGGGAAAGGAGTTTTCGTGGTGGGATTGACAAACAACCCAGGGCCCACATTCAACAATGGGGAGGCTGGTGTGTTGTCAACCATAGTGTTGATTGCAGGGATGACATTAGCATGTGTGGTCATCCCTTGTGGATCAATGGTGGTGATGGTAGGGATAATTTTGGCGGGTTCCGTTAACCCTTGTGGATCGTGATAAGTGAGTTGATCAACTGTCATGATCTTCCCTTCATGGGGGAACATCATGAGATGGAATACAGTTGACATGACAGCTCTCATGGCATACATATAACTTCTTCCGAGGAGAAGGTTATAGTCCAATTGAGCATTGAAAACCTCTATGTGAATCAGGATTGTCTTCCCAGCTAATGTGATGGGGACATGGGGGAGGATTCCTTGGGATTTAGTGGGATGTCCATCATAAGCTCGTAGATTTTTGGAGGATGGTTGCAGAATTGGTGATCCAAGTTTCTGCCAAACCAAGGTAGACATAACACATGTGGATGCCCGCTCATCCACTATGCACCGATGCATGACCAAATTCCGGATGGATACCGGGAATTGGAAGGCGATGGTCGAGGGCATGCATGGTTCCCTGTTCTTCGTGTCAAATGTGATCAACTTGGAGTCGGAGGGGTCTATTTCCCCTAGAGCGGCTAGTAAGGATTTCTGCTGCATTGGGCATGTTTTAAGTACCTCAAGAGCGGACATGGCGATTGGCGTTTGGGCCAAATCATCCACAATGCTATAGCTGACTGTAGCTCTAGCCGTGGCGTTATTGGAAATCCTGCGTACAGGGGGGCATAGGAATGGGGGTAACTAAAGAGGTAGGTTGACTGTTTTGGACGTTGATGCTGCTGATGTGTCAGCGGGTTTGGTGGTGGTACCGTATTGATTCCGTCGGGTTTGCAAGTTGACCTCTTTAGTCGTCATGGCTAGCAGGTGGTGAACACCTGTTTCGGTAGTGGGAGGTGCCCCTAGATTGTTGGGATTGGCCTGGGGAGGGGGTGCGGTTGCCACCAATCCTTGGACTGGTAGTGGGTTTTGAAGCACCATGGGGGGAGGTCCTTGTGGTGTTGGGTTGTGTTGGGCTTGATTTACCGCATTGGCATCCTGCTGGGCCTCGTTTTGAATGGCCTACTTAGCGCGATCCATGAGGGGACACTCAAATGTTTAGTGCCAATAAACATCACAGAGTGTGCATGGTTGGTTTGTGTGCAACGGGGTATTATGTCTTGGTACATTCTGTCGTGTGGGGTTTTGGGATGGATGGTTTGCTGCGGCATTATTGGGAGGGTTCGGTTGTTGACCTCCTCCCTGTGGTTGGTTATTGCCTTGGTTGCAGGGCCAGTTATTTCAAGCTCGCCCTTGTTAATTATTGGGGGTAGGCTAGTTGGGACGGTTTTGTTGTGCAAACACTTGTCCCAATGGGGTGGGTAGAGTGGGGGCAGGGGCTTGAAGTGGTTGCACTAGTGGTGCATAGTAGATTTGTGGGGGTGGTGGTGCCACAAATGTGGGAATTTTCCCCACATACTACTGTGTTGTCAAAGCCATGGCCTGAGCCTGCTGTGGTGGCACAGGCTGTGCGTAGGAAGTTGTTGCTCCAGACTGAGACATCATTCTTGTGTAGTCCAGAGATTGGTTCTGGTAAGAAACACTAGCAGTGTTGCTTGGTTGTGGTGTAACTACAGGTGGTGTCAGTTGAGGCTGTGGCTATTGGGAGACCGATTGTATAATGCCGTCCACAACATGGGATGCCCTCGGTGCATCAAGGTAGGAGTTACTCAGATGGGGAGTGTCTGGAATGACAGTGTACAGGTATCTAGACTGAGCATAGATAAGGTCAAACTGTTGAGCTTTTAGTATGGCCTCTTCTTCATATTGAGGACGTTCGGATGTGACATCCTTTGCTATGGGCGGGAGAAAGGTCTTAAGGAACCAATCCAAGAAGATCTTGTCATCGAGTTGTATTTTGTATAGACTACGACGTCGCTGCCACTCATGGATATGGTTAGTTATATGAGTGGCAGTGATTTGGTGACAGGATAACAGGATCTCCATCCCTTCGCCATATCTAATGGGAATTGGAAATACTGTAGGAACATGAAGGCTAGGGAGTTGAAGTCTGGGTATTTGGCCTGCGGTAGCTCAATGTACCATTTAGCCGCAGCACCTGTAAGGGTGCGTTGGAATAGCCTCGGTCTAATGGAATCGTCTACGATGCTATTGGATGAGCGCCATAGATGGAATGTCATTATGTGGTTTTGGGGACATTCCCCTGCTTTTCCTTCAAACTTGGGGATGTCTGATGGTAGCTTAGTTGGCATTGGAGGCCAAAAGGCTTGATGGCGAATGGGGTCATTTGTTAATTTGGCCAAGTCAGGCAAGTTGAGATGAGCCATGAATGGAAGATTTGACCCCAATTTGATGTGGGATGGGGGTGCGATGGTGGTGGGGTTTGCAGGTGCATAATGCATCTGCACGGATGGGGGTGCTTGCAGTGGCACCATTGCGGATGGGCCAATGCCCCCAAGTGTTGTGGGAGGGACAGTGTGGGTGGAAGGGACATTTCCCCCATGCATGAAAGTAGGGGAAATTTAAGTGGATGGTCCACTGCCCCCCTGTGTGGTAGGAGGGGCAGTGTAGGTGGAGGGGCCACTGCCCCCGTGTGCTTCCAGTGGGCCAGCTTTGCTAGTCACTACAGGTGGTGGCAGCTGACTGATGACAGTCTACATAACTGTTATTGGGCCACATGCCAGGTTGTGGGTGATAGGTTGGGATGTGGACATGGGTCCACTTACTAAGGTTATACTGAAAAATTGATCCAGGTTGGCACTAGACATGGGGCTTGATGGTGCGCTATGGAGGTCTGGTTCATATTGATATGGGTCTGAATTAGAATCAAAGGCTGTTTGGCGTTATGATGGTGTGGGAGATCACTGAGAACGGTTTCGACGGTGTCGATTGAGTGTTCCAAATGGTGGTGGTTCGCCTCTTAGGCGCGAGGAAGAGCATGGAGGATCAATTGTGTTTTTATGTATGAAATTGGTGGGAATGATGTTTGGACCCCAGTTTTAGTGGCTTCCTATTGGCTGCAGGTGGTGACTTGGCCACCAAGACTGCCAGAAGACAGCGCTTGGATTTTTCCTCACATGTGTTTCTACTCAATTAGAAGGGGTCGTTTCCCGTTTCACTTGGCAATTTCTCTCAGTGGCTAGCTACTTTGGGGTTCTTGTGGTACTTCTCACAATGAGTTTCTGGGCAAATCCCAAGCACTTCCCCTAGTTGAAGAAGTCAGGGACTTATGTCCTCAAAGACTACAGAGTTGTTTGTACTTAGTGTAAATTGGTTAATTTTAAGGCTCACTCAGCGTCATGAACTGAGTTGGGTTAATTAGTTGGCATGGTGTATTTGTTTATTTGTTTTTCTAGTATTTGGTTGCTGCAAATGGTTTATGAATTCATCATGGTGGAGTTCATTTCATTATGTTTATGTATGCAAGGATTGAATAATAAAAAATTGTGAACAAATACAATGATTAACCCTGAATGTTTACTGGCCTAACTAGATGTCTACCTCACACTGATATTCATCTTCATCCAAGAGAAGGTGCTGGGATCTCAACACAATGAGACTAAGCCCATCCGTAGATCCTCAGGTCACCTCCCGGATGCTAGGTTGGTCAACAGGGGGGACGCTTAGCACTGTGAGAATCCCTCCTTCTCTACCCCCTCTACCTTCCAGGTCACTCGGTTTTAATGGTTTGGAACAATATAGTGGAGTGCCTAGATCTATATGAGCTTGCCCTTCGTCGTATCCCAGAATACCCCAGAGGGTGATGACTGGTTAGAGGAGGAAGGGGAAGCAATAAAGTTAATTTTAGGTTGATTTTAGTTAGGCTAGGTTCATTTGATTAAGCCATTTAACATTTACTTGGAATCTACACATTGTTTATGAAATAAATTGCAGAAAATGAAAACATAAACTAAAATTGACTTGCAGTGCTAGACAAGCAGCTGAGCTGCACTGACAGTCCTATAGAACTGAAATTTAACTGTTATTAAACTAAAATTAAAGTTCTGTTTGATAGGCTGCACATTTCTAATCAAATCTGGTGAGGGGGCCGCGAGATTTTTTTAGAGATAGGTGAGGGGGTCGCACAAAATGTAGAAATAGTCACAACTGAGTTTCTGGGTTGAATTCGTGCTTATCAAGGGATTAAGTGTGCCCTGGGTGCACCTGTTTTCCCATTAAGTGCACCCCCGTCTCACTTTTGGCCCTGATAAGAGCGCCCTGCTTCGGATTTGGGGTTTTTGTGAGACAGAGTCAGATCTGGCCTATAGTAACTTGTGATGTGGCCAATCCGGCTCAGTTTTTCCTAGCAGAGACTTCAACAGTACTAAAAACATGAAATAAACTGAATTTAAGATGGATTTAATAGATTTTTTTTTAAAACTAGGGAAAAAAATTTAAAAAATTGGAAATTAAAAATTTGGACCAGGGATCCCGTGGGATCGACCTAGTATGGTCGCCAATTCTATAGTAGGGATTTCTCCCTACTACAGGGGTAGGAATGGCTCCAATCTATCTATAGGATAGAAGGGTAGGTTCCTACTAGTGGGTAAATGCAGAAAATAAAACATAAGGTAAATAGATAGAAAAATAAACTAAGCTAAGAACAGAAAGAAGATAGAAGAAATGGTGAACCCCTCTGCAAACACATGTTAGGGTTCCACCTCCAAAGACCTGCAAACAAAGATTCAACTACAATAACCTACAAAACAATATTAAACATAAACCTGCAAATGAAATAAGGGTTAGAAAGCAAAGAAAACTAAGAAACTAAGAAACAAAACATGAAACATGGTTATACCTTCTCTTGGGTGGAAATGGACCACCATGCCCTAGCTTGTGGAAGCACCTCTCTTGGATGGGGGAGCAATGGCTTAATGGAAATTGAGGAGAGGGAGTGTGGGTGGCTTGAGAGGCAAAGGTCTCAAGGCATCCATGGGCAGCATAACAATATGCAAGGGAGAAGTTGTTTGAGAGTGACCCCCCACCCTCCTTTTATAGCTTTTTCAAGGGGTTTTAGGGTTTTAAGCCCTTGGTCAGGGCTTTAGCCCCTTTTTGGGGCTTTTATCCCCTTTCGCCCTAACTTTAGCTCCTTTTAGGGTTTTAGCCCCCTTTTGGGGGTTTTAGCTCCTAGGAGACTATTTTGGGCTTCTTTTTGGGGTTTTTAATCCCTTTTATTCATCCTTTAGCTATTTTGAGGGTGTGAGGGTCTAATGGAGTGATATGAGGGTCATTAGATGGTGTCCACAAAACCATACTTAGATCCCACTTCAACAGCTTCAAAACCATACTTAGCAACTTGAAAGCCTCAATAACACACTCTTCATTCTGAATGGAAAATCCTTAGTAGCAGGCTCTTCATACTCAATGCCTCACCTATAAGTTAAGCTCACTCCTGCAAAATCCGATAAAAAAATATCACTTGTAAAGTAGAAAAACAATGAAGCAAATTATTTATAATGTTCAACAACTAACAACAATAGATCATGTGCCAAATAGGAAAATCTAATCTAACAAATTCAATTTAAGAATTGGTTAAAATTAAACTTGATTTGCTAAATATGCACTATTTAGTACCTACGAAAAGTAAAACTCATCTCTAAATTAGGAAATGGATTTCAACAGGAAAGATAATCAACAAATCCACAAAACAATTATGCTCATCTACACAGGTATAAAATTGCATACATAGTGCAATCTGTGAAGGAGTTCACCCCTATATGTCATGTGGTTATTGAATGACATGACAACTATGGAAACTGATGAATGATTTAAGAAATTCTCAAATCCAACGTTCAAAAGAATAAATAATAGGTTTTTTTACCCATGGAGTCACCATTCTGCTATGTATGATTTGGTGCAAAAGTGTAACAAATGCACTCAAACATAGGTTGGAAATGACGGTGCAACAAAAAAGTAAAATGTATGAATTGTGTATGTGAGAAAATCTATATAAACCTACTTTCCCAAATATGCAATAAACGTAAATCAAAAGAGAAGAGGGAAGTGAAACCTTATGGGAACCCGCTTGACGAGCTGGCCTTGTTGGAACAAGAGAAGGTGAACTGAAAACAAGAATTGTCCTTTATGGCCCTGCACACAATGACAATAGAGGACCAACATTTCAATTCTCAGGAAATACCAGGTTGATTCTATAGAGGATGATTGTATTTATACTATATAGGATTTTCCCAAAGGATGGTATCTAAGTAGAGATGTTTCTCAGTCTTTGTCCATGAAATTGCCTTCCCACACCATAATCATTTGGAACATTCATACATTACCATTGGCCTTGGTATTAGTGTTTTTCAACCTTTGAATATTCAAATATCTACAAATGCTTCAAATCCTATTATGTACATAATCCTCCTATGGCAAGAGAAGTCCATAGTCGGTATTAAGTTAAATATTTCTATTATTACCAAATTCAGTATTAGATCTAATACCATAAGTTGCCATATTACTCAATAGTGACACAAGATTGCCAGTTAATTTACTAAGTTCAAGAAGTGCAACATTTTTCCGTTTTCAGCAAAATACATGACCCTATTTACTTGATGTCCCATTTCAAATTTAATATTATTATTAATCTGGTCAAAAAGATATTGTTCTTATTACTTCATAAATATCCTTAGCTCAATTGCCACATGCTATCTATAAAATTCAAAAACCTGAAAATAACAACTCCAATGATATTAACTTTAAATTTTAAGCCAAAAATATTTACAAAAGTGTTTTGTAGTTTTAGGTAGCTTATCTATTAAAACTACAATTATAGAAATTACATGTTTAGTAATATTGATAGAAACAATGGAAACCCCAATAGCAACACCATTTTCATTGAAATGGGGACTAGCATTAACGTGCCAGATCATATGTTCTTTGTTCGCCAGCTGAATCGCTACATCTTCTGTTTGAGGTTTTCCAGTTTCCAAAGCTTTCAATTTCAACAGAACTCCTGCAGTTTCTATATGGAGAATAATCTGCATAACATTAGGTTCAAAGTCACTTCAACGAGTCCAATCTAAGATAAAAGATAACTGGGAGAGCTATTGAAATGGCATACTACACCTGCACATGCATGTTAAGGAAAATGTTATTGCAGATTTAGAAAAAGGAGTACCTTGGACATGCTAAATGAACTATGTTAGCCATAGCATATAGGGCTTCAGAACTGTCCATCTTCCTTTGGTTTGTACATCATTTTCTGGCTTCGAGGACCTACCCAAAGCGGAAACAATCCATCTTCCACTAGCAATTCTTGTCTCCAAAAGTACTCCTTGTAGGCTGTCTAATAAATTTTTGGCATCCATTCTCATATAGTGCCTTTATTACCCCTATTGATAAGACAGGAGTAGATGTAGAACTACAAAAATATCTCTCAGAATTAGTTAAAGAAAAAAATATTGATCTTCCAAGTGGTGACTATTAATATTGACCCATTTTCTACCTGAAGGATGTTCTAATTATTTTCAGATGGAAGAACACATATTATTAAAAATCCTTTGAACTTTGAAGTTTGTTCAATTTCTATTTGAATGAGTTTTTGCATTAAGCATCTTATAGCTGTTCTTTTCTTGGAATGTACTATTTATTTGTGTAAAATCCTAGCTTGAATTAGAAACTAACTACTCAATTTACATGTGATCTAATAAGTTTAGAGTGAAGGCCATTAACATCCATGTCTTCCATTTTGTGCTGACTTCTCACACAATTTAATGCTTGGTCTTGCAGATCTTCAGGATGACAAATATTTTTTGCTGACCACCCTGGTGCTGTGCCTATATCAACTCCTCAAGTATGTAAACTTTCCATCCCATAATAGAACTATCTAAATATAATTTTAATTGGCATAATTTATATTGAAAGAGTTTCTGGGAAACCAATGTTTCATAACTCATATGGATTTTATAACACCATTCTCTATCCAATCTTCTTTACAATTTAAAGTCAATTACTTCACCTGTGATTTCTGCATGATTTAGTCTTTTATTCAAAGTCAACTAAACTGAAACATTTTATCATTAGTAATTTCGAAAGCACTTCAAATTTAGATGACCAATGTGAAAGTCTTGATCCCATAAGATGCTTAAAAATAATTAATAAGAAGATGCTTTCATTGTTGAATCAGCATGTTGCAAAAGACCAGAAGTATCTTTATCATTAAAAAGACAATGCACTTTGTAATATGACTAAGGTACCAAAGCATATAACCTTGGAAAGAAAAGGAAAATGAGTGAGGGGAAGCTGGAGGAAGAAAGAAAGAGGGGGAGGTAAAAAAATAGAGCCTAGTGAGTGAAATGCATGTAAGGTGCTTTAGAGGAAAGGAAAGGGTACAAAGCCTTACATTCTTTGGGAAAAGGAACAGAAGACATTAGACAATTAATGAAAGCTTTATGTTGCTGGGTTTTAAGCCAGTAGATTACTCCCTAGTAAATTTTCAAATGGTGAAGATTATTGGCTCTTCCCTGTCTATATATAATTCATATCCTAGGATGATATACTGAGCTTGCTACACTACTTCAGTTCTTGCAACATCATTGAAAATGACTAGGAAATTCTATCTTTTAGATTTCCTCCTGATAAAAACAATTGTTAATTTCTTGTTCTAGATAACGATGTCTATATTTCCACTCTAGTTGATAAACACTTGTTATCAACCTCACCGCTTCTTCCAATAAAGATGTAAATTTTTCTATTTGTTCCTCATTTTCAATTGTCACAACTTTAATGAATTTTACTTCCCTTTTGTTTTGGAAAATTCTTCTAACTGCTTGTACTAACATTCCCTCAACAGGTTTTACAATTTAGATAACTTTATTATTTTCCTTCAGTTCTCCTTCCCCTCCTCTCCTCTGTAATGGTTTTGAATCGCTTTCATTGATGTATATTTATCCATATCCAGGTTCTGAAGATGCATGGTTATCATTGGCTCAAAACAACTCTACCTGGAAAATTAGTTATTTTGAACAAAGATTGAGTAGAATACTGTGGCATCCCTAAGACTCTAACTGCACCAAGAGTAGTAACTAGAGGTGCTCAACTCTTAAAAAAATAAATAGAAAAATAGAAAAATAAAATTTATTGAGTTACTAGTACCTATTCAGGTCCAAAAATATGTTCGACACTTCCTTAAGATTTTATAGAAACTAGAACCATCAACCATTTTCTCTTCTAACAAAGGAGTTATATTGAACTTTCTATTTACAGGCATCACTTTCTTAGCTTCCTACAATTAACATAAATGTAATTTCATGGGAAAGTTGATCAAAGGTTCTAGTTCTGAGAATATTGATTCTATTTCCCTTTTTAACAAGTTCCAGAGTCGAGGGTCGACCAGCTCTGGTTCTGAAAATATTGATTCTATCCATATATTAATTGTGAATACCAATATCCATTGACATGTTAAGAAGCAAAGCACAATAATTTCCAATACATGGCACATGCAGAACAAGATAAACTGGTTCTCCGAGAGATATACTTCTATAAAAATTAGTCTTCAATAAAAAACAAAAACCAACCTTTGGACTTGGTTCATGCAATGGATCTAAGGGACATATTTAAATCGACCATTTGTTGACTAGGGCCAGTCTAGAGGACGGGTTATGCCTAATTATCTAGCCATTAACCATTATGACACCCATATAATCAGGAAATCTCCATTTGGTATACATCATTTCTAGACAAGGTGACCAAGGATGACCTTGTATACATCACAACATCATCATGTCAAGGGAAAAAATGTTTTTCTAAGGAGAATAGCCCTCTTAAAAGTGAATATATAGAAAAGGGAAAGAGAACAATTTTAAGTAAATATGTTACTAAAAAACAATCTAAATAACATTTAGTTTCCACTACACTTGTGGGCACTGCATTAGTTGAGGGGACCACAACAGTTGGTGTTAATGAAGCAGGAGTAGAAAGAGGTATTGCAACTATAGTGATTGATGGCACAATAGTAGGTGCATGAGAAGTTGTGAGATCAGATGTGGTCATGGCAGATGAGACAACTCCAACAGATGTAGAAATAGTTGGTGTCAAAGAAGCCATAACACTAACTGGGTTTGTGGGAAAAAGAGGCATAACTGGTGTAGCAACTGTTGGTGTCCCATCATATGCTATATCCAGAGTTAGGGTGGATCCACAATTAAGATGGATCTATGCTGGTCTATTACAAAATGTCAAGGTGCTTCAAAAGGCAAGATATATTCTTCAAATTCAACAAACTTTTAATTCATAGTAGAGACAATCGGGGTTAGCAAGTAGTGATGATTGTTCCTAAAATAGGTAACAAACTTATCACATTTATCAAAATCCAAACAACAAAATTTAGAATACATATTGAAACCAAACAACAAAATTCATAATACATATTGAAACCATCTTCTCATATGAAATACCAAGTTATACAACAAAAACATAGAAGAATATGTCCACAAATTAACATTTCAAGAGAACAACAACACCTGTAAAGATGAAATAGGGGTGACACTGATACCCCACGACTGGATGAACATTAGTCGGTAGACCCCAGACCGGTTTCATAATCCATGGAATGAAAATGATCCCTTGATAAACCTGTGCTGCATATGGTGGTATTGATTTGGCAAATTTGTCTTGTTAGAACTAGAAATATACAACTTCAAGGTCCATACCTAACCAACTAAGTTATCAGATTTGACCCTAGGCCTAACTGCACTTGAATCAGATTCTCGGATTCTTCATTGTATTCTCCCACCTCGTTTTGACACATGTAATTCTTAATTTTGAGATGAGTGCCACACCCGTATCGGTAGCCAAATTTTTTTATTCTAAATAACTCAAAGAGTAGCTTCTTAGACTTTATCTGCTTCCTTGGTACAACATCTCTGTAGCTGAATTTCAATTCGTCTGTTAAGGATTTCACCTCACGAGGATATAACATTCTATCCCATAGACCAAGTAGTCTCATGGATGTTGATAAAATGTTTGTTCTATTACGTTGTATTCAGTGGGGTTCCGAGTATGAAAAGGGAATATAGAAAGGCCCTCAGAAAGGAAATGGCATGGAGCTCAATAGTAGTGGTACCATAGGGTATCTATCATGAAATGGGAATGTAGCTAGATAAATGGTACTATAAAGGTTCCTGACATTGAAAAGGACGTATAACCAACCCAGTAGTGCTAAGGTAAGGATGCCCAACATGAAAGTGGCATGAATCTAACTCAGTAGTACATAAGGGTGTCCAGTATGAAAATGGCATGTCAATCATTGGTCATGGACCATGGTGTAGTAAGGATACCCAGTATGAAAAGGGCATGTAGCTAAGTTAGTAATAATAAGATAAGTGTACCATGCATAAAAAGAGCATCTAGGCGAGTGGGAATAGAAAGGAAAGAATACTCAGTCAAAAAAGAGCATGTAAGTAAGTGAGAGAGAAAAAAGAGATGTAACTTAGTGGGAGAGATACCAATCATTTGGGGCAGGTCTATCCTGTCCAACTTTTCAACATATTCATCTATTTGAAGTTAATTAATTTAGACAAAACATTTCATAGTTTCCCTGGATAGAAAGTTTTGATGTTTTGTTTTCGACCATGGTAGAAACAACCAATGATATTAAGAGCCAATGGATGCAGAGGCTACATACAATAATTGATATAGAAGCTAACATAGTAACAACACTTGAAACATGCAAATAGAAAATGAAGTCCCCATGGACATAAATTTACCCAGCACCACCACAGATATCTTAATAAATTCAAAATTCTTGAAAGGGTTAAGGAAAACCATAACGACTAATAATTTTTTTAAAACACTTTAATGACCAAAACAGTCTAATATATAAACTTATGAACATATTATAGTACAAGAAAATTGACCAGGAGACCCTATTTCTCATTCTATTCTAGTTTTATTTCCTATCTTGACACTGTTATTACATTATGAATCATTTTATATACATGGCAAGATAGGCACATCTTTTATCCCATGAAACCCTCTAGTCCCATTTTTGGTAACATTGTACAGATAGATTGATATGAACTGTGATTGAGAATGCCAAATTAGTGACAACTTACCATATAAATGGTCAAAATACTGCACAAATCCTACGCTAAGCATCCCAGTAACAACATCATTAACTATCTGCATAGAAATGAATGTTGATTATCAGATCAGCTGCTATTGATACGAAAAATATCTCAAAACTCAATGCCAAAAGCAATGCAATAGCTGAGAGTGGAAAGACATATAAATACCCCATCAATAACCTTTCTAACAATGGTGATGTCCTCAAGGTCAACAGTGACATGAGCAAGGGCCTTTGGAAGATGAATTACTCCTGGAGGATCTCTGATCATTTTTCTATCTTTCATCCATAGAAATGTAGTCACAAATTGGAGAAGATCCAAAATTGTACACCATACCAAAAAAATCACACCCCATAATGCCTGCAAGGTGCCTATTACATTCCATCTGGGAAATATGCTTCGCCTATATCTGTTAACATGTGATATAGTGGCCATGGATTTGGGATGACAAGAATTTTCTGGTGCAATCCAAGAATAGGGACATGAGAGATGTGTAGTCTCCTATGCAGTGATGTATTTTAAGAATGACACTGGCCTCAACTTCTGTTGATTTGTAATTCAACACATGGATTTGCCATAAAGGCAAGGAAATAGATAATGAGTATGTATACTTCTCAACAAAATCAAAACCTTGGGTATAGGAGACACTGAGATTAGGCACCATAACATGATTATCTATATCAACATCCTTCTAGATCCATTGCTGATGCCCTTTTCTGCATCTCTTCTACATCCATAGATAAACCATAATCTCAACTCATCATTCCAAATCAAACGTTCCATGGAATTTATTTAAAAACATACACTTAAACAAAAAACTGAAACATTTGTAGTTTTCTAGAATTTGACAGAAGAAAGAACCAAAGATAGAGCACGCAGAGAAGAGGAAAATAATCCACTCTATCAAGGACATTGTAGCATAAACTTGCATCTTAAGTGAGCATATTATACTAAATGATGAACCTATCCCAGGTGGCGGAACAGGTATTGGAAGCATGGGTTACATTTAAATAACTTTTCCTTAATATCAAGGATAATCATAGTTTAATCTCTTATATTGCATCTTTGACTGTCCTCCACTTCTGTTTTCAAGAACAAGATCTGAATCAGCAAAAAGGAAGAATATATTTGGTTATAAACAGGAAGATTTCAACATCTCATAGTACATGCAGGGATGATAGAATATGAACGTGAGAAGCTCAATAGATATGGTTAGTACTTTTTTGAAATCTATCAATAGCACCCAACTTTATCCTCCTCAATGCACCTCATTGAATGCTCAAGCCTGGCAACCTGCTACTGCAAGAGACCATTGCAAGGATCACTCTCAACTTCAATACATGTTATATCTTGTATCAGTGAATGTTCTAATTCTGCAATCCATGTTTGTTTTCACTTCCAAGATATGTTTTCTGCATATGATCACACTGATCATGTCAAGGCTGTAATGGAGGCCTGCCAAAAGGTCACTCCAACCAAGGTTTGTTCTACAAAGAGAGACACGCTTGATGATGACATCTCTAAATAACAACTATTTAATGTTCTCCACAAGATGGACAGGAAGTCCTCTGGGCTCAATGGTTTTCCTTTTTAATTTTCCAAAATGATGTGGGATGTTGTTGGGGATGACCTACTAAAGATGGTTAGGGAGGTCTTCCTTTCTGGTAGGATGGGTGACTTCTAGAATCAAGGCTTGATCAAGTTGATCCCCAAGAATGTTTCAAAGGACACTGTTGAATGTATCTTATAAGATTCTAGCAAAGACCCTTGCTTTGAGAGACCAGAAGGTAGCTACAAATATTTTCCAGCTTGAGCAGATCAGCTTCATTCAGGATAAATTCATCTTGGATACTATTTGCACAGCATGGGAATCCATGGAATTGGATAGAGAAACTTGTCAAGAAACTTTGTTAGTAAATATTGATTCTAATGTAGCCTACAATGGGTTGGATTAGGAGTTTATCCTCCATATGCTAGCATTGCTTGGGTTTGGCACCAGGTTTGTTGGAATGATCAAATCGCTTTCCAGTAACGCGTAAAACTTTGTTTCTGTGACTAGGAAAATATTGAACAGGATTGCATTATGCAATTTAATCAGACAAATAGATACACAGAACAATCGAATTGTTCCAAAGAATAATTCTACTTTCTCACACAATAAAAGAACAATGACATTATTCACAAGAATTATGAGTATAGTGAGCCTTGTGGTTGCCACTTCAAGAAATACCCCATGTAACTTTGGACCTCATATAAAAATGGGAAAAAAGACAAAAATTATTTATTTTTTATGTTGTTAGCAACAAATTTGGGGAAAACAAAATCAAAATGAAACAAAGTTAATCAACTATTCTCCATAATATCTACCACAAAAGGAAAGAGATAGCTTCTATGAATGTCAAGTATCTTTATAATGTAAACACTGATAGCATATACTAATGTAACTAACATAAGTATACAACGAGAGTAATCTATAGTTATATTGCCTCAATTGGTATAATCAATTCTAAAGGCGTTTCCCAGCTTGACTTCCTTGTCTTCATGTTGAAATAATATCTACACAACATCAAAAGATTGCAATTCACTCAAAAGTGGCATGGCCTTGAGGTATTGTAAAACCTAGATTTAGTAGGTACTTGAATGTACAAATCAAATCTCTTCCTAACACAATCAAGTTCAAAAATCTTCCAAAGTATTATATACAAAGGTTCTATTACATAAAATAAATGATATTACTGCTTATATTATTTATGTTGAAGATATCGATTGAAATACATGTAAGAAATGAGTAGTACCACAAGATCATAATTATATGGATCCCTCATCCTGCTACTCATTTGATCAACCCTTTTCTGTCACTTTTAACTTAAAAATGACACATAAAAATAAATATTACACATTTGAATTAACATTTCTCATTACCTTCTTCCATTAGTGGCAGTATGTTCTTGCCAATTCGAAGAATTTTGTAAGTTGGAATTACCAGTTTGTACAACAACTCCCTTAGATATACAAAAGAAATGTCAAGTTAGTTTCAACAGTCAACCACTTAGATGACTACAAAGCCCAATTGATTTGAAAAATGTCTACAATAAGGAAATTTAATATGTTTAAAAATCTTACAGGAGCTGAAGCAAAACCCACATCAGATTGTTTCCTTGTCTGCATCCCTTGCGATGCGGGAACACTATTTTGATTTGCAGATCCTCGTTGTTGAGTTCTAGAATGCACTAGTGGCATGTGTTGAGGCTAAGAAATATCTTGATATTGTGGATTAACATTGTATGAATTCTATGACTGACCATATGTAGATCGAGAAAAATGGAGGAGAGAAAATATAAAAAAGGTGCTTCCTCCAACCTTGTTAAAACACAAAACACGTTTACATGCTATAATAAAATTATAAACCGTATACAAATAAAAATAGATAGTACCGTATAGGATGATGATGGTGGAAATCCCATGCAGCCTAAACCAGGTGGAGATGCCATAATAAGAGGTTGTGAATATTGTTGAGGTTGCTGAGATGGAGGAGCCCCACTTATCATTGTCCTTGGCTACTGAAGATATGTCATAGAAGGAGCCTGAGATGAAGGTGCAATCTGTTGTTGTTGCGGGTGAAAGTCAAACTCTGTCTTTCATTGTGATGTTGAGTTCCTTCCTCTTGGTGCACATGGTAAGAAAATGTTAAAAAAAATAACTATTCGTTCAATCACTATTTTCAAACTATGCACTGTGATTCAATGGATATTCTCCATCTATTGCACAAATTTATTTTTCACCGCAGAGAATTTTGAATATGAATTCTCAATACAATGAATTTGGCAAATAAAATCTCGCTTATAATTATATTGCATAAGAATATTTAAAAGGTAAAATATCATAGTTCTAACTTCTAAGTCAACCATGAGGACTGTAATGCACCTCAGTTTATGTACCCTAAAATGAGGATCAATCTAACTAGTGTTGTGATGGCTAGGTATGATAGAGTAGAGGGATATCACTGCCACTTTATTTAGGCATTCTTTATCATATATCCATTGATTCAGCAAAATATCTCATTCTCAACCATAAATTGGTGACTCCAATGCCCTCATTCATGTGGTGGCATCTCTCCGCCATTATAGAAAGTTAAATACAGAAGACAAGATTTAAACTATAACTCAAAAGCACACTTGTTTTTTTAAGAAGCTGATTCTTGAAGAGGAACACAAAATGTTATGACAAAAGTAAGCATGCACATAAGAAAACAAAACAAGAAGAAGCAAATAGAAGAATAAGGTAACCCCTCACAAGCCCCTTTTGCATAGTCCCAAGGATTAATAATGTAGTCGGTGTATCATGCACAAAAAGGTGACCTCGTAATGGTACTTGGGTTATTAGTTAATTTTTGTAGTGGCAAACCTATAAATTCCCATCTTTTCTCATGTGTACATCATTTTCTGGGTTCGATATCAAGGAAACTGTTATTCCAACTTATCTATTCTTAACTTTTGCTCTTTGTGTTCACAGAGGCTAATTCTAAGCTGTGATGATATCTTGTCATGCCATGTTGCTAGCTGCAATTATAGGTATCATATTTAGCTGATTAAAGCTTCCATCTTCGCTAGAATTCCATTTTGAAATTGTTTATACCTGAGGTAAGAACAATCAAGTTGCCGATTCTCCTTCATACAAATATGAATAGAACCTATTGTTCTACTATGCAGCCTAGAATATCGATTTTCATTATGAATATTGTCCAATAACACTTCTCTACAACTCCTCCCATACTAGAAGAGTCCATAAGGCTCATTCCACCATAAAGCTCCAAGGGGGAACCTTAGTGTACACTAACTAGATGTTTCTTCAATATTCTTCTACCCTTCAAAAAAAGGTTCTCATCAAGTTGAAGGGACACCACCAAGATTCCCTTGCCATCCAGTCAAAGGATGAAAGTTAACCTCACATAGTTCACCAGGAATTGTGAAATCAAC
Source organism: Pseudotsuga menziesii (assembly GCA_001517045.1). Classification (NCBI taxonomy): domain Eukaryota; kingdom Viridiplantae; phylum Streptophyta; class Pinopsida; order Pinales; family Pinaceae; genus Pseudotsuga; species Pseudotsuga menziesii. Next base: position 476,933 of record LPNX010027859.1, read on the forward strand.
TAGTGATAAAAATATGAAACCAAAGGAAAAAGCATGAATGAGGCAAGAGTGTGTTTCCCCCCTTGTATTGTGCTATTTATAGTAGTCTCATATAAATTTATGTACGCTATATACAGAATTTGAATATAAAAGGGAAGGAAATCCCTCTCCTTTGTGTAGAAAATGTAAGTTCAAGTTCCACCTCCTCTTTGTGGATAGTACCCAGCCTAAGGAGGGGATGATCCCCATTCATTATTAACTCTTAGATCTCACAACCATGAAATCTATTTTGGCTATGTCTAGTAGCCGAGCCTATTGCAACCACTACAAATTCCTTACCAAATATGGGAAGATGTAACAATAGAGTTTATTATCAGATTTTAGATATCCAACAACACAAACCATGTTTATAGTCCCTGATCTAACCATATATGTGCAATTTCTGCCAATTCAGGGCACATTTTCCGAATCCAAATTGGCTACTACCTACATGAATCAAATACACAAGTTGCATGCATTTTCAAAGACAACTGTCTGCAACAGATGCAAGTTCACAAATACAAATAGTGAGGGAGTTATTCTGGCTTGTTGTAAGAGAATTCAACATAATACAATCTACAGTCACCAAACAAATGACAACACAAAAATTGTGAACAAATTCCCTAAACGATATCTCTATTGCTATGCTGGTGATAACCCAAAGAAATAGTTTCATTAGCTCCATTATCAGAATATTAGGACAATATAATCACTATTCCACGATACTTATATTTCTATTTATGATTCTCTATGGGTCTCTACCTCAATGATTGACCTCCTCAAAACTCTGTCTAAGTTACCGGATGCACAAGACTTCAAAATGCAAGCCACTGGCATTTTGAAAAACCTAAGTGTTACACTAATGCTCAAACAAGAATGAAGCAAAAAAAACCCCGTACCCTAAGAACATCCCCAATATGTTGGGGACTTCATTGGAGACTTGAGGACTTGTTGCTCGTACACAAAACATCCCCAATAGATTTTAGGGACTTTTGGGCATATTTTGGAGACAGTCCAAGTAGATTTTACAGATGTCCCAGGCAGATTTTGGAGATGTTCCAAGCATGTATCTTCAGTTTTGACAATAGACATTGATGATTGAACAATATGATTATTTATCTCCTTCATATTTTTCATATTATTCTAAGTCTAAATTTGAGTCTATACAAATTGCAGCTCAAAATATGGGTTGTGTATGATGGATTTTGATTTGGGTTTCTGGTGATTTAACTATTTCCTTTTCAACAATATCATTACAAGAAGCAAATCCTCCATGTCAACAACCAAAGAAATGCAACAACTCAAAGGTTTGATCCTTCTGGGTATTTCTTCTCATTTTTAGGGTCATCTTGGCTTTTACAAATTGTACATAAGTGTCCAAGAGTTATTCAAGTCCAACTCTTCCCCAATCCCAACCTCAAGCACTGTGAA